>QGSO01000794.1:301817-466771 GCA_011037825.1 Carya cathayensis | reverse complement strand
GAGCAAGAAAGATGACCCAAGTATATCTAGAGACATCATCAACAATAACAAAAGCATAATATTTTCCTCATAAACTTGCAACTCTATTTGGTCCAAAAAGATCCATGTGTATCAGTTGCAGTGGTTTAGTAGTGGAAATATATTTCTTGGTTTTAAAAGAAGTTTTTGTTTGTTTACCAAATTGGCATGCATCACAAATTTTGTCTTTAAGAAAATTTGCCTTTGGTAAGCCTCTCACAAGGTCATTTTTTGAAAGTTTAGAAATAAGTTCCATGTTGGCATGACCTAGTCTTCTATGCCATAACCAATTAGTTTCATTTTGTACTGAAAAACAAATAGCATCTTGTGAGGTAATTTCTTCAAAATCGATTGTATAAACATTATTGCTTCTAAAAGCAATAAAACAAATATTACAATCATGATTACTTAAAATAATGCACTTATCCATTTTGAAAGTAACTGTAAATCCTTTATCACATAATTGACTTATACTCAAAAGATTATGTTTTAGACCTTCAACAAGTAAAATATCTTCAATTATGAGAGAAGATTTATTACCAATTTTACCTATTTCAACGATATTCCCTTTCGAGTTGTCTCCAAATGTCACGTGTCCTTCTTTTTTAGATCTTAGATCAAAGAACTTAGTCTTATCTCCCGTCATGTGTCTTGAACATCCACTATCTAAAAACCATTTGTTTTTGCTTGTAGAGGACTTCATGCATACCTATAAAAACAATTAAAATGATTTTTCTTAGTACCCAAGTTCTTTGGGTCCTTTAATTATTAGTACTAGAAGAAACAAGATTTTTAGGTACCCATATGGCCCTAATAGTCATTGTATGTTTTCTTCTAATAGGACAAGTATGATAATTATGACCATTTCTATTACAAAAATTACAAATAGCATGTGACATATATGAAAATCTTGAATGATTATAATAGTATCCTTTTTTGACAAACTTATTATGAAAAGAATTTTGAATATTAGACTTTGATGTAGAAGGATTATCAAAGAAGTTTTTATAAGGTTTGAACTTTTGTTTTGGCATATATCCCAAGCCTGCCTTGTCAAAAACACATCTTTGACTACCAAGAAGTTTTTCAAAATTTCTTTTTCCATTCGTAAAGTTTTCAACAATATTTTCTAAATCAGTTTTCTTTTTCTTCAACTCAAGATTTTCGTCTTTCAAAACAATATTTTCTTTTCTTAAAATATCAATTTCGTTTGTTAAAGAAGAATTTTTCTTTTTCAAAGCAGTATATTTGATACCCAATTTTTCAAATTCTTCATATACCTCTTCTAAAACATTTTGCAATTCTTCATATGAAGGATTTTCAATATTATCAAAATTTGTTACCTCAATATCATCTTTAGCCATAAGACAGAGATTTGCTGATTCTTCATTGCTTGCTTCACTATCTGAGCTACTTGAATCATCATCCCATGTAGCTTTCATTGCTTTCTTGCCTTTGTTTCGATCTTTCTTTAGCAGGGGACAATCTGGCTTGATATGACCAGGCTTATTGCATTTATAACAAATTAAAGTATCATTTTTACCTGAATCTTTCTTGGAAAACTTTTTGAATGATTTCCTCGGAGGAGTTTTATTTTTCTTTAAGAATCTCTGAATTCTTCTTGTTATCATCGCAACTTCTTCATCTTTATCGTCATTTTCCTCATCTTCATCACTTTCACTTTCATGAGGAACAGCTTTAAGTGCCAAGCTCTTCTTTGGCTTTCCTTCTTCTTCTCCTCTTTTCAATGTGTACTCATGGGTGATAAGTGACCCGATGAGTTCATTCACTTCGAGCTTCTTGAGGTCTCTAGCTTCAAGAATCGCTGTCACTTTTGATTCCCAACGTTTTGGTAGAGAGTTGAGAATTTTTCTTACCATTTCCACTTTGGAATAAACTTTACCAAGAGCTGTCAAACTGTTTATGATGTTAGTAAAACGAGTGTGCATGCTAGAAATAGATTCATCATCATTCATCTTAAACATTTCATATTCATGAGTAAGAATATAAATTTTTGATTCCTTAACTTGAGAAGTTCCTTCATAAGTAACTTCCAAGTTATCCCAAATTTCTTTTGCCGTAGCACAAGTCATTACTCTATTAAACTCATTACCATTGAGAGCATTATATAATAAATTCATAGCAGTTAAATTCAAAGTATAAAGTCTATCGTCTTCACGATTAAACTCTTCTTCTTCCTTTTTGACCTTTACTCCATCAACCACTTTTGTTGGAATATAAGGTCCATTTACAATGCATTTCCAGATTTCTCGACCTTGAGCCTGAAGGAATATTCTCATTCTAACTTTCCAGAATGAGTAATTGTCTCCACAAAAGAGTGGAGGCCGACTGCTAGATTGACCTTCACCAAATGAAGCTGCAATGTTAGCCATAAGATCTTAACTCAAAAGATAGTTAATCTTATAATAGAGCTTTAGCTCTGATACCAATTGTTGCCCAGATGACTAACACAAGAGGGGGGGTGAATTGAGTTGTATTTAAAAAAAATAACAATTATAAATCAAATATACAATATAAAATATAAACAAAATATGAAACAGCAATAAATATAAAGAGTAAGGGTAAGAGAGAAGCAAACTCAGTATGTTAACGAGGTTCGGCCCCACTGCCTACGTCCTCGCCTCAAGCTACCCCTTGAGGATCCCCGAATTCACTATTCAATCTCCTTCAGGTGGAGATAGAAACCTATTACACCTTTGAACAACACCGCTACAAAGGATCCGTGTAGAACACCCTCTACACTTGCAATCACCTTACACGTGGTGATTCAACGATTCCCTGTGTAGAACACTTTCTACACGCACAAGGGTTGTACACACCCTTTTACTGATACAAGAATTGATAGTGGGTAGGATATCAGAAAACACTCCTCAATGAGTGAAATAAGAACAATACAAGCACAAACTATATCTCTCAAAATGAACAAGGGTTAAGGCTCAATGCTTAGAGAAGAGAGAATGAAAGCTTTGAATGAGAGTTGTATGCTCTTGGTGTTGTGAATGTGAAGCTCTCAAATGATCTATTTATAGGCATATGAGACTTCATATTCAAATTTAAAAAGATTCACATGTCAAAAACATCATCATTCATTTTTCAAAAATTTCAAACCTAATCTTTTTACTTTTTGCATATGACAAAAGGAGCACACTTTGCTTTTCAAAAATTTCAAACCTAATTTTTTACTTTTTGCATATGACAAAAGGAGCACACTTTACTTTTCAAAATATTCAAACAAAGGCATCTTCCTTTTGCATAAGTCAAGAAAAGCATCAATCACTTTTGAAAATATTCAAATAAAACATGCACATGTGAAAGATGACAATCAATCATCTTTAATATTTTCAAAGTTCAAACCTTTAATCATGGCATGCACATGTGAAAGATGACAATCAATCATCTTTAATATTTTCAAAGTTCAACCCTTTAATCATGGCATGCACATGTGAAATATGACAATCAATTATCTTTCAAAATTTTCAAATTTAATTTTCAAAATATTCATGCACATGTGGAAAATGTATTTTAATGTTTTATGATAAAATATTAATTTTTGAGGCTTAATCCTAATTTCGAATTTTAAGAGATTTACAACATTTCTCTATGACTTTAATGTGAACTTGTTTCCTTCTTGCTCATGCTTGGTTCCTTGATGTACTTGACTCCATTGTGTGGATAAATTGAGATTGAGACTCCTTCATTTTTTGAATTCATTTGTTATCATCAAAATCCATGTGTAAATATATAATTACACAAAACTTAAAACCTTAGATTCAACAGTTTTTAACTTTTCTTAAAAGGTTTTTTTGGATGCGATGCAAGTCGTTTTCACTGTTTTCCTCCGTCATAAGTAAGGATTTTAAATAAAAGTACTTATTTAAAAAAAAAAAAAAAAAAAAAAAAAAGAAAGAAGAAGAAGAAGTGAGTTGCATCATTTATTACTACGGATGAAAATGCCTCAATGAATGCTATAGAGCTCACTTCTTATCTCTCTCACGGTCAGGAGATTAGAATTGGACCATTGTCTTTGCCGGGAGAGGAAGGGGGTGGAAAATTTGATTTCTCTGCATAAAGCTTCTGAATTATTCATTCTAAACATCACTTTAGACCATTCTTCCCAGATGGGGCATGCCCGAAATTCCTGAGTGTTCAATCACAAATTTGTATGCATAAAACTATATTATAAACTGTTTTCAGTTGGATATGTTGAATCTTTTAACAAGATCCAAATTTACACCAAAGGTTAATTGTGACAGAATATTTATAAATTCAAGATAAGTAATGACTAATGATACAGGTATTTCTATAAAACAATTTTACTTTATAAGTTATATTACAAAAACGCCCCTTATTTAAAACAGATTGTATAAAGAATTGTGAAAGTGGTTGTATGTATATCATTTTTCCATTCAAGATTCTGCATCTTCAATAGTGTGTAAATTAGTCCAATTCGTTCAAGCAACATGCCATATTTGGAAAATTATCAAAACCATGGACCAAAAAGCAAATTTCTTACCTTTACATGAACCATCCAACTCGTATCGGAATATAATGCGTTTATATGAACACAATATATCCCAGTTACTGAAAAACACATTAAAAAGATCCTGCTGATGCCAGCTAAGAGCAGAATGTGATTGAAGAAACCCACATTTCCCTGGTGAGACAACATGATCATCCTTTCAAGACTGATAGGAGCATATTGTAATCTGATGAGAGGACCATATATCATCAAATGCTGTCAGAACAACAATTTACCAATCACGTAAATTGTCGTCTGATATAAGTGTCTTCATGTACAAAAACAGGTTCGTGAGTACTCTGAGTCTGGGGTGGGAACTGAGGTTGTCCCATAGCTATCCCTCCTTGGTTAGGAACAGCAGAATTTCCCCATGGGTTGCTACTGTTCTTTGCCAAAGTTAAGGTGAGATAATAGAGAACACCAAGAATCACACTTGCAAGGGACAAAATGGCACCTCCAACAAAGACTCCAGGTTTCACAACATAGCAATAGTAATTGCCGAAGTACATACTTTCTTCACTATGTCGATCATTGAGTGCAGCACCCGTCAGCAACAAAAGAAACGCTACGACAAATGTGAACCTGCTCGATTGTGAAATAGGCAAACTCAACTGAAGGCAAATACACATTGATTTTTAAATGCCAAAGATGAGCAAAAAATTCTAGAAAAGCGCACTTAAATGTAGGGTGGAAATTTCCACTCTTCTGAAGAGGATCCTTGTCCTTCCCAAGAGCTCTATTATCAGCATGACTATATTCTCCAGTATTGAAATTGTTGAAAACAGGGAACCATAGACAAGCACCCTCTTTTGTGCACATAAATTATTCCATGCTTGGAAGTACGCAAGGAAAAAAATCACAAGTAATTCTAGAAGGTATTCTACCTCGTGTTTAGGGAATCCTCTAATTAGAACTACAAGGTTTTCAGAAAAGTAATGATACACAACCAACCAATGTGATAGTGCCACCTCATCAATAATGCTAAAGTTTTCTTGATTTGAATGTTGAAATTTAACATAATTGCTCCCAAAGTTGTAAAAGAGTTAGATAATTGTAGGTGTATCCTTATTCTTTTCAGAAAAATGTGATAGATTAGAGTCAATGTGTCAATCTTCTCCAGTGTGCTCTTCTCAAATTCCAAGTTTTGGGAGCTGGAAAACAAAATTAATAAGTCATTTCATTGTGTATCATCTTAACAGGTTTGGTCATGAAAGGATGTAGGAGCACTAAAACTTGCTTGAGGAAGAAAAGAATTACAGATTATGGTCAGATTTCAATGACCTAGATTTCATGGTTTTCTTGTTTCTTTTTCTTCCTCCTGGCTAGGTGTTAACTCTTGTATACCCCCCTGTGTACTTGGGCTATGCCTATTCTTATTAATATAATCCGCTACTTGTAAAAAAAGAAGGTACTACATCTTTCAAGGAAGACCTATGGCATAACCACACAAGTAATCCAGCCAGTGAAAAAAACAAAAACTATTCCAGATATAAATTTTTAGTAGTAGTATATAACAGGAACACTCAATACTATGAAACTATTTCATGAAACAGCACTACACCAAACCGGTCTCTATATTCAGACCTGTTTAAAGCCAAGGTCTCTACTGAAAAATGCTTTAAAATTCCGATACAAGTCCTCATCAATGATAATTTCATATGATAATATGAGAACAATCAAACGGGAACAAGTGTCTTATGACTCTTATCAGCAATTAGTACGTGAAACTTACCAGGAAAAAACAAAGCAGACCAGTGCTACTCTCCAATTAGAGCCAGAAGGATTAGGACTTCTTCGGCAACAAATACACCCAGTTGAGACATTTAAAATTATTTGAGCTATCATAAGAGCCAGTGCTGCAGTTAAACCAAGAGCCATAGCTGGACTCCTAGGGTATACACATTGAGAAGCTGAAGTGAACTTAACTTGAGAACCCTGTGTATATAAAAGTAATATGACATTATCATAAAACTCAAGACCACTGTTGGTAGCTCATAGGGGGAAAAGACAACTGTAGGCAAAGAATAATAATTATTATGAAGAAAAAAAACTCAACACAAAATAGGAGGCAGTACCATCCCAATTGCATAGATGTAGGGTTTCTAAAGAAGCACTTTCCCCCAATTGTGGATGAACTTCAATTGGTCAACAAATTAGAGGAGCAGCATTTATGGAGTGGATGATTTGATGACTGGTGTCAAATGTCAGAGATCTGGTAATTGTTTCTGTAAGTAACCATTTAAGATTGAAAGACTAGGAGATCTTGAATCCTATCTTCAATTCTCTAAAGTTTCCATGGCTGAGGATAACAGTTCAGGTTAGGTCTTCTGTTCAAGGACGTACCCTACAGAGGAAGATACAAGAGTTCACAAACTTATCACTCGGACAGAGGAACTCTTCCAATTGTGGTGAGTCAGCGGCTATTGATGAGTTGGACACCGAAGCTTGTGAAATAGCTAATTATGATTATAAGAACTTCTGAATGGCGAAAATTCTCTATTTTATCCAGAAAGGAAGCCACAAAGAATGTCGCAAGTCAAGTTGAGGTCTCCTCAAGTGCAACTAAGGTACAAACAAATGCTGATATTTCATGAAAAAAGGAAACAGAGAAAGAGATGGATGAGACTTCAAATGCAGTAGAAGAGGACTCGTGATGTTAATATCACTATAGAACAGCTGATTGATGCTACTCTAGTAGATGGGCTGAAGTTAAATCAATAGAAGAATTGTGAAGGCTAGAGGTGAAAATGGAAGCTTGAATTCACTTATTTCTGATTATGAAAGGGAGCCTACGCCTGCTCCATATGTGAATTGTCTCATTTAGATTTTAAGAGGTGTTAATTACCCCTTTAGGCAAACAGACAAGAAGGTCATGGCTTTCAAGTCTTATATTTTTTTGCTGTGCCTGGTTTGGAGTAGAGTTGAAAAGGCAAGAATGCTTTAAGGATTAAGGAACACTGTTCCTTGGAGTTTATAATTACAATTGTCATGAAATAGGCAGGATATGGATACTGAAGAATGGTGTGCCAGATGTTTATTTGCTAAAGTTTTTCTATCAAATTATTAGTTCTGATGTTTCTAACACTGATGGTAATTTCATGTTGCACATTTTTTTCATTAATGATTCTAATAGTGGTGCATCTAGAAGACAGCTCTGGAAAGAGATCATTCAGCACGGTTCCCAAATTTAGGCAGGCCTTGGCATTTAGCAAGGGATTTTAACATGTTAAAAGAACTTGTGAAAGATATGGTGGGTAAGGAAATAGTGGTTTCAAAACTGAATTCTGCAATTGTCCTTATAATGAGGGATATCTTTGATCATCCTTATCTAGGGGCTTTGAATACATAGACTACTTAGAGGGAAGAGTTTGACTTTGTAGCTAGAAAGCTAGATGCAGTCCAGATTAATGAGTTATGGTTGAGTCTTGACTAAATATTCTCAGGCTACAGTGGAATTTCAACTTCCAAGGATGTCATATCATTCACTTATAAAAAATATCTTCATTTTCTAGTACTAGCTCAGGGCCAAAACCTTATATGTACTTGTAACTTCTTGATAGGGACCTATCAAAAGAAAAAATTCTTGATAGGCTGGTATTCTTGCCACAGGTTCTAAGTGTATGGAAATTGAAATAATGGGGCCACGTCTTCAAAGTGCAAAAACAAAGTCAAAATGCTCAAATCCATGCTCTGAATGGTCAATAAAGAGAAATATGGAAATCTATCCAATGCTCAAATCCGTGCTTATGATACTGTGGAGTGGGATTTTAATCTTTGTATATTAGTAGCCATTGGCATTCTAGCTAACTTTATTTATTGGATCTGGGCCTGTATTATCACAGAAAATTATTTGATTGCTTTGAATGGTAGGTCGGTTGGTTATTTGAAGGAAAGAAGGAGTTGAGACAAGGTAATATTCTTTCTCCTTATTTGTTTCCCTTGGCAAGGGGAATTTTTACAGATTAGCGCCGCAAGCTGTGGTCAGAAACTTTGATTTCCATCCAAATAGCAAGGAAATTCATGACTATACTCAAATAAGCTCAAGTTTCACTTATGTTCAATATTAAGCTGTTTGTTTCCGTACTGCTGGAGTAGGTTTACGAGTATTTTTTCAGTTGGTGAAATGAAACTTCTCGTTCGTCAAAAGAAAAGGGTGTGAATCGCAGGTTATCCACCATCAAAGTTCCCCCTCAATTACTAGAATACGAAACAGCAAAGAAGACTGTTTTTTGTCTTTTTCGCCTTTTCACATTTCCTCAGTTTCATTAGCAACTAATCAGAGAGCTAGGGTGTCACATAAAAGCAAGATAACAAAGAGAAAGCAACAAAACGACAAACTTGAATGAACCCATCAAAGAATGAGCGCGCCAAGAAATATAAGCAAAACCCATATGCATATATGGTACTTTCGTTTACCTTAATCCTTGTAGCCTCTGCAGCAAAACCAGTAGCAGCTGATAACAGCGCCAAGAAACCAACTACACAGCATATGACCACAACCTTTCTCTCCATCAGCTCCTTTTTTCCTCCCTAAAACTCTCTCTCTCCCCGCAAGTTCTTAGTAGTATTTTCGTCTCTTTGTTAGAGAGTAGGCGTCTAGTTGGTGAAGGTCTGTTCTGGAATTATGATGTCCAAATACAACACAAGAAATATTTGGAAGGACGGCGAATATTCTTTGATGGCAATATCGTAATACGTCCGCAATAGCGAGGGTGTTATAACTACTGTTGTAAAAGAAACGTTATTTATTAAAACATCCTCGTTATTTGGTCAAAATTTACATAATTTATGTCAAAAACATCCTATATTGAATTGGATATATCTAAAATAATTTAAATTTTTATTACAATAGTTGGCTAAAAATAGATGACTACAATTGATTTACCGAATATTAAAATACTAATTTCTCATTAGATTCGATGCATTGGATTGAATATGTTTTTAAATATTGGTTAGTAATTAAGAAATTTTAATAGAATTTGAGAGGAGTTTAATCATAAATTTTGGTTATCATTATTAAATGACTTTTGAAAATATGATTTTTAATATTAATTTAATTAGAATATAATTATTGTTAATATTAAATTGGTAGTTAATATTTTTAATTGGAATATAAAATGTGATACAAATAAATTAAATAAAAAATTATTAATTTAATAATATTTTATTATTATATAGAGAGTGAATGTCTAATATAATGTGGAGATTGAATTTAAATGAAATAGGTAAATGTAAAAAAATATGATATTGGCTAAATTTTGAAGATGGATTTGGCCAAGCCAATAAAGATGCTCTTACACAGCAAAGAAAAGGCTTTATGAGCTTTATAACACATAAGCTCATACACTACATTTTTCTTTTTTTTTAAAAAAAAAAATTAGGTTTATTCTTAAACTAATTTAATTCTTCTACTCATTATCCATATATCAAACATTTGGTAAAAGAAAATTTTTTTAAAAAAAAAAGTGTGGTGTTTGTGCTTATGTTTAGAATTTTTCTTATTTTATTTTGAAAAATTATATTCATCATCTCTTCACACTACATATCAAAATTTTTTTTCTTGCCAAATGTGTGATATATGGATGATGAGTAGAAAAATTCAATTACTTTAAAAAGAATAAAACCAAAAAAAAATTTTAAATAAATAATAAATAAATAAAAAATAGTATAGTATGTGGTGTATAGGGATAATGGGAAGGAAAGCTCATTTATTTTGGATTTTAGTACTATTCATCTCCACACACCACACTTATTTTTATTTATTTTAGTTTTATTCTTCCTAAATTTGAGTTCTTCTATTCATAATCCATATACTACATATATAATAAGAGAAAAAAAAATAAAATATTATATATGGTGTGTGGTGTGAAGATGATGAGTAGAATTTTTAATTTTTCTTAATTTTTTTTTTCCCAGCATGACCATGCGCCTGTGACCATAAGTTCAGAGAAAAAATAAAAATAAAACAAAACTTGATGCAGTCAAAATGGGAGGAGAAATGACAATGTTACCACTAAGTAACAATTTGTATATAATAAAATAATATTATTTTAAATTTTATGTTTTAGAATAAAGTGTGTCCTATGATATATTGATTATAAGCCAATAATAATAATAATAATAATAATTTTTTAGTGGATATTTATAATCACAAAAAATTCTATTTATAAACTGGTATGGATAAAATATAAAGTATTTAAATGACATAAAAATTCTAAAACTTGAATCTTATAAAATAAATTTTAATATTTAAATAATGTGAATGATGTGCTCTACACAATAGCTTAATAATAAAATAACGTTATAATCAATTATATGTTAGCTTCTGTTAATTCACAGATTTTATGAATATAGATCCCATTATCATTAGTTTATTTCTTATATTTGTTTGTCCATATATAGTCAAAGTCAAGTATAAAATATTTATCTTTTAATAATATCCCTTTTATCAGATAAATTGCTATCAAAATTAAAAATCAGATTTTTGATAGTTTCTCACATTTTTATCAAAAGACTAAAATTGAAAAATATAGAAACGGTAAGTGGATGGATTCTAATTGATATTCATTTCATAATAAACAGTTTTGATCAAATGGGAATGGACTTTGGGACACTGTAAAATAGAAGATGCAACATTCTAATTCCTAACAAAGGGATAGAATCGCCTACTTATGTCTACCATATTGCTTATTTAATCATTATAGATGATGTTATTCTCAAAAAAAGGGATGAATATGATCCCCTTTCGCTTCTTATGAAGAGATATTCAAATGCTAATAGCTAACCTAGCAAAAAGAACCTAAGATATGTTAGAAAAGAAAAACAAACAGAGATTGAAAATTGCAAACGAGGCAATTGTTTATCTGTCTCTTAGACAGATATTGCCTCTTACTCACAAATTGAGTTATGCAAAAGAGAACCTAGCAATCATATCCTTAGGATACAACACTGTTTATATAGTGTGCAGATTGTAAATTCTGAATACTAATCTTAGAACAAAGAGATATAATTGAAGCAGTTGCAATATTTCATTTAAATTTAAACAAAATGGTTTCTATCAAAAAATAGAAAAACACATCACTTCGTTTGAATTTAAACACGCACACACATGCGTGCGTGCGGTCAATGTTTCGCACTGGGTGACACTACTATTGTGTGTCTACCCTTATATTCTATTTTATGTATTGTGAAACTCATTTACTTATAAACCACTAAATTTGCTTGTCATTTCAATGTGGGACTAACAAAAAATAACATTGGAGGGAAACTTCAAAAGAAGTCAAAGTCAAATTTGAGGGAATATTTGAAATAATCCAACAATAGATCATAGATGCATGTTCCTTGTGGGTTTGGACCCTTTACGCCAACCCAACAGTTCTTGCTTTTCTAGCACAGTTACCCTTAGCACAAAATGTTGGGACTCCATTTTCAAACACTGAGTTATGAGTCCATTGCACCTTTTTAAAGTTGATTCCATTTTGATTGAATAGACATACTAATTGCCTTCTCATGATGGCCCGATTAACTCTATGATTATTTGATAAAGTCCCTAGTTTCAGACACGAAATGAAGCAGCTGTAAGTGGAGTAATAACAAAAGGGCCTTAGCAATAATAGCATAAGTTTGTACTACCACACTTCTTCAACAAGATCCAGTAGGCAGTATGGACAAGCTTCACCAAAAGGTTTTTGCATAAAAGTCCATTGCAACAAACCATAGCAGTAAAACAAAATCCAAGGAAGCAGTACCTTGTTAAGTTTCTGCATGTCAAACATCAACTAAGCTTTAGACAAATTGGCAGAGTTTGAAGGTTAGTTCAATTGTCCTGCATAATTTTCGAGACTTTTAGTACTACATCATTCCTCCTGATCAGCTCAAAGGCACAGATATCCCCTTCATTGAATTGATTGTCCTTGCAAAATGTCCTCCATCCTTTGCCGATTCTTAAAGGCAATGTTGCACCATTGATGCCACGGACCAGGCAATGCCACTGTCTTCCATCAGATGCCTGAAGTTTGACAAATTTTAACCCTTTAAGATACTTCTTGGCAAATTCCGTAGGTAATATCTGCAAGGAAAGAAGAATCAGAACAGAGCATATTTCTAGAGATTTGAACATTTCATTAGCACATAAAAAATAATAAAGAGACTAAAGAATTAATGAAGACTTTCAGGCACTGCAAGATACAGCACATTGGACGCATGGGAAATGAAGGAGCACACAGACTGGCCAAATATGCTTGGCATGTGAATGATCTTAGTGTTTGGGGGAGTCCTTCCCGGATGTAATTTCATCAGTTATTTGGTTTGAGAAACAATGTTTGCAATGCTCTAGTTTTAATGAAGAAGTCTTGTTATCAAAATAATAATAATAATAATAATAAGGCTCACCAGAAATGAGTTGTTTAAATTATATGGCCGAAGGATACGAATGAAATAAGGATTTTCAGTCTTGAACATTGTGGCTGCTTTCAATTCCCTTTCTCTGAACATCACATTTCTTCCTCTTGGGAGCACAGCATTCATTTCTAAATCTTCACCACGTTTTGCGGATAATTCATCTGCTGTATGCGTTTCATTTTCTATCGCTTTACCCTGCCTTGAGACTTTTACGCCATCACATTCAGTTATGTCAACCAGATCTTTCAATTTAAAATCTTTGAGATTAGATGGATAATGAATCTCGGTAGCAGTCATATCAAATATTAGAACATGGAAACTGGAATTCCCTTCGTATTTGAAGACCAAAAGGTACCCTTGCTGGATAGAAAGATATTCTACAAAGTCCTGCCAACCTTCACGAAACCAAATCTTCTTGTGAGCTATCTCCAATCCCACTCGCCAAACGCAACCATTGGGAACAGTGAGTACAGCAACGGTGGATAGTTCATCCCCAAATTTCCTTACAAACTTCTCAGGGAGACTCTGCAGGGATCAATTTTAGTTACATTTTCTTTGGCCAGTGTAAAATGAAAATCTAGGAAAACCGTGCTTTCAAGGTGCATATCAATGATTTCTAATCATCAAATTGCAACATTCATGAGATTTGGAGCAATGCAACACAATCTAATAACTTGAACATTTTAAATTAGGCTTGTGAGTTCACCCCATGTTTAAGTTTGTCAGAGGGTTCTGCTTTTTACTTTTTTCAAATCTAAGTACTCAAAACTATCTCGACGGATCAATCGCCAACCTAATCAAGTAAAATGAGACAAACAGATCATTTTAGCAATTCAGATGGAAAACAATGATGCGGTGAAATTGCCATAACAAGTGAGTTAGGGGAAGCATCGGGATCAGGGTTCAAATTTTTAGAAACTAAAATAACAAAAAGAAGATAAGCAACTAATTTTAGCACAGTATTGAAGGAATCCGGCCTCATTTGATTTTCCTTCGGTTTATTGAAGACAAAACAGAAGATTAAGAACTTGATAGTTAGAAAAAGAAATGGAGGTACATGTGGTGTTTACCAGTTTCATGTCATGCATGCAGGAGGGGAGTATTATCTTGAAAAAGTGGGATGGTCTACACCTCAGCTGAGAACTTGATGGCCGGTGATCCCTGTTGCCGTTGGACACAACTCCAGTCCGGCGGGTCTTTGGTTTAGCTGACATGGGAAGAAAATGTCGGGTGTTTGTGCAAGGTTTTGTATGCCTGAATGTTTAGGAAGACCTTGTATTTGTACAAAATTGTACTCCATCTTCAGCTTCACCAATCAGAGTCTTGTCTGTCTCTTTCGTTCTCATTCTTTTTTATGGAAAAGGATAATGGCTCGCTCAGAAAATAAAGCCAAAAAGTTTCCATTTTTAACAAGTGTCTGGTTCATACGACCAGACATACTCCTGGTTTCGTCTCGTGATTCTGCTGTTTGTTATATCCGAGTACCAGCCTGTTAGAGTTGCTCCCTGACCGAGGCTCCTTTGTCTCAATCCAAAAATCTTTAGAAAGCCCATTAATGTTTTAGGACCATGAGATTGGTTGGTATTATTCTCAATTGGCCCATCAGAGGTGGGGGGTAATAAAAGAGAGACCTTAACAGTCTGACAGAGGAAAGAACGAACAGAAAGAGCGTTGATTTTTTGCTCCTCTAACTTAAATCCCACATTGGTGGGAAGTGAAGGAGGAGTGAATCCTCAAGTCTATAAAAGGGAGGTTTAGCTTCATGGTTAAGTGCACCAGTCAAATGCTTAGCTAGTAACTTTTGACTCTAGTTAAATTCCTCTGTTGTCCATTTTGTAAAATGGGAAGAGGTGTGAGTTAAAGTTTTACCAGTGGGAAAAGTTTTGTGGGTGTGTTTGGGGTGAGGAGAGAAATTATGTGATTGTAACAATTTTTCACATAGTGGATTTTCTACTCTGGGTCTGGTGGTTTTTCTCCTGTTTTGGAGTTTCCACGTAAATTTCTTATGTTGTTATTATTTCTTTAATTTTTCTTATTATTCCTGCAAAGGGTAGATCCTAGGGGGGTGAATTTGGGAGGTCCAAATTCCCAACAATTGGTATCAGAGCCACTAGGTTCTTTTTGTGGGGTGGAGCTTTGGTGTGGTAGTGTGGATACGTATAGTCTAAGGAGGTTCTGTCTAGGAGATTAGAAATTTTAAGTGTGTCCATTGTGACCCTCCAATCTTTCCTGGGAACTTACTTAGTGAGGTACTATTCATTTCTATGGTAAAAATTCATCAAGGCGATGTTAGAAATGAGGTGGAGAAATTGGTTTACACAAAGTGTGGAAGGGCAGATCAACCCCTGAAGTCAGCAGTGATTCTAGCGACTGGTGAAACGGCTAGTACAAGGAGCTGGTTCGGCAAGTGGCTCTAAGTAAGTAAATGGAGATACTGGTATTGATGCTAACGTTGTGTCTCTTTCCATGGAAAAAGAGACATGTACATCCTTATGGCATGCTGCTAATTCCCAAAGTTGCCATGATAGAGGATGTGTTAATGTTAGCAGGTCCACAAGTTTGCACACGGGCATTGGTTTGGCATTGATGCAGGGTGTGTGGTGGAAATTCATGTCGATGGCTGATGAACTTTCAGGAGAGCCAAACGTGGAAGTTACACCATAATTTTTAGCAAGGTTGTTTTCGACAGGGGCCGAAGTGAAATGTTTGGAATTGGTTTATTCTGAGTGGATATGCTTTTATGGTGAAGCATGATAGCGAAAGCTATGAACATCTTCATTGAGGTGGAGCTTGGCTGTGGGACCAGTCAAAGTCGCAAGGTAGAGATTGTTGATTTTTTGCTCCTCTAACTTAAGTCCCACATGGGTGGGAAGTGAAGGAGGAGTGAATCCTCAAGTCTATAAAAGGGAGGTTTAGCTTTATGGTTAAGTGCACCAGTCAAATGCTTAGCTAGTAACTTTTGACTCTAGTTAAATTCATCTGTTGTCCATTTTGTAAAATGGGAAGAGGTGTGAGTTAAAGTTTTACCAGTGGGGAAAGCTTTGTGGGTGTGTTTGGGGTGAGGAGAGAAATTATGTGATTGTAACAATTTTTCACATAGTAGATTTTCTTCTCTGGGTCTGGTGATTTTTCTCCTGTTTTGGAGTTTCCACGTAAATTTCTTGTGTTGTTATTATTTCTCTAATTTTTCTTGTTATTCCTGTAAACGGTAGATCCTAGGGGGGTGAATTTGGGAGGTCTAAATTCCCAACAAAAAGAAGCAAAGATCAAAAGGATTATACGATTATTCAGTTGGAACCAGCCAGTTTCCCTAGCTTAGCTCGATCGTTGATCTGCTTTGCCTTTTTGCCCCCACTGAACCTTAATTATTCTATTAATTCCTTGTGTCTAATATATACCCTTTTTCATGGTTCTAACAGCATAATTTCTATTGAGGATCGAATTTCAATATGTATCTGTTACTAACAACGACCGTCGAAATGATAATGAAAAGATGGCATGGTAATTCCTTGCCCAACAAATATAATATAAAAATAAAAAGTACACTTCGCCTACCTTTTTATTTTACTATTATTATTATTTTTTATCTATCTTGAGCCATAAGCGTTTACCTCCGTCAAAGTTTTGAATACCATGTCCTTAATCGTTTTGGTTAAAATATTAAATAAGATAGATCTATATTGATATAGTTTTAGGTACCGTTTCAAAATAATTTATATATAGATAAATTAATTATAAATATATATAAATTATATTTTAAAATAATATCAATGCAAGTTTTAAAAAATTAAAATGTATATTTATAAAACTCAATAATATTTTTAAGTTCTCAATCTAACTATTAAAAAAAATCACTCATCTTCATCACAAAAATAGAAGTAGAGATTTGATTTTCAGTCATCGAGAAAAAAGAATTAAAAAAAAGTTAAGAAAATAGTCTTCAAATGAGAGACTAGTACACCGAAAACCAGACGGTATATAAAAAAAATCGGTTGATATTGATCAAGGTGCACTGGTATTTAGGGTTGTAAATGAACCAGTCTATTTGATAGCTCGCCCGGTATTCACTCGGTTAAACTCAAATCGAACTCGACTCGTAAAAAAAAAAAAAAGGCTCGTTCATGAAAGCAAAAACCCGCTCAATTTATAAATGACACATACCTAACAAAACTCGACTCGACTTGGTTAAGACTCATTAAGGTCTAAGGGTGAAAACCGACCTATCGGCGCGGTTTTTCGTCCAAAACTGAAACCGCACCGATGGGGGAAAATGAGAGAAATCTCGACCGAAACCGGCCGGAGAATGGGGAGAAACCGTCATCCTCGATCTCGGCGTAACTCCGGTCGGTTCGTCGGCGTCATCGGTTGCTGTGTGCACCATGAGAGAGAGCGAGAGAGAGAAAGCGAGGTGACTGAGATTTTTGAGAGAGAGAGACCGCGAGGTGAGATTAGAGAGAGGGAGGGAGCTGGCGACGGAGCTGACCTTGCGTGGCTGCGTGCGCCTTGAGAGAGAGAGAAAGCGACAAAGAGCGAGAGAGAGAGGAGGGGGCGGCGGCGGCAAAATGCCTGAGTAAAAAGAATGGACGGGGAAAAAGGGACGTGCGCTATGTTAACCCTAGGGTTAAACGGCGCCGTTCCTTTTATTATTTTTTTCAAATACTAAGTCCTAAAACGACGCCTTTTCACTTAAGTGAAACGGCGTCGTTTTATATATGTATAATTAAAAAATAAATAAATTTAAACCATCGGTCGGTTCAGCAGTCCGGCCCAGGTTCAAACCGGGACCGAACCGCTGGACATCGGTTTTTTATAAAATCTACCGTGCGCCGACCGGTTCTACTCCGGTTCCGGCCGGTTCCGATCTCCGGTGGCCGGTCTGAGTCGGTTCCGGTCGGTTTTTCGGTAATTTGTACAGCCCTATTAAGGTCCCTTGTTTATGCTCAAGTTGACTCGTTAGCTCAACTCGATTAAAACTAATTCACAGATTGATAAATATATAAATACATCTATATATATACATACATATATATATGTATTAGCTAATATTATAAGCATACCACTTTTATAATTAAATATATAATATGTAATCAAATTACTTATGTTTATAAAGTGAATATATTTCATAGATATATTTTATAATTTGTATAATAATTAGTCAAAAAAATTTAATAATTTCATATACCAGTATATATGAACCATATATTAAATAGATATATGTTATCATATTAAGTGTATGTATTAATAATATATGTAGGCATATAATATTGAGTTATTTTAGATAAATACTAACTAGTTTGATATTAATTATTTATAAATTTTTTAAAATTTTATAATTCAATAAAGGTTATACTTATTAGTTGTATAAATTCAATACTAGATCTTTTATTTTTTTATTTATATAATTTATTAATTATTAAATCTTATTCAAAAAATAAAAAAAATAAAAAATTTAAGCTTGAGCTCGGCTTGACTCGAACTTGTTTGTGGGATGAGCTCGAGTTCGAATTCGAGTTAAGAGTTTAGCTTATCGGGTTGAGTTCGAACAAAGAATAAAAAAAAAAAAATTCAATCTCAGGTTCGAGTATTTTGAGTTGAGCCGAACTATGCAAGCCAAAAGTCGGCTCGGCTCGATTATAGCCCTATCAGTATTTGGCCTTGTACGAAGCACCTACCTCATCAGTATTGTTACTGATCGGCATGGTAAATATTGGACATTTCGACCGGTATGACACTGTATTCAAAACCTTGCTTTCGATTCCCAACTTTCACAAAATCAATAACATAATAAATATTAAATTAGGGCTGAAAATGGCTGTTGTTTCTAGGAAAATGCTCAAATAGTAACATAATGAAAACATTTTTTTAAAAAATATTAATTTAAAAGATCGTGCAAGTCTACTCATATATACGTAGATGATAGTTAGTTAGTTTAAACCAGTTGAGTCGAGCCAAATTCGCTATTAATAAGGGTCTGAAATAAAGAGTATTTCAAAAATCATAACAAAGAAGAGCTTATAAGGGTCTGAAATAAAGCATACAGAAGAAGTAGAGTTCGAATGTTCCATGCATAATGCTCTTTTTGAATGAAAAAAAAAAAAAGACAAAGTTTGAAACTTTGCGGATAGCTAGGTTACTTAGTTCATTTGATATTGCACGAGATATGCATTGGAACGGTGCTACATGCACCGTTGGTGGCTACTGCTGAGAGTTACAGTTAGGCCAAAAAAAATTATTTATTTTTTGTTTTATTTTTGTCAAATCATTTTTTAATAATTTTAAACATTTTAAAAAAATATAAAAATTTTATAATAATATTAAACAAAATTTTTTTAATCATTAAGAAAAAGGCAAAAAAAAAACAAAAAAAAAAATTTGGCCAGCGGTGGCTCCGGTGGCTATAGTGTTTTCCTATGCATTGCCTTACAGCCCTGAAATCTACGTACGTTTGATATGACAGACCATGCATGTACTATTGCGGCCGATACATTTCAAGGTGACAATTGACAAAGGCCTGGACAAGAAGGCCTAGCTTTTTACTTATTTTTTAGAAAAATGATTTGGGTTCTGAAAAAGTGTCTCGAATTTTTTTTTACTTTCTTAATTTTTATTTATTTTTACTTAATAATTAAGTAAAATATTTTTAGTGATGTTGTGGATTTTTTTAAAAAAATAAATAAATAAAAATAAAAATCACAAAAAAAAAATACACTAGTTCGGTGGATATCCAGGAGAGTCTTTCGATAACTTTAGCAGCACCCTAGTTTTTAGCCCGAGGGTCTAGCGCATGGCTACCGATAAAGACCATTTACCTTTTTATTTTTCTCATATTTTTATTTATTTAAAAAAAAGTTTACAATATCATTTAAAAAAAATTAAATAGGAACCCATCTTAAGATCGATCCTTGCGGGTTTAGCTTTTGGGTTTCTTACTCATTATTTTTAAATTGCATATCACATTTTTTTTTTTTTAACTTTTTTTTCATTTTATTATTTTTTAAATTAATTACATTATTCTACTTATTATGCATATATTATATACTTAATAAAAAAATTAAAAATTTATGTGTGATATATAAAAATAATCAGTATATTTTTTGG
Source organism: Carya cathayensis (assembly GCA_011037825.1). NCBI lineage: Eukaryota > Viridiplantae > Streptophyta > Magnoliopsida > Fagales > Juglandaceae > Carya > Carya cathayensis. The sequence goes on along the minus strand of QGSO01000794.1, from coordinate 446,715 downwards.
AAAATGTTGGGGAAGTAGGATTATGCTGGAGCTTACTGTTTTTTTTTAAATAATTAAGAAAATATTATTTAATAATATTATAAATTTTTATTTTTAAAAATATTTAAAAATGTAAAAAATATGATTAAAAAAAAATAACCTAGCAGGAGCTCTCAACGATAGGACCCGTTGAGAGCTACTAGTTCTTTTTTTATTTTTTATTTTTAATGATTAAGAAAATTTTATTTAATAATGTTATGAATTTTTTTATTTTATTTAAATATTTAAAAATATTAAAAAAAATTTAAATTTAGCTCTAGAAGAGCCTGGTGCGTTTGGGTGTTGAGGAGTCCTCAACTCTACTCAACACTTCTCACTACTATTCATTACTTTATTATTACTTTTCACCTACTTTTACTACTATTCATTACTTTTTATCTACTTTTTATTACTATTCATTACTTTATTATTACTTTTCACTTACTTTTTACTACTATTCACAACTCTCCTCGCCGTCCTGTATCTGGAGAGGTCCGATCATGTGATGTGAGCACTCAATAATTAAAGCTACCCAATAAGTTTTTATATTGGAATTATGATTGAATTAATTATTTTATAAACAAATTATAGTTTTCCTTTACCATATTTATTTTCAGCAAACTTTGCAAAAAATTTGTTTTTGCTTTTTATAAACTATTCTTTTTATAAAGAATATAAAAAAATTATAACTGAGTGATCTGATTTATAAAGAAAGAAAATATTATTGTCACATGAAAAATATTTTATTCAGATTTTATAAAAATAAATTTATAAATTAATATAATTTGATATTTTATATTAAATTATAAAATTATTTTTATTATAAAACAAATATAATATATTATACAAAATTATTACAATTTATCAATTTGCTTTTACGTATTTGTATTTGGTGACGGAAGTCACGAAACAGTCTTTCTCTTTGTGCCTGTTTTTGTTGTCAACGAGGCGTTGCATCCTTTTCGATCTCTTGGTATGCATGTAGAATTTTGCCGGGTTTTTAATTAATGCGTTGAATATAAGAATTATTGTTATTATTAATAACAATACTGATAAAACAAACCAAGAATGATATAGATTCTGGTCAATGTAAGAATTCGGGGTATACAAAAATGGTTGGTACCAACGATAACGGGAACCGGCCGAAATAGATAGAACACATGTTGGCATGCGGTAAAAATTTGAAAAAATCGACGTCAGGCAGTTCGGCAATTTTGTAACTGAATTGTTTAGAAAAAAAAATTAAGTAAAACGGCATCATTTTACACAAACTGTTTAAAAAAAAAAAAACAACTAAATGAAATGATACGGTTTGGTGGAAATGGTGTCTTCTCAGTTTAGGTTTAATACTCCATCTTCTTCTTCTTCTTCTTCTTCTTCTTCTTCTCTCTCTCTCTCTCACACACACACACACATCACACGGTCGCAACTTGCACCTCCATTTATGAGTTTTCAACAACACTGACAACCGATTGGGATTACACCGAAACCAACGTCGCCGATTTTCTACTCCTTTACCAGTTGGTTTCGGCCAATTCTATCCATATGTGGTAGCTGTAAATGCATTTTCGATTTTAAACCAAAATCGCATTGATACCATTAGTTTTCACCCCTAGTAGGAACTGACTATGATTATTTTATAAATATAATTTTTATAAATTTATAAAAAAAGATCATTTTTTCTTAAAAAAGTTTTTAAATCAATAGAAATATGTTTTTGAATTCTTTTATACATTATAAGCCACAATTTTTTTAAAGATGATTATTAGAATTTTTTAAATAGTTAATAACGACCTTTCAGCTTTTAGAATTCTTTTTTTTATTTTTTTTTGTAAGCAAGTTTCATTCCTGAAATAATATTACAAAGTTTCCATAATCCATAGTGCTACTTAATTATACATAATTATACATAAAATTAGGAAAATGGAGGATCCTTACCACTATTGAATTCTAAAACACAATCAAGAATTTGAGGCTGAGGAATGCTTCCATAAATAAGATTGGAAGCTGCCCATTGCGCAATGTTATGTGCACATCGATTCTGGGATCTATGAATTTTTCTGGCACTCTATTTTTCAAAACAACAAAGTAAGTGATGGATGTCCTTGGAGATCGACTGTATTTCCCAATCTGTTTGTGACTTTGAATTGCAAATGGCCTGAATAACCTGTTGAGAGTATCCTTCAATGATGATCTTTGTTTGTTTTCTATTCACTGATTCTTGAACTAAATGCCGCTGCAGCTTCACCCACATTTGGGTTTATGGAATGTATGAAGTCTGTTTGGATATATACTGGAGTTCTTGCTTCAGATCTGCATATGCATGCTATTGTGTTACCATGAGTTCTTACTGCCACATCAAATGAGAGAGAGTGGAATCCAGGTGGAGTTGCTTGCCAATTGTTTTCTGTTTGATTGAACTTGATGTTCCAGGCTCTACTATGTTCCTTAAGTATCTGTGAAACTTTTGACATAAACCAGTTTGGGGAATGACAGATTTCATAATGGATAACTTGGTTTATGAGAAACCAGATATCATCCATGGTGAGGATAGCAAAAAGTTGGAAGGAGTGAGTATCCTCTTCTAGAATTTGTAAAACAGATGATGGATTAAAGATGTTTAAGATCCAGATTGAGAGAGGCTGAGATGCAAAGTTTTCAATGTTAATAGGTCATCTTTAGTTTCTTCAAAGGATTCTTGAGAAGGAGCATTTGAGGAAAAAATGAGAAAGGCTTTCCTCTTCTGTGTTACACAATGGGCAGAGGCTTTGATCCTCTTCCATCTCGATGAATATTTTTAAGAGGGATCTTGTGGGAAGTATTTGGTGCACAACCTTCCAAAGGAATAATTTCAATATGTCTTGTCTTTTTAATTTCCAAATTTTTTTCCAAATGTTTGCAGAGTTTTGGGTATAAGTGGGAGCTTCAGTTCTGTTTAGAGCAGTGTAAGCCGACTTGACAAAAAAATTTCTTGATAAGTGATGGATCCATTTTATTTTGTCAAAGGTACGGGAGTAGTTATAGTTGGTGAGTGGAATTTTCAAGATGTCATTGACAGATTCAGGAGTGAAAAGGGCCTATAGAAGGATGATGTTCCATCTTCGAGGTTCCTCAAGAGTAAGCTCTGCCACTTTCATGTCAGGCTCAAGGTCTATAATGTTTTGATTTGAAAGAGGTTTAAGATTTTGGAGACCGAGTACCCAAGGATCAGACCAGACCTTAGTAGAGATGCCATTGTTAATTTGCATGCACCTACTGTTTTTGATAAACTCCATTTGCTTTAATATACCATTCCAAAACCAGGAGGCATTTGGCTTATTGTTAACAACAAAGAAAGAGGAGTTTTTCAAATATTTATTATTTACAAAATTTTTTCAAAGACCATTAGAGTTGTTAACAAGAGACCAAGCGAATTTTGAAATGAGGGCTTTGTTAAAGAAAGATAGTTTTTTAAGACCTAAACCTCCTAGAGATTTAGGCATACAAATTTATTTCCAAGATTTTGGGGTGAACTTATGCCTATTAATGTTTGCATGCCCCCACCAAAAATTTTGAAAGATGCTGTCCAGCTGGTTTGTGATTTTATTAGGCATCCAGATGGTGGACATTGTATAAGAAGGAATGGTGCTAGCCACTGATCTAATGAGAGTGGTTCTACCCGCCTGAGAGAGAAGCTTTGACTTCCAACCTTGCATTCTATTTTGTATTTTTTCTTTTATTTCTTGAAATAAATTCACTTTGTCAGCACTAAGATAGAGAGGAAGACCAAGATATCTAAGTTTTGGAGGAGCTATTTTAAAGTTCAATGATTCTTTTATTTCTCTTATGGTATTGCTCTGAGTGTTCCTACTAAAGTGGATGGCAGATTTACCAAAGTTTATCTTTTAGCCAGACCATGATGTATATGTATCCAGGCAATAAGCAGAGGCTTTGGAATTTTAGGGAGAAGCTGTTCCAAATAGGATAAGATCGTATGCAAAAAGGAGGTGGGAAAGAGTAGGTCCTCTTTTGGAAAAACTTATACCCTCTATGGAGTTTTTCATTTCTTCCCTGAGTATGAGTCTGGAGATCACTTCGCTTCTTAAAATAAAAAAAAAGGGTGACAAATGATCACCTTGTCTAATACCTCGAGAGGGGAGAATGAAACCATTTGGGGATCCATTAATAATAATGGAGTAAGAAACCGTGGATATGCACTCACTAATCCAGTTTATTCATTTTTTATTGAACCCCAAATGTTTGAAGATAGAGAGGAAGAAGGGTCATTCCATATAATCAAAAACCTTTCCCATATCAATTTTAATGGCCATAAGACCCTTTCTACATTTTTTTTTCAAGGAATGGAAGATTTCTTGAGCCAAAATTGGGTTCTCTTGGATTAATCTCCGTGGGACAAATGTTGTTTGGAATGGGGAGATAATGCTTGGGAGAATGATTTTAAGCCTATTTGTAAGGATTTTTACTATTATTTTATAGCAAACATTGGAAAGACTAATAGGCTTGAAATGATGGGGAGCATTGGGGTTGGCAATCTTTGGGACTAAGGCAATGTTAGTGTGGTTCCACTCTTTAAGGAGTTTGTCTTGAATAAAGAAATTTTTGATAGCTGCAATGATATCATTTTTAATGACATCCCAATAAAACTTGTAGAAGAAGCCCACGAAACCATCAGGGCCAAGAGCTTTTGTGGATGGAGTTTGGCTGATGGTATTAGAAATTTCTTCTTCAGTTGGGATATGGCAAAGGAAATGATTGTCAGCATTGGTGATTTTGATGGGGAAGAGGCTTGCTAGTACATCCGAAGTTTCAGGATTAGTAAAGGTGAAGATTTCTTTGAAGTGATCCTCGAACTTTTGCTTGATGGTATTGTTATTAGAAGTCCATTGTCTCAGGTCAGTTTTTAGCAATCAATTCTATTTTTTCTTCTCCTTATAAAAGTGGATGTGTGGAAAAACTTTGTTTTAAGGTCAGTGGTGGTAAACCATGTAACTCTGGATTTCTGGCACCAAGGAGATTCTTCTCTACGCTGGAGTTCTTCTAAGTTCAACTTTAAGTTTTCTTCCAGCAACATAAGGTCAGTGGTAGGATTTTGCTTTTGAATTTCTGAGATTGAATGGTTCAGTCTTTTAATGTCAGTCTGAATGTGACCAAAGCAATTTTTATTCCATTGTTTTAAGGCAATCTTTGTGGCTTTTAAGTTTTTTGAAAGGATGAAAGCAGGGGTGCCAATGTAATGAGTGTGCCAGGCCATTTTAATAATATCCACGCTTGATGGATCCCGTGTCCAAAATTCTTCAAATATGATTGATCTGGGAGTGGAAGGGTAAGATGTAGTATCTAAAATGATTGGAAAGTGGTCTGAGGCTGATCTTATAAGGTTATTGATGGAGGCATTTGGAAAAAGGTTGTTCCATTGGATGTTCATGATCCCTCTATCTAATCTTTCTCTAACATTCTGATGGCCATGCCTATTGTTAGACGAGGTGAATTTTGGACCTGAAGTCCCCAAATCAATCAACCCAAATTTTTCTATGAAGAGATGAAGACCAGAAGGAGTAAAGGAAGTGGCAACAGGTTCACCCCCAACCTTTTCAAATTGGTTAAGAACAGAATTAAAATCACACATGGCTAACATGGGCCAGGATAAGCTTCAGTGATTGAATTGAGAGTGTCCCAAAAGTGTTGCTTTTTCACCAAAAAAGCATGACAATATACCATATTGAGCAACCAAGGATAGTGGCAAAGGTCAGAGTACACTAAAACAGAAATTATATTACTAGAGATATGTACAAGATCAACTTCACAACCAGTACGCTACAAAAACAAGAGACCTCCCCATTTCCCAGATGGGGGAATATGAACAAAAAGGGAGAAACCTAGTCTATTTACAATAGCTTCAATATTAACATGCTTTACAAGGGTTTCTAAAAGGAAAATGACATCTGGATTATGAGTCCTAATGTTGGCCTTAAGTTGCCTAATTGCACGAGGACTGCCCAATCCACGGCAATTCCATGACAAAAGTTTCATGGTGGAAACAATGGTAGTTTTGACCCTACCACGTCGGTCATTGGACTGAGAGGGAAAAGAGGTATTTCTGAGTTATGAAGCTTATTACCCGCATCTTCCTCAGCTGATTTCTTGTAGGAGTTGAATCTGTTGCTTTTCACAAATCTCTTTGCTGAACGGAGGGTCTTCCTAGAAGATTTTTGATACTGAACTTCTCTGCAAGAGACCTGTGGTTCTGACATTTTTTATTCTTGTTGGCTCATCCAAGGGGTTTTGATTTCTGGAGCTTCTACTTCTTCGATTTGATCTATTTTGATGCCTGATGTAAGTAAACATTTTTTTGAGGGGTTGAGAGGTGCTTTGATTCCATATGAGAATTCTTTCCTCTTCCTTGATGAGTTGGCTTCAAATATGGATGTTTTGGGTGGGGGATTGTGAGGAAGGAGATCATATTTATTTATCAAGGTGGTTTGGGATCGGGTTGAAATAAATTTAGAGGGGCTGGGAAATGGTGGGTCTTGCTCGTGTTTGCTGGCAAACTGGGTATTATTGTTATTGGGTAAAGATGGGCTGAGTGACAAATAGGCCCTACCAGATGGACTGACAAGAAGGGAAATTTTTGGGCTCATTTCTTGGGTTGTCCTTGGTGTTTTCTAGTCTAGAGGGTTCTGTTTTGGGCCAGAAAGGTTATGGAATTGGGCTATTAGTGCGTTAAAGATGGAGGGTTCAGATTTTGTTGGAATGTCGGTTTCTGATTTTTTTGTTTGGTCTTGGATTTTGACGGCAGGGTTACTATGAAGAGTTTGAATGAAGGCATATGGCTGCAGTACTTCTTCTATTTTCCCGAGAAGGTTGCTTTCAGACAAGGCCACTTATTTAAAGGTGGATGAATGTTTTATAGATAAGGGTAAGTTTGACTGTTTGGCAAGATGTGTTGTTGGCTAGGAGTTAGCTAATTACTAAATGTAGGCTCTGCAGTTCAGCTCTCATTTAATATTTCTGAGGGGTTTGTTTGGTAGCTTGAGAGCTTGCCACGTGGGCCCTGTGTTTTGCATGGAGTGTCTAGGTTTTTGCATGGCGTGTTCTCTTCTTGAAGATGAACAAAGATTTTGGAATCATTGAAGCTACTACTATGCTTGCAGTAAAGGTGTTGGTAGTCCTAACCTTCTAAGAGATATGCATATAGCTTTCCTTTTCCTTTATCAGAGATGGGTCTAGAGCAATGGGATGAGAGATGTTTTGCTGTTGCACCACTAATTACACTGAGTTTGCTCTGTTGTGCTGGTTCTTGTATTTTGCTTGGGGGGAAGTGCAGCAGGAGCTTCAAAGTTTTGGGGATCTAGCTTGACTGACACATCCATGCTTTCTTCAGTCCTTGTATATCGTCACACCTCTTGCCCTTCTGCTCTTAAGCTTTGCCCATAAGAAAGCTCTAAGTCTTGTTATGGGATAATAGGGCACGCTTGAAGGACATGACCTAGACACCCGCATTGGTAACAAAATTCAGAGAGCCTTTCATATTTAAAGCAGATCTTTGCTGGGTTGCTAAGTGGTCTTGTTAAAATGAACTCATCTTCAAGGGGTTCTGAAGTATTAATTTAGACCCTGATCTTCATAAAACGTTTAACATAGATATTGGATGATGTGACAGGATCTATTTCCAGGAGGTTTCCCAAAACTCTTATCAATTTTTTTTGCATTTTTCCATGTCATCTTATTTAGAGAAAGGCCATGAATTTGCACCCAAAATGCCGAGAACTGAAGGTCCACTTCACTAATGCTGAGGAGGAATGCTACACAACCTCCCAACACTCCACACTCCACTTTTTTTCAATTTTTAAATATTTTTTTTTGAATTTATTCTTTTTAAATTAATTTAATTCTTTTATTCATTATTTATATATTAAATATTTGATAAAAGATAAAATAATAAAAATTAAAAAAAAATGTGGAGTGTGGAGTGTGTGTGAATAGTAGGAGGTTGTGAAGATTTTTTCAATGCTGAGAGACCTGGTGGCCATTTTTTCTACATTTTTCCATGTCATTTTATTCAGAGAAAGGCCATGAATTTGCACCCAAAATGCCGAGAACTAAAGGTCCACTTCACTAATGCCAAGGAGGAATGCTATACAACCTCTCAATACTCCATACTCCACTTTTTTTTCAATTTTTTAATATTTTTTTAATATTTTTTTTTGAATTTATTCTTTTTAAATTAATTTAATTCTTTTATTCATTATTTATATATTAAATATTTGATAAAAGATAAAATAATAAAAATTAAAAAAAATGTGGAGTGTGGAGTGTGTGTGAATAGTAGGAGGTTGTGAAGATTTTTTCAATGCTGAGAGACCTGGTGGCCATTTTTTCTGCATTTTTCCATGTCATCTTATTCAGAGAAAGGCCATGAATTTGCACCCAAAATGTCGAGAACTGAAAGTCCACTTCACTAATGCTGAGGAGGAATGCTACACAACTTCCTAACACTCTACACTCCACTTTTTTTCAATTTTTTAATATTTTTTTTGAATTTATTCTTTTTAAATTAATTTAATTCTTTTATTCATTATTTATATATTAAATATTTGATAAAAAATAAAATAATAAAAATTAAAAAAAAATGTGGAGTATGAAATATGTGTGAATAGTAAGAGATTGTGAAGATTTTTTCAATGCTGAGAGGTGTGGCTATTCTTTGAAGATCATATGGTAACCCCCAAAATCAGACGTGAAAGGACGTAATGGTTATTGGAATTTCAAAGACTATTTTAATTATGTTTTTATTATTTTTATATGTTTGTTAAAACTTGAACCGCTGGAGTCCTTTCGAAGGAGTCGCAGGATATATTCGTTACGTGCACCGTGTATCTAACGCGTGAACAAAAGGTAACGCCGTTATAGACTTTTTACCGGCAAACTACTTGCTACTAACTTAGAACGAAAATGATAAAGTCACCGACTGTGTATCGAAATTTTCTATTATTTTTTTATTTAATAATTAAGGAATTATTTTTTTAATAAATTTATAAATTCTTTTAAAAACTATAAAAATACTTTAAAAATAGCTAAGAAAAAGGAGTATAAATGCACTATTGGTAAAAAATCTCAACAGAAAAGATCGTTGGACGTAGGATGGTCCAATTTAGAATATTCATGTGAAATTGTATACAATTATTTAAAAATAGATAAAGTTATATCATACTTATCGTTTATGAGTGTTTGGGCATAAGATTATATGAAAAATATATAAATAATATTGCAATAATTTGTTCATATGTTTTATTGAATTTTAAAAAAGGAGAGATAAAAAATTAAATAAAGATATTATAAAATAAAATTTGTGTTAGAATATGATTTTTTTTATATTATTTTTATTTAAGAATTTAAAAAAAATTATAATAATTAGATAAATGATTAGATAAAAAAGTTAAAATTTTGAAATATAAAAGTGTCTGTATCTAAGTGATATTTATTATTTAGAAAAAAAAATTGAGAAATTTTAAGATAAGATTAGATGAATTACCTTAATAAACAATATTTTACCATTGCAAATGTACTGTGCATACAAAATTTTTGTGTGTTTCTACTCTATTTTGTTTTTATTTTTTTTTAAATGTGTTTCTACTCTAACTAATACCATTTATATGCGATATTGTCGACATTTAACATGAATAATAAATCTATCTGCTTATAAATTAAATTATTATATTAAATTACGTCAGTTTATATAATAATAATAATAATTTATAAATTCTTTTATAGATCAATTATTTTTTTGCACATTTATTAAAATATTTTAATAAATTCTTTAATCCCAATCTCTTTTCATGCATAATATCAAATGTTTAACAAAATAAATTATTATTTTATATTTATTTTTCAAGTATTTAACGAAACAATGAAGATATCATTTTTTAAAGTACTAATAAAAATCATTTTTCTACTCTAATAATATAGAAATTAATGAAATAATTGAAATGGTAAAAATCCAATATCGTGACTTTTAAATGAGAAGCCTAAACTCAAAAAGAATATTTTTTAATAAAAAATGAGAATTTAGAATTTTCAGTTTTACAACCCAGTTATTGATTGAATGCCAATGAGATTAATACATGTCTTATTAAAAAGAACTAATACAGGCATAAAAAAAATTATATAAAATAAATTTATAAAATGATATAATTTTATAAAATTCATCAGATCTACCTTATAGTTAAAATAATTTTATAATTTAAAGTATTGTATTAAGTCATATTAATTTATATATTTACTTTTATATAATCTAGTTAAAGTATTTTTGAGAAAAATAATAAATGAAAACAGGAAATTGGTGCAAGTTAACGGGGATGCTTAGGTGACAGACGGAATCTAAGAATAAAAGATAGAGCATATTCTGTGAAGATAAAGAGAAAACATCTTTTTCAGACATAAAACGGGAATCTAAAAAGAAAGAAACGACGAACGGTTTTGGAGAGGTACCGTTTGGTACAAGGTAAAAACGTACGGGGTAGGTGCGGTATAAGGAAATGAGGATGTTGTGACAGTTAACAACACTAGACTCACCAGTCACCCCACCTAAACGCATTCCCCTTTCCTTTTCCTTTATAAAAGAAGCCAGAAGGTGGATGCCCCATCCCATTTCCTAACAGATAAAGTAAACCCATTTCTCTCTCTCACACACTCAACACTCTATTCCGCTCTCTCAACTGTATTTTGCCTCGTTAGGTGCATTCATTGTATGGCCGCCAATTCCAAGAGCCGAGGTGTTGCTCTGAACTTGGGCAAGCGTGTCGTCAACCAGATCTGGACCTCCAACTCCCGTGATCCCTCCCTGCCTTCTGCTCTCACTCTCAGGTTCCACGCTCTTTCATTCTTCCCTTCTTCCCTTTGTTTGTTTATATTTTCTTGGCGGTGGTTTCGTTGTCTATGAAAATATTTTGGGGTACGCTTGCTTTGATTTTTCTTCATAGTTTCTGTGAAAATTTCTTAGCCGGATTTTCCTTTGACTTTCCCGGGAATATTTTCCGACAGAGTGGAACCTAAGATTATCAGAAATACATATATATATATATATATATATATAAGTTAATCAGTTTTGTTAATTTAGTGCGTGTCTGATTGTGATCTGAGACGCTGAGGCGGGCATATACAACAGTCTCTGGAAATTATTTTGATACTCTGTTCTTCACAATTATCTTTAACCATTAGATCATAAAACAGGGAGGCCTTGTTGTTTTGTACTTTTCCGTAGTTTATAATTACAGAAATGGGCATATAGGAAATGTTAGAATCTCTGTAAACATCTCGAATTCTGGATGGTTGGTGGATAACTTTTAGGCGTTTTGGAACTTTTTCCTTTTGAACTTTTTGTTTCCCTAGAAAATCAAGGCATCTTTCTGTTCATCTGTTTCGTTATACTCTCTTTCATACTTCTTCTTCCTGCTCTGCCATCTTATCATCGGTATTTTTATTTTCGTTGAGTAGATTTATTTCTAAATTTAGGGGAAAAAAAATAGTTCACGCAATGTTGACCTTTCATTTTCTTTGTTAATTACGCATCTTTCGGAGACCTTGATTTTCAACTTATTTGATTCTATATGACATATTTTGTTGAATAAATTACTATCTTACCTAAATTGCCACCTTGGGTTAAAATTTAATTTGGACTTCCGGTGGATTTGGATCCAATTTGATCACGATAACGGCTAGATGATCGTGATGATCTAGTATGGCCTATGCTTTTCGCTAAATTGCCATGGTTATATGATCATCTAGTCTATATATGGCTACATGGCAATTTTCTCTTCAAAATTGATTGTGTGGAGTTTGGTCCCGCATGTAGGCCATGATACATGTCACAACTCAACCTATTCTCATGTGCACGCAAAGTTATTAAGATTTCTTTTTCAAAAATTTGGTGTGTAGTAATTTTTGTGTATTCTTTATATATTCTACTAATAGAATTGGCTGCGTTGCTTTTGTTTTTAATAAAAAATAGTTATTTTGGCGAATCACATTAATGTAATACATAAAGAGTACGTAAAAATGACTGTACATAATTTTTTTTTTTTTTTTTGAAGGGGAGGGGGAAGGGGAGGAATTAATTTTCATGGAATCTATCAATTTTTTAAGATTTGAAAAAGTTAAATTATTTATTATATTTTATTTGTAAATTTGAAAAAATTGTAATCATGATATAAGATGAGTTGAAAACACTTCTCAATCCAAACGCTCTTATCTAAGAATTTAATTGTCCATCAACTATGTAATTGGTACAAGGATTTTTCTTTCCCTTTTATTTTCCTTGTGGATAAACACCTGAAAATTTAACAATAGCACGAGGATGATATCCTTCTTGGCCTGATTTTTCAGTCAAAAATTTTGAATTATTTTCTATGTACACAATCACATACTCGCTTCTTGACCATTTCCTTCTTTTTTTTTTTTTTGGTTTGTATTCTACTCCATATTGTTTGTCCGAATTTTGCTTGTGATCATGCCGTCCAAGAATTTACATCATCTCTTTTTTTCTTTTGTGTTATTTTATTCCTTCTTCTTTTCTTTTGTGGCTATAAGATACATTCATTCCTATATTTGAACTCACTGCATGTGATCCTATGGCTAAACAGTTGAAGTCAACCGTTTTTTAGAATTTATTTTATGAGTAATATTACGTATAGTTGTACAAGCGTATATAATCGTTTTGAAAAAGAGTGAGATCTACTATTATAAAATTAATTTTTTTCATGTAGATTCTATATTTATTTATTTTTTAAAATTAATTATACAATATTTACACATTCAACTATAATTATCATTTCTCTTATTTTAAGTTTTGGATGGTCATGTGATCAGAAAAAAAAATAATAATAATAATATATTTTAACGATTTAGGTGGTGTGACTGTGAGTCGTGACTCGGCCTCCACCCAAGTGTGGAAAATAATTATTTGTTTGTTCAATGCTTCTCCCTTACATCTTGGGCTCGTCTCTTAATTATAATATTTCTAGTAACTTGGATTATCCCATTAGAGAATTAATATCAATCGACTGACCCCTTATCTCTTGTACTCTTATTTTGTTTAATTTATTTAATCCCTTTTTTTTTTGGGGGGGGGGGGGGTGTGGGAAGATATTTACAAATAGTACTAGGTTGGGGGGGGGGGGGGGAAGATATTTACAAATAGTACTAGGTTCTTGCGACACTGCAGTTTGTAACAAACAAATAGCTGAACGCGAACGGTCCTTTGTGCGTGCTTGGTGTCGCGTCCTGCTTTTTGTCTTTGTTGTTGTTTTATGGTGCAAAAGTTTAGGAAATGCGGTAGACCGATATTTTAATGTCGAAAAATGTGGTTGGGGTCGGTTGGGTTGCCTTATCGTTATCTTCTTGGCGTGTCGGTCTCACGTGACTGGCAAATTTGATAGCTGTATATTTTGACGGGGCGGTTTGAATGATAATCTTAATTCTTGAAAGAGTAATGATACCGCCTCCCACATTTCACAGTTTATTTTATGACACATGTTGAAGGTATTCCTTTTACGGTTTTACCCTTGGACTGGTTTAGATAGGATTGGATGGATAATCTTTTGCATTTTTAAGATAAAGCTTTGATATTTTGTGGGAATGGGACAGCCACGGAGTTTTAGGTTTCAAGTTTCAACGCATGGTGGGGACACGTCTACCTCTTTCACCATTGCATGAAAGGGACATGGGTATTCAGGGAAGAGTAAAGTTAACACACGCGCGGCAATGTATGGGTTAGAATAGCCTTGTCCAGCTTTCTTTTTTTGTTAGTAAAATACTAAGTTTACCGTTGGTTTCCACTGCTGGTTTTTATCGCTGTGTTTTTATTATTTTTTTATTATTATTTTTTTACTTAATGATTAAGTAAATGTTTTTTAATAATATTTTAATTTTTTTTATTTTTTTAAAAATATTTAAATGTATTAAAAAAATACATATAAATAAATACATAAAAATAAAAAAATTTTATACCATTAGCGGGAACCCCAGCGGGAGCTCCCAGCGGTGTGTGTAGCACCGCCCTTTTTTGTAAATTTGGTTTTTACCTTTTTTGCCCTTTCAAGTAAAAGAGTTATATTATTTTTAAACTTAAATTATTTTAAGTGATTTCTCATTAATTAATTGATATATAAAATTACTTAAAAACACATTATATCATTCGATGTAATATATTTTGTTAAATGCCAAGCGTGCTAGTTGTCCTTCTACCTAAGACGCAGGAAATACGAAGATACCACATGTATTTATGTCCGTTGTATCTTCTCATGCCTAACATCTTCTCTGTTCGACTAATTCTCTCCTCTCAGCTTATCTTTGTATTCCAATAATTTATGTCATCCTTTACGACATGCCAAACATGCTGTGCATTGTTCAATCTTGGATTCTTTGTCACAAATAATTGGTTTTATTTGCATATTCAAAACTAAAACATCATTAATGACTTCAGGAGGGCTGCACACGCCTCGGTTTATGACAAGAACGAGGAGGACCACACTCCGAGCATTGTCCCGGATAATGTAATTCCGCCCCAGTCTGAAACCTACTGGGCTCCAAACCCTCAAACCGGGGTATTCGGTCCCCCTGCCAAGCAAAACTCAGCTGCAGCCAGTGAGAGTGGCTCCCCCTCTCCGACCGTGGATGGTGGTGAGGGGTCTGTGCTCGAAGAGAAGGCCTGGTTTCGCCATTCCAGCGTCGAGGACTCAGAGAAGCCTGATACCCTCTGACCACCACAACAAACAAGGTCAAGGAACCGCTATATATAAGTAACTAAAATAAGTATAGGCGTGGCGCATGTATGCGGCTGGCGTATGTAGTATTTTGGTGTGACAAATGACACTGGCTTTTGTGTTCATGGTATAGCAGAAAGTGATGGAGCTGGGCTTGTGAAAAATGTATTTCATTATGGAACTCGCATATCCTGTTGATATGTCTGTATGGTTTTGCTTTATGTTTGGACACAGGTTATTTGCTATAAAAGGCTTGGTTATGTTTAACTGCTTGCTAGCTTGTGTGATCTTCGCTATGACTTTCCCACTAATGAGTTGAGAACAAATCGTCAATTCATTGAAATGATCTTAGTTGATTTCCTAAAAAAGTAATATAACCCAAAGTAACAATAATGGTCAAATACACCTCTATTCGTATTAATTGGTCTTGGATTTTGGCAAGTCAACTCCTCATGATGAATCTGAGCTTTATGTTCTTCAAGAGTGCCTGTCACGTGTCACTTCTTCACGTGATCAAGAAAAAGCAGTCCCAAAACTTGAAGGAAATATATAGGAAACAATTCTTCTATTCACAACCGGTTTTGCGGAACAGGTACAATACAGGCTAACGAGCCACGTCAGCTAATATTTTAATTAAAAGAAAAGAAGCAAAAAAAGAGAGGAAAATCAAAATACAAGCTATGAAATGATTTTGCTCATCTGAAGTAGAGAAAAGACCAAAAACTGTTCTGTGATCTGAAAAATCTCGTCTGAAAGTCGTTGGCGTGGGCAAAACCGATTGTTGAGGTTGCCATCCATCACTACTTCCATATCTGAATTTGCTTCATAGTTCTTGTGGTTTATTCGGCAATGAGTTACGTTTTTTCTTTTTCTTTTTTGTTCTTTTTTTTCTTTGTTGTTGTATTCTTTACTTTTACACAAACCTAATTTAGTCTTGCTATTTGGTTTCAAAGATTTTTTTGACTGTAGTAATGATGTTTACGGTCTCTCCAGTTTTCGCAAGTTCTTGTTGTGTTGATGAATGTGTCATGTTTCAGCTTAGGAAAAAAAATGATAATGCTTCTTCCATTACGTCTGCATCTCTATTTTAATTTTTACAACTACAACATACATGGACTTGGATGCCATAATAAACTTGCTTCTATGAAAAATTTGAAGTTTTCAATGAGCATGAAAAGCTCTTAACAATAGGCTAGTTGGTTGATTCAATTTTAGGATAAATTCATATTTGCTTCCCACTGAAGTACTAACCATGTGGCTTCAAGCCTCTTAACTATATCTAATGATGCTGAAAACTCGGTTGATATTTATTGATCTCTCTCATGAGCAAGTCTTCATGTCTAAATCAAAACAATCAATCCACTACATAAATTGCTTTATGAATTAAAATAGAACATGTCACTAATTATTTATAGATCAAATCCCAGGGTGACTAGGATAAATATTTAGAGATTAAAGTACAACTTGAAAACTATAACATAAGGTTATTAATTGTATTTGCCTGTAGAGACCAAGATACGTAATTTTTGTATCACTTAAACAACTGCCATGAGCTCCATTACTTCAATTATATTCTGTGTACACATTCATGATACAATTTAAGCCAGCTTAATTTCTTCAATCAAATATATATCTGAAGAGGGAAAAAATTTGACAAAACAACTTGAATGTTTGCTAGAAGAAGCTTTTGTCAATTTGGTAAACCATAGTTACAATGTAGTGAATTATTACCAAATCTATGTCAATGTTCTCCACCTTAGAATTATTATACTCAATGATAACTTTGTTGGTTTTATATATTCCAAGTGATTGGCTGGAAAGCATTTGCAAGACATTGTTTCCTTCCTAGTAATGTTGATTTTGGGATTTTTTGTAGATATATATATATACAAAAAGTCAACATGACATATCTTTGATCATTTTTTATATACTAGTTCATAGATTTTAATGTGTTTTAAGTTATATAATATTGCTATTGACAATTCATTTGCCTCCCTCTTAGCATGGGAAACGGAAAAGAAGACCCATCTAATTCAAAGCCATCTAACTCAAATCCCCCACCCACGGTATATTATATTATTTAATATATCGAAAACATTATCTATTTATTAGTTGATATTTATTTTCAAAATACATCAATAAATTATCCAATAACATTTTAGGACATACCATCAACTTGTCCAAACGTCTCAAATTACATGCACGGTTACTATGGATCAATGCCTACGTGGTCACTAGCTTTTTTTATCATATCCTAATGCCAACCAATATCCAAGCAATCTACAGGTAGTGATGTCATATCGAAGATGTTTAATTTTAATAATTTGGTTTTTTAAAAGAGTTTAATTGCATTGTTTTTTTCTTTTTGCCAGAATGCTAGTTACCCATTCAACATGGCATGGAAGACCCGGTATCTCGCATTAGTACAAGCTCCATTACGCGCAAATTCCAAAGCACAGAGGATAATAGACCCGATGGTGGAGAAACTGAATTGTCGTGTACATCCTCTAGAGTTGATGAATGTTTTGCGGATAGACCAAATGCACAGGATAACATACCCTATGGTGGGGAAACTGAAACCCCCATATCCAGTGTCGGAGCATCTGAGAAAGTGCAAATGGATGGTGATGATGTGCCAAAGTCCAAGATGGAGTTTAATTCCTTAGAAGATTTAATGAGGTATTATAAGGAATATAGTAAGAAATGTGGGTTTGGGGTGATGACAAAAATGAGTGAGAGGGGAGAGGATGAGACTGTTAGATATGTTACACTTGCCTGTGCCCGTGGTGGGAAGGCCCGAAATAGGATTTTGAATGTTGCCAACCTTCGTCCGATAGGAAAGATGGGATGTAAGACGAAGATTAATGCCTCAAAAACTGCTGATGGAAAGTTTCAGCTGAATACAGTTCACAATATCCATAACCACAACTTCAGCCCAAAGAAATCACGCTTCTTTATATGTAATAGAGAAGTAAGTGAATCAGTAAAAAGAGTCCTTGATACAAATGATATGGCTGGCATCCGATTGAATAAGAGTTTCAGATCTCTTGTTGTTGGTGCGGGTGGATTTGAGACCCTCCTGTTTTTGGAAAAGGATTGCCGTAACTACATCGACAAGGCACGACATCTACGACTGGGCGCAGGTGGTGCTGGGGCGCTTCGAGACTACTTTTTACGGATGCAATACAAAAATCTAGGGTTCTTTGCATTAATGGACCTGGATGATGACGTCAGGTTAAAGAATGTATTCTGGGCAGACCCCCTAGTAAAGCAGCCTACCAATATTTCAATGATGTGGTCACATTCGATACCACATACCTAACGAACCAATATAGAATGCCCTTTGCACCATTTGTTGTTGTAAACCACCATAGACAATCAATTTTGTTGGGAGTTGGCTTGATTTCCTCAGGGGATACTGAAACCTTCGTGTGGTTATTCCAAACCTGGTTGCAGTGTATGGATGGTATAGCGCTGAAGACTATTATCACTGATCAAGACAGAGCGATAAAAAATGCAATTTCAATTGTTTTCCCCAAAAACCGACATCGATTTTTCCTTTGACATATACTTAACAAAGTCTCCGAAAACCTTGGAAGCTATGGTTCCTACAAAACTGGAATGAAAACTGCACTAATGAAATGTGTGTATGACGCCCAAACTCGGGAAGAGTTTGAGAAATGTTGGGATCAGTTCATCACCACGTACAACTTGCATGAGAATGTGTGGTTGCAGAGTTTATACACTGAGCATGAGTACTGGGTACCGGCATTCTTGAGAGGGGTTTTATGGGCTGGAATGAGCACAACTCAGCGGAGCAAGAGCATGAATGCCTTTTTTGACGGCTATGTTCGTGCTAAGACAAACTTGAAAAAGTTTGTCGGTCAATATGATAATGCCTAGAAAAAGAAAATTGAGAACGAAATTGTAGCGGACTTTCACTCATTTAATGTCACAATTCCCTGCATCTCTAGATCTCCAATTGAAAAGATATATCAAGATCTATACACCAATGGAAAGTTTAGGAAAGTTCAACAACAACTTGCCCGCGTTATCGACTTGGACCAAGTTTTACTCAAGGTGGATGGTACAATAAAGACCTATGTAGTAGAGGATGAAGTTTGTCTCAAAGAGTTCACTAAGTTGGTTACACATTCACTGGACTTTAGTCAAGAAGATACAGCTGCCAAGTGTTCTTGTGGTTTATTTGAAATGAGGGGGATAGTGTGCCGGCACATCTTCGCTGTGTTCAAATGTAACGGGATTAAATCATTGTCTAATAAGTATATTTTGGATCGATGGAGGAAGGACATCAAAAGAATATACATGTTAATTCATAGCAACTACGACACAGTACAACAACGGGAGGATTCTATTGCTTATTCAAGTCTTTTGAATATCTGTTATAAGATGATTACTCATGGTGCGGGTTCGAGAGAATATACTTTGGATGCAACTAATAAGTTGCATGCAATGATTGACTTGTATTATGGCAATCAAAAGCCCCCATCATACACCCAAAATTGTGCCAATGTTGGTGGTACGACAAATCTTACAGCTACAATTGGTTCTTCAAAACAAGTACTCAGTCCACATGTTGTGAGAGGAAAAGGGAGACCCACATCTCTGAGGAGAGCATCCAGGATGGAGAGAGACCTGGGAAAAGTTAAGGAGAAGACGAAGCGAGCGCAGGGAAAGGGAAAATGAAAACACGTGCTAATATTAATGATGTTTTACTTGGTTTATGTTTAATTTTATAATTGCTACCTGACAAATATGATATATTATTTTCAGCAAGATGAAGAAGATACACCAGTCGTAAACGTGCGCAAGAATTTATTTGGACACGTGCAAGTAATATATTTGATTTATATTTATATTTGATTTCTCTTATAAAAAAAATTATATTTATATTTGATTTTGAATCATTACTTTGATTTTTACGATAACGTTACAGATCCCACTAAAGCACCATAATTTCCACTATGAAAGGAATAAATAATGCTCAGTGCATTAGATACTCCAACAAAATAAATAATTTACAACAATGCTCAATGTATTAGATACTCCAACAAAATAAATAATTTACAACAAAAGTTTTTAACATTCAGTGAATCATTATCTACTAATGACAACACTCCAAGAATTCGATCCCTCTCCCCTAATACAAAAGCCAACGTCCAATACAAATTAAAAGTACGACTAATGCAAAACCACTAAACTATTTTCCCAGTTTGCGCTCCCTCTTAATATCAGGTTCTTGTGTGTGACGCACCAACTCCTTCTCAACCTGATCCACTATCTTACACAGGTCAATCTCCATTTTTTTAAGAACCTCGACTATTTTCTCGAGATCTTTCTCTCTCTGTAATAGGTCATTGATTTTTTCTTGAAGCTGGAGCTCAGTCACTTGATTACTATCTGCCCATTTGAAAAACTTGCAGAAGGGTAATCCCTGAGCATTAGAACACAAATTAGTTAATGAACACTGAAAGAAATGTTAAATGTAAGGGACATGATGTAATTACCTCTGTGTTGTACTTTGGACACCCTAAGAATGACCGCCCAGGATTTTTTGCAGTAGTTGAGTATTTCAGTGTGGTTTTGACCCCACAGCAGCACAATGGTTGACCCGTGGTACGTTTAGCAAAAGGTGAATCAGACATTGATGAGGATAATGACATTTCTAAGATGAACCAAAGAAGAGAAAGGAAAAACTAATTTTCCACAATTAGTTGGTAAGTGATATATATTTGCCACATTTATTTTAAAAGAAAACAGTGTATAGTTGGTAACAAAACAATTAACACCCAAACAATTATTTATCTACAAAAATAGTGTCTCCACAAACCTATAAAACAAACTTAATCCCACAAAACACAGGTTTGAACATTACACATTAATCCAAGATTCCCAGCTCATGTGACACTTGAAAAATCAATGGTTTTTATCTCTCATTTGTAGAAAATGAAATATGTTTAGTGAAAAATATCATCACTGAAACTAGCAGATAGGGTTACGCCAATTCGTGACTTGTCATGTAATTTATAGCTACCTATTGAGTCATGTAATTTGTATGGCCTTGCTTTATTATCCAACAGTAGGATCTAGAGATCAAACTTGAAAATATATATATATACCAGTCAAATGGGTAGTAGTATCATAAATAGAAATGTTGAAGTCACACAAGAGAAGTCTGACAAGAATCTTAACAGTTTTAATGTTGTTGTGGATTTTTATGGACCCATATTCAAAAGATATATAACATAAAAAATAAATATAAAGGATGGTTGTAGAGTCACTATTCAATCAAAGTAGATAAACAAATCACAATGGTGTAGAGCCACTGTTCAATCAAAGTAGATAAACAAATCCAAGTGGTGTAGAGCCACTGTTCAATCAAAGTAGATAAACAAATCAACCCGATGGTGTAAAGCCACTGTTCAATCAAAGTAGATAAACAAATCACAGTGGTGTAGAGCCACTGTTCAATGAAAGTAGATAAACAAATCCAAGTAGTGTAGAGCAACTGTTCAATCAAAGTAGATAAAAAAATAAACCTGATGGTGTAGAGCCACTGTTCAATCAAAGTAAATAAAAAAATCTAAGTGGTGTAGAGCCACTGTTCAATCAAAGTAGATAAACAAATCCAAGTGGTGTAAAGCCATTGTTCAATCAAAGTAGATAAACAAAATCAAAATAGTGTAGAGCCACTGTTCAATCAAAGTAGATAAACAAATCCAAGTGGTGTAGAACCACTGTTCAATCAAAGTAGATAAACAAATCAACCCGATGGTGTAGAGCCACTGTTCAATCAAAGCAGATACAAAAAGTACAAAAAGATAAACAAAACCAGGTAGTGTAGAGCCACTGTTCAATCAAAGTAGATAAACAATCCAAGTGGTATAAGGCCATGGTTCAATCAAAGTAGATAAACAAATCCAAGTAGTGTAGAGCCACTATTCAATCAAAGTAGATAAACAAATCAAAGTGGTTGTGTCCAATCGACCATGAATTTTGGTTAGGCATGTCAAATTTGGGTTATGACGATTAATTTTGTTTTGACATAAATAATTTCCAATTTACTGACCTAATACTAACCCAACATGACACAACCCGATTGTAAACAACCTTGACTATAATTTTCTAGTTACTGCAAATGCATCTTCCTCTACACTAGAGTCAATCTCTATTTACTATATATTAGTGGTTTAACATACAGTGTTGTGAAATTATTATAACTTAGAGGAGGAATAAAACAAAAACAAGGACCTTTCAACTGAAAATTAATAGACATTTTCAACAAAAATGACCTTTCAACCACTAATTCATAGACATTTTCAGTAAATGAAGCAGAAAGCATTAACGTTATAGCTATGTTGAGAAGTCTACAATAGAGTGTCAAATGGCCATATCAAATTTAATGGTTTTATTATATATATAAAAAAAAACCATTTTATACATTGCACCCAAAAAATTAACAATGACACATGACTAAGTATGTATAGCATGAGAATGTTGGAAACTAAAACCAGAACAAGAACGAAAGTCCCCGAAAACTAACCTGATTTGAAACTCGTTGATAGGGTTAGGGTTTCTGTCGATGTTAGGGTTAGGGTTTCGATGCTATATATCTGGTGAAGAAGACAACAGGGCTTTGTGGTTCTGGTTCGTGGGTGACAAATCGGGTTTGTGGTTCGTGGGCTCTTCGATACGAGATGTGAAACGTGGGTTTGTGGGTTCAGGTCTAAGACGAAGACCAAGTGCCTACGGTGACTGCTCTATGAGCGGGCTTCAGATTTCAGATCTGGTGGAGAAGATGATAGGGCTTACCGACTTTGGTTCATGGGAACATGCTACTGTTTGTGGTTCATGATACGAGCCTGAAACTTGAGTTTTTGTGGGTCTACCAAGGAAAAGACGAAGAAGAAAGTGCCGAGGACTGGGATGAAGGGCAAAATGGGGAAGACCATGGGAAGAGGAGAGGGGAGCGACTGGGATGGAACGCGAAACGGGGAAGACGATGGGAAGAGGGGAGGGGGAGGGGGAGGGTCTAAGACCTTCGATTTGAAACTGAAAACCAAAAGAAAAAACAAAACTTAAACGTGGTGGAGATCGGTGTTTGAATTAAATGCTAAACGACACCGTATTGGGAAGGTGCCGCGTAGGACACGATGACGCGGGTTCCCCAAAACCGGTTGCAAGCAGACTTTTTGTATAGGAAATGTATGTATTTCCTATCGGATCAAAGAATGGCGTGCCGATGCGTTTCGGTCAATGTTGGTTGATTTTTGGTGCACCGGTCAAAATTAATAAATTTTTATAATTATTGTAAAAGTTTTAATTTTTTTTTCTTCATGATTTTTACTCCAATTTTGACATCTGAAAACTATTTCTTTATGTTTTTTTAATTCCCTTTTCCCGAGGATTAAAAATCAAATCTCTACTCCTCTTTTCGTGATAAATATGAGTGATTATTGTTTTAAATAGTTGGATTGAGAATTTAGAAATATTATTGAATTTTATAAATGTGTTTTAATTTTTTAAGACTTGCATTAATATTATTTTGAAATATAATTTATACATATATAATTAATTTATTATATATAAATTATCCCGAAACAGTATCAATATTGAAATATTTCGTTTCACTACCTTAACCGAAACGACCACCAAAACGGTATTCAAAACTTTGCTTGTAACTCTCCTTCACTATGCTCAAAGGTGGTTTTAAAGTTTCTCCACTTCTCTCTAACTATTTTTTTCTCTCTGCTTAGCACCCAGCCAGCCATAGCCGCTCTGCCCAAGGGGTGTGTAGCTTCGGCTCCTCCCTCCCTCCGCCTGTCCAACCACCTTCAGTTGTTTTATAGGGTCTTTTCTTGTTTTTTTTCCCTAATCTTTTGCCCATAACACTTTGGTATTCCGATCTACTACTCGCCAATCTTCAAAGACCACCGCGCGCCCCTCCATTAGACTCCCCAGCTGCCGATCTGTCAGACGAAATGAGAAAACTACCGAAAAGGGTAGCGTGTGAAACCCACGCGCCACCATGACTGGGCGAGTCCCCTATCGCCACGCAAAGCACTGTTGGGGACAACAGCCTCAAATCTTTCAGATTTGACTACATTTTCTCCATCTAGGGTGGTGAGTGTACCTCACGCGCCATAACAACGGTGACGGTATTTTGCAGGCGTATCGGCACATCTTCCGATTGTTACGTCCCTATGTCCCTATTTTTCCTAACTAAAGATCAAGATAGAGTAGTCATGAGAATCCCTTTTAGCCGAACCGGATTAACAAAAAGTAGGAGTGGCAATATATTATATGACCTGTTAACCCAACATGAATATGACACAATAATAGTGGGCGGGTTAGGGTTTAGTCTTAACGGGTTCAGATCAAATAGGTTGACCCGTTAAGACATAATTGCTTAACCGAGTGATAATGGGTCAACCCATTATGACATGTTAAGAAAGTTAAAGTTATAATTATATCCTTATACCTAAAAGTAAAATTGTTAGAATTTCAATTTTGATATTTTTATTATTTATTTGTAATTTTGGACTTGTAGTTAGTTTTGTAATTTTTATAGATATTGTGATTTTAACATTTATATAAAATTATGCTAAATTTAATCAGGTCAAATGGATTATTTTCATACCTATTCAACCCATTTATATAAATAGTTTGAAACGGGTTGTACTGTGTCGTGTTGACCTATTTCGTAATATTCACTAATAGGTCAAAATGTGTTGACATGACATGAACCGTTATGTTAATAGGTCGTGTTAGGGTTTAAGATTTTGACACAATAAGCTTAACGGGTCGGGTTAGGATTGACCTATCTAATATAATATACATACTTTGACACGACACAAATACGACCTGTTAATATAATTTGACACCCTTAACAAAAAGCAGCCACATTTCTCAACTGCTGCCTTAGGTCGTAGTTTAATAGTATGTTTATCAAACTATTTTATAACCGCTTTAAGTAGCATCCCCTTAGTGGGATTGGGTGGGAGCCATACTTTTGACTCTAAAACCCGTGTATTTTTTTTATTTTTCTTGGTGTTACTTTTATTTATTTTGGGATGATTGTTGGAGAGTCTCACTCCTCTGAAATCTTGTATCTTGTAACCACATTGTTATATATATATATATAATATCGCTTGCTTAGGAAAAAAAAAAAAAAAAAAAAAAAAGCTCTCCTTCACTAGTAAATATCCCCTGATTAGTTTAATCTCATTGTACGTTCACGGAAATACACACAACCTTTTGCTTGAATAAATTAGGAATGACGTGATTCAGGTGAACCTTAAGTTAATTACCATAATAAACCGTGATATATGGTTAGGGAATATGCATAATGATGAATGATCAGCCCATGTATTTGCACCATGATCCATAATCCAAAGCAACCCCATATTATCCTTTTAATTATGGTGATTCGGTGAATGAAAATAACAAGGAATGAGAGATCTAAGAGTTCATATATTCTATAATCTATTTAGATGCAATCATAATAATAATAATTTTATTCCTATTAGAGCACTGGTAGTAGCCTAACTAAAATTTGGCTAAAATTTGGTTAGGAAACACTTTTATATATTTCACTAGCCTCTTTTTAACAATACTGAATAACAAACTCTTTAAATCTATCGCTATTTTATTAAAAGATTGATTTTAACATTTTCATTTATTTTAAATCTAATTTTAAATGGGGTTCTTCCTGTTATAATTTTCTAGTATTAGAGGTTTACAATGAGACCACATTATTATTCGTCAACAAACTCCAAAGAAATACAACACAATCATTCAACCAACATAGAGTATAATTTTTTTAAAAAAAAATCTTTGATTGATTCTTTCAATTTTTAAATACAATTGGCAAGAAATGTAAATATCGGACAAGACGGAAAAATGAAAAATAAAAACACCAACAATATCACTCCACTTTATCAACTTTATCCTAAAACACCACCGCAATAAGATCTCAAACCAAGAAAGCATCTATTCTTCGTTTGGATTTAGAAAGTATCTTATCTTATCTCATTTCATCTCATTATTATAATTTTTTTAATTTTTACATAAAATATAATAAAAAATTCAACCTTTTTAAATTTTAAAATAATATTAATATTAAAAAATAATATTCTAATAATATTTTATTCAACTTTCATATAAACCCATCTCATCTCATCTCATCTTAGAATCCAAACTTCCAACATTTTAAGCTTCAACTATATCCCTTCTTTTTGCTCTCGATTCTCTGCAAACTCTTTTATGTTTGTATGTCTATGGACAAGACGCAACTACAATACTCAGTTTTGGAAGCATTGCAGATCCACGCTCAATGGGAACCGGTGCTCCGTTACTCAAAGCTTGACAGAATTTCCTAACACAAAACGATTGACTTCCCCGCTGTATTTTGTGTTGGAGATGTATCATCTCTATTAGCAGAGTGATTGGGAACCCACCAAACTCTTTCACAGATTTGCTTGAACCATAACAGGGGAAAGTTTTCTCTATCTATCTAACCCCATCAACACCGAATCTCATGGTTTCAACCAAGAGAATCTCAAAAAATCTCCTAAACCTTACGGCAATCAAATGGAATGAACAAATCAAATAAAAAATCTCACGACTAGTGCTCTTAGGGAGCTCTTTGAGATAGTCTAAAAGATGAGAAATCTCAAACACTCCTAAATTGAATCATGACAACGTGCACGAGTCTCGTGATCTCCTTAATTAATTAGGATCGGACTTATGGAAACTCAAACCCATAACAGTTTCATCCACCAAACTACGTACGTACACTAGGGAGTAAACCTCTTATCACCAATTAATGATTTTATCCTATTGTATTACACTATAATTATGCTTAGCAAAATGTACTGAACCATGTCTTTTTGTGATGAACATGAAATTACTCAGTTATCAATCACAGTAATGACCACAAAGATCGGTCTAATTAAGCCCCATGACACGGGAGCTTAAAATAATAAGTATATGTTAATGCCAAAAAATTGTATAGAAGTTAGAATCGGAGAAATAGTCATTTCCGACCCATTAAAGTAGTCCAAGAACGGATAAAGTGGTTTGAAGCCCGCAATGGCAGTCCAAAGCGGTGGTATGACACCCGTACGTCCATTTATAACAGTGAATAAAAAATAAATATAAGAAATATAAATAGAGATGAATAAACAAATTTACGTTATTCGGCGCAGGACCTACTCTCATGAGTGGTTTGGAAGGTAAATCTATTATAATATGATTATTTTACAATTTCTTATAATATCTCATTTCTCTATGTACAAATCTCTTTTCTAGAGCTCTCATAGTGGGGTTGAGACGACCTGTCGTCCCTCCCCTAGCTGTTTAGAAGAAGTCCCTTTTATTCTAACCCCTATTAGTAGTAGGTGGGTAAGTCAGCTTTATTTCACTCCTCATTGCCCGTACCTACTTCCTCTCTTCTCATTTCTTTTTCTCTTTTCTGTCATCTCTTGCTTTTCCTTGTTTCCTTCATGTCTTTTTCATGTTGCTTCTTGATGGTGACCCTTTGGTCTAGGCCTGGGATCCTTTTGGGCGAGGGGGATTTTACCCCCTAACACGGCTAACAGTATATATATATATAGATCTTTTTTCACCGTGCTAGTAGATAGCTAGCTTATAAGAGAATACACATTCTTCACAAAGTAAGCTTCTGACAATCCTCAGTCCAGGAAAAAACAAAGGCCTATGTGGTCGCACGGTTAAGGACAGAAGGAGAAAGTGTTGAGATTTTGAGATTGAAATTACTATATATATGGGGATCGAGCTGATGATCATCATCATGTCTCAGCACATCCATATATATGCACTTCAAAATGTGTACATAATTAACTTCATCATCCAACTAATTAATTAATTTACATATTTTGATCTGTAACGATCAGATGCATGCATGCATGCCTTAGTTACAAATATTAATCTAGTTCTGTACATAACTTTAAGTACTAGCTAGATAACTACATTAATTAATGAATTCCAAACTAATGAATTCCAAACCTTTTAACTAATTAATTAAAGGCACCATTCATAACAGGGTAAAAAATGATTTGTAAATGGTTAAATCTCAAGACAACTCATGTTAATTAAACTGTATCTAGCATTACAGGAAATTAAGAACTTCACCATGAAATGAGGCTGCTGGAGTGCACAACCACAATATCGTCAAGAGAGAGGTACAATGATCTTCTCATGTATGATGTTCTTGTTCCTGTCCTCACATCGTACGCCACAATCACTGGCACGACCTCAGAAGATGGAGTCCCCCGGACATACTCCTCGAACAGCAACATCTGCTGATTCTCCAACCAACCAATAGGTCTCGGGAAAAGAATCCCTGCATTTTTCAGCTCAAAGTTCACCTCTAATTTATAAATTATAGCCCACTCCTTCTGATGCAAACCCTTCATTATCCATACATTTTCAGGTCTCAAGACAGATGTACGTGTTATCTCAATCATACACAAACGATTCCCCATTTCAAGAAGCCGAGAACCCTGAGACTTCAATGTCATTGGAAGATAGAAGTAATGAATGATTTCATCACAGAGATCAATGGCAACTATTTTACCCTCGAATTTCCAATACACAACCCCACCAACACAAGTTGGCATTCCATCACTCACAAACCCTCGAACAGTTATACCTTCAGGATTAATGGTGCTGACGATTTTCCTCCAGGACATCTTTCTTCCCACCGTCAGTATGTACCAATGGTACTTTTCTCCCATGTCTTTCACGCGGGTTACCACCTTAATTTCCTCAGTACCTGGAAGATATGAAATGCAACTCCAACGGAAATAAAATCTAAGCCGTTTAAAATCCGGTCGAGGGAGTTTCACAACTTGTTTTGTAACTGGATTTACGACGTACAGAGATTCTGCAATATTTTCTATCCTGTAATATAATGCAACACCGTACGAAGTAGCCAAGATTTGAGCAGGAAATTGATGTATGAAATCTGTCAACTTGAAATTCCCCTCGGAAATCTCGAGGAACCGGGAAATTCTAGCACGTGGGTTCTTAACGAATAATAAACCAACGGTATGGTCAGGGGTATGAACATGCCGGAGTAGATGGTCTCTGGTGAATCTAGGGTTTCGTATCAGATTATACAATGTTTTGCAAACGAACCGCGCACTATCGTACAAGAAGTCTGGAGGACATCGAAGGAGAATATCAAAGATTATATCTTGGGGGATATATGATATTTCTTCATCAAGCTGCTTCCTTCGTTGAGGACATGGAAGGTTGGACCAGGTAGTCTCTGTGGGTCTCTCTCTCTTCTCCATAACCCTTTAATCAAGGGAGAAAACAACCATGGAAAGTCCTGAGTGATGGCTCTTGAATTGTGGGCGAAGATCCTGACGATGTGGGACTCAAATTCTTCTCTCTTTTCTGTCATCTGTTACGTTGAGTAGGTATTGGGCCACGTTCGGCGTTTTTAGTCTCTTGGGCGGATTTATGATATAAATAATTATTTTTATAGTAATATGGGCTTTGGCCCACGATTTGTTAAACTCAACCATCATAGTTCTCGTTTCTATTTAGAGTAATGCTACCATATAATTGTAGAGTACACAAGCATTACTTTAAATAATAATAGAGTTTATTATTAAAAAATTAATATCTTTTTATATGGATCTTATATTTATTTATTTTTTTCAAAATAATTACACGACACTTACATACTTACGATTGCAATTATCATTTCTCTTTTATTTTTAAGCCACCAATGACACTATTCCCAAGCTATTATAGTCTTTTGTAATATAAAGTACTCTCTGAGAATAAATTTTTACATTTTAAATAATTTTTTATTTTCATATGAATTTATAAATATAAAAAATAACAAAAATATCGCCGAAACTTTTCCAATATACGAATCTCTTGGGGTCTGTGTGTTTGTGATGAATGTGGCCGTGTGAACATATTGTCTTTTGCATTATGGGATAATGCAAAAAAGAATAGGAATAAAGTTAAAGAGAGCTTAGAGAGGTATATCATGGCCTCTAGAAATCTCATCTACGGAAATATGAATCAAACATGACAATATATATTCATGAATATATGTCTATTCCTATATTAAAGTAATTAGGATTCTATGGCACTTGTTTGACGAAATTAACTTTATTTTAATTTTCCTTTTTTTTTTTATTCATATGATCCGAATCCAATGCTTTTAACAAAATCGTCTAAGATTTCTTTTCCCTCTTCACCTTTTTTTTTTTTTCCTTTTTGCTTTTCTATCTTTCTACCGCGCGTAATCATTATCACTTGTAGTGATTATCTTTACGAAATTTTAAATAGACAAATTCCGTATAAGTGTGACAATTGTATCATGAAAAACAAGTATCGAAAATTTTTTATCATGAATCCAAAAGTCTTGAACTCCTATCACTTTAAGACGGGTATGCGGGTTACCACTCGTTATCATATATAGTGATGATCTTTACTAAGTTTTATCTTTTATTAATGGAGCCTATTTTTCTATAAAGAGTTTGCATGAGTCTTGTCTATTTAAAACTTATACTTAATATTAGTGGGATACTTTTTTATAAAAGATTATATCTTTTACACTTAATCTAGACCTCATCCCCCCTCTTTGTTACTCCAAAGGAATGATAATTTCAACTGAACTATAAATCAATCAAATTTTTACATGAATAATTATAATCTCAATCATGCATAATATCTTGAAAATTTACAATTGTTTAAACCATTTAAACTATTTTTATTGTTTTTACTTTATTAATTATACTTTCTTTAAGATCATATAAATTCACAATGAAAATAAACGAGTTTTTAGATATAAAACTGCGTACGTTCATTAAAATATGGATTTAGATTGTTTTATACCTAACGTAGAAGATACAAAAAATTGTTAAATATCGCGTCATATCATAACATATCACGTTATTAAAATTATTTATATAATTATTGATTTTTCGTTATTTCTTAATGTATAGTATTTGTTACAGAATAAGAATATTACATATGTAGACTATAATACTATCTAGAAAAATGATATGATGAAACATATTAAGCTTATAAATAAAATTGATGAATGTAAATATTATGAGTTGTCTTTTTATTTAAAATTAAAATTTAAAAAAAATGGAAAATTGTTGTAAAATTAAAGAAAAATAACAAGAAAATTGAAGGATCACAATATATAAAACTAATTTTTCAAAGACTCAATATTATTTCTTTCAACTTTCTTGTTGTGTGTCTTAAACAAATGCTCCTCAAGACTCCCTTTTATAAGGTATGGGAGATGCATGATGTTAGGGGGTAATTTCGTGAGGACCTTAACTCCATGATACTGCCTCCCAGGTCTATTATTTCACCAGGCCTCGTGAGCTTCAAGAATGCCGACCAAAGCCCGGAAGGGCCCCCCTTGGTAGCGTGAGGCGGGTCCTAAACTCGTGCAGGTTGGGCGGGTTCTAGACAAGTGCAAGCTGAAAGTAATCATCAATATTGAAATGAGACATTGAACAAAGGCGCGGGAAACCATAATAGAAAAAATAATAGAAGAGACGGCATCTGACAATTCTGCCAAAAACCCACGTCGCATTAAATGACTGTTACCAAAGAAACCATACTAAATGCAATATGGCGGTGGAGACTCCAAGGAGAGGCGTCCATCTGCTAAGAATATAAGACTTGGCTCTCCTAATCTAGAGGATCCAGTATAAAAGGTCGCCCAAAATTGCGAAGTAAAAAAAAACGAATTCAAGCTTATTGTCAATTATATAAAATTGTTGTCTTATAATTTATAGTATTTTTATCTCTTCTATACTAACTTTGGCATTAGAGGTTTCTCCAAACCACCCTTGTCCCACCTCAAGACACCACAAGTGAATATCTACGCTGCTAGGCAACCCGATCTAAAGACGTACAAAATACAAAGTTAACACATGATATAAAATAGATTCTTGGAAAAAAAATTTTCCTTGTACATTTAGAGGAAGTTTTGAATTCCCAACCTCTATTTTAAAAGCAAAGAGTATTATGTCAATCAAACCACCTGATTTTAACATAAATACATAAACTTGAATGACAATACATGATATTTTACTACACGTAATTATAACAAAAATCTCATCCGCATGGCTCGTAAGGAATGGTTGTAGTATTAGGAAGGCAACTCTGGAAAGATATCTCTCGTGAATATTGTTTTTTGTTTGCATTCATTGAATCGATCTATAATTTAACTTTTGAGGAAAAAGTCATGATTCCCCCCTCCACACCACGCATCTATCAATTTTCTTGATGTGATATTCGACTTTGGCAAGTTACCAATTTTTTTTTTTTTTTTTTTTAAAAACAAGAATTAAAATCATGTTTGTCTTGTGAAGTAAACGAATTCATTTTAAAAACTGAAAAAATAAAAATTTAAAAAGATATTCTAATTCGACCTTCAAGAAATTCCGGTGACTTCCAAAAGGAGAATCGAGAAAGTCGATAATGGAGAAAATAGGTTAATGATGACTTAACGATTAAAGTGATAGGAGTTCTTGACTTTTGGATTCTCAAAAACAGGAAAAGGCAAAGCTGCCTCTCCAATTTTCCTCCCAACTCATCAAGAAAATTAGGCTGCAGCTTTGATCCAACACCACATAAACAGATCCGATTATATTTACCGTAACTTGGATTAATCATCGACTCCTCCACAAATGAAAACAACTTAAACTTTTCTGCATGTCCAAGCTTCAATGATCAGAATTCAGAACCGCAGACGTATCATTCAGCCAAGATTTCAAAGTGATAATCCTTGGAACAAAAAGATAATACATAAAGCAAGATCTAATCTGTTTCTTAATTCTTCCCATATAATGATGAACTAGAATTCAATTACAGAACTAGATTTAGTGACACTACCAACAGGAAAGACTCATAATCAACAGACTAGCTTTCCCCCCGCCATATGGTCTTTTTAGCAAGAAAAAAACAAGCCGACCATGGTGGAGAGACTTACAAATTGAATTATTCAGCAGACCTAATATTACAAATCCTAAAGAGTAGGCCCTGCAACTGCCAAAAACTCCATTGCAGCAGCTACCTGAGATAAACTACGATCTAACCCACTAACCATGGACAAAAGGACTATCCCAGACGAAAAAAAAAAAATACAAAAGCTACAATTGGAGGCAGGAATATCAACACGGAAATTGAAATTAAGCTAAAATAGATGCCCAATCAATCTCGTACGAAGGGTACTTTTCCAACAAGAAATTCTCTGAAGCTACATCCCACTGCGGCTCATCGGAGTCCGGAAACGTAAGATCTGACAAAGGTGAAGACCCTGCGGACCCGTCGCTCTCGGTCATCACCGGCGACGAGGATGTCTCCACCTTACGACAGTTCTCCGAACTCTTGGACTCCGCCTCGCCAACAGACTCGGGTTCGGTTTGCTTCGATTTTCTGCTCGAACGAACTCGCTTCTCTCCCTTGCCCTGTTTCTGCGAGCTGGCCAAGCTTTCACAAATGGCTTCGAGCTTCGCGTCCACCGAGGAATGAAGAGGCTGGTAATCAACTTGGTGGCGGAGATTGGGGAAATTGAGCCTGGCGAAGTCTCCGCGGAGCTTATACGCAGCTCTGTCGTAGGCTAAGGCGGCTTCTTCGGCGGTGTCGAAGGTGCCGAGCCACAGCCGGGTACGGTTCTTCGGGAGACGAATCTCGGCGACCCACTTCCCCCAATGTCGCTGCCTAACCCCTCTGTAGAGCTTGGTGGGTTTTGGAGTAGAAACCACATGCTTCATTGCAATCGGTTTAAGACCCAGAAAACCAAGGGTTCCGCTACCATCATGCTGAGGCAACGAATGGTGTTGAGGGTAAGAGTTATGGTTTTGGAGCTGGATCTGAGCTTGGATCTGGAGGATCTGAGAGGGTGTTAGCTGGTTCAGCCCAAGTGGTGCCTGTTGCTCAAAACCTCCACGGTTTTGGGTCGAGATCCCGTCGGAAAACATAGGGTTCGGCGAGGTGGAGCAACCATCGGGGTAGAAACCGGGCTGGGTTGGGACGGAGTGAGAGGATAAGAACTGGAAGTCATAATCAGAAGGAGAAGAGGTACAAGAAGTAGAAGAGACATAAGGTGATGAAGAAGTAGAGGAAGGATACTGGTTTGCAGAGGAAGAGCTGGTGATTGTTGATGAGGAAGCACTTTTCATAAAAGGTTCCAGTGCTTCCATTAGCTCTCCTCCATAGGAGGATGACTGACTATGTCCGCTACTGTAGAAATCTGCTGTAGCTGCCATGCCTTCAACACTGAACATAAACTCAAGCCTCGAGTAATAGTTATCAAATCTTAAATTAATACAAACAAGATCTAAGAAAAAAAACCTGTTTCTTACCAAAACTAAAGAACAGGCTTTGATTCCAAAGAAGAACAGAAAAATAAAATTAGAAATTTTTCTACAGAGAAAGATCGAAGAGGTTTAAAATAGACAACCTCTTCCACTCCCAGAGCCTAAAAAACCAACTGTCGAGGGATCAAAAACAACCCTCAAAGCCGATAAGAAAATCAGACAAAAGTTATAAAAGAAAACCAACAAAATTTACCAAAAAATTTAAAAGAAAAACCTGGATCTCGATTCTGAAAACACCTGGCTTTCGAAAAATCTTTCTAAGTTTGCTTCTTTTGACCAAATTTAAAACAAACCCAAAAATCAGAACTTGAAAGACAGATGATTAACAGAAAGGGATTCAGAGAAGCGGGGCGTTACAGAGGGGGGGGTGAAAGGATCAAGAAGATGATGAACAAGTACAGTAACAATTGCGCAGAGACTTTTTCTTTATGAATTTTTTTCTCTCTTTTTGCAGTGAATACCTCACCTAGAGCCACTCTGTTTTACACCCGAAGTTGGCTTCCCATTATATAAGAGCTCCGAGCCTTGATTACGTTGCTTAACCACGAATATTATCTTAATTATCTCAGTCTAACCACACTTACATTTTTTAAATTGTAACGTCAGTGTATCGTGCATCCAGGTTGTAATTATGACGTTCGCCTGTTCAATCGACAACTCAGGACCAATAAATGTCTTACACGTACAGCTACATTGTTCCAATTTTGAACTTTGATGGTTTCAAATTTGTCCACAGCTTTTTGACTATATTATGAGTGTTCACACTTCCATACCCATCTGCCGAAGCCACCGATCTGCTTTTTTCTACTTTGGGTTTTAATGTACTTTTTATATTTGTATAGGATATTTTTACCCATTTTTTTATCTAAAGATTTTTATAACTTGATTAATTATTTTCATTTTAAATTCTAATATTTAATATAATAGGAACTGCATGTTGTGTTATTTTTATAAAAAAATTTAAAAACAATATGCAAAAAAATCTCAATTTTAGGTCGAGGTAACTCGTTTCGTTATTATAATTTTTTTAAATTTTTATATAAAAATAAATAAATAATTCAATTTTTTTCAATTTCAAAATAAAAATAATATTAAAAATTTATTTAACTTTTAATTTTAATCTCAACTCATCTTATCTTATCTCATCTACAAAAACAAACGAAAACTTAGCCTATTTTGATTATAAAATATCAAATTATCTCATATCATATCATCTCATTTCATCATTATAATTTTTTCAAATTTTTACATAAAATATAATAAATAATTAAATTTTTTAAATAAAATTAATATTAAAAAATTATATTATAATAATAAAATATCTCTACTTATTTAATCCAAATGGTATGATTAAACGAGTCCTAGTATGGAAATGGATGATGGGGTTGAGATTTGGAAACAGTGTTTTGAAGGGTAAGGACAGCTTAGGATGACGAAATACCGCCCCACAATAGAAGCCTCCTCGATTGTGGAAGAAGTTAACATAAACATACCACCTAATGCTAATTCTTCAACATCTTTATTGCATAATAATTTGTTTCATATTGATTGTTTTTAGCATTAGTGTGACATATAATTATCATATAAGACAAACTTATAGGAAAGGAAGATTTTTTTTACTTATTTTAATAAAAAAAAAAACCAATTTAAAATTACTAAATCAACCTTTTATGAATTAATAATATAAAATATAGATAGAGTATAATAATATTTTTCATCTAGATATTTAAATCATATCATATCCCTCCACGATCTAAAGACTAAACTTATTTTTCATCTAAATATTTAATAATTGATTATGGTCGTATTTTTTTAAGCAAATCGTATACTTTAAACTTATTGGCTAATACTCTATTACCATTATAATCAATCAGCCAAAAAAGGGTTGTTACAATATAGGGTCACAAAAATAAAATTACAAACTGATATGACTTTATATAGTTCATCAAATTATAAAATTATTTTTATTATAAAATAAATTTAGAAAAAATCTAGTTGCAAGCACAACTACGCACTAATATATGTACCAATCTAATGTAGTTGGTCAAAAAGTAAATTTTATTGAAAATAGTACTAATTTAAATTTTAAATGTAAATGAATCAGTATTAGTATGCAGATTAGTACGCGACTTTACTTGTACGTAGCAAAACTCACAAATCTAACAAATTTCATAAAGTTATATCAATTTGTTAATTTAATTTATGTAATTTCTTTACGTTCATAATTATTTTAATTATAAAAATATATTAATTTTAAAATATAATTATACAAAGTGTCGTGAAATAATATAGAGTTTTGATATGTACAAGTAAAGTCGTGTACTAATCTGCACCAATACTAATTCTTCCATATTTAAAATTTAAATTAGTACTATTTTTAATCAAATCTATTTTTTGATCACTCTCATTAAATTAATGTACATATTAATACGTAAATGTACTTACAACTATATTTTTTCAATATTATAATATGATAATATGAAATATGAATTTGGTGTATAACATTTGTGTAGGCAAAGTCATGAGAAAGTCAGCAAGGTTTAGATTCAACCATGGTTAAAATCAGTTGACTCTAGTCAGGTTGATGCGTGGTTTACGGAGTGGAGGTCACATGAGTGTCACGTGCGAGGAGGACTGACTGAGGCTCTACGATTGCGGCGCCTGATGCTCCAGATCTCTCCCCTTAGATTCTACGGCACACTGTCTCCATTCATTGACCCACGCGCATAGTTGTGTATATCATCATGCAGAATATGTATTTAACACGTGTCATTTATGATACGGGTAGTAACATCCACGTTCTCCAGTATAGCGTAAAAGAGGGAATTTCGGGAGGTGCCCATTATGTGTGGTGATGGGCATACCTGGAAAAATCAGAAGTGAGCAAAAATAACCGGAGGTGGTGGTTAAGTTAGTTGACCAAAAGGGTTTAGTGAGCGTGGAAGGAAACTAGGAGCTTGTCGGGTGGATCTCCGGAATTATATAGATTACAGACGCCTCATAATTTCTTAATGATTTATGAGCTGTTTGGTAAAAGAAATATTTCTTTTCACCTCGTTATTATAATTTATTTAAATTTTTATATAAAATATAATAAAAAGTAAAATTTTATAAATATTAAAATAATAATAATAATATTAAAAAAAAATATTTTATTTAATTTTTAACTTTTATCTAATCGTAATTCACTACCTAAACTATACCTCAATGACATAAAGTTGTCATGTATTTATACCTATTTGAGTTTTTAAGTGGAGCATATATATTCAATAATCACTCATTTAGATTCATCTAATATATCCAAAATTAGTAAATTATATATAATATTGAATTAAATTTTTGGTTGAAGTAATATTATACATAATAAAATTTAAAAATTTAAAAATCAAACAATAATCTTGAAAAATATTTTTAAGAAATAATAATTAGTGAATGCTGCATTTAGATTGTTAAGGAAAACATTCACTCCTTGCATAAATAGAAATATATACAACTATTGTATTGTCGTTGTTATAAAATCTTCTGGATTCCCGCATTAATGTTATTGTAATATTTATATCTCTATATATTGAATCATCTCATTTGATGAAACAATCGAGAAAAATATGAATCGATGTGATTAATATTTCATAATTTTTCTTATCCAAACATTTTTATAATTTGGAAATATATAAAACAATCTTAACACAATAAAACCCCATATGAACATTAATGTTACTAATCCACATATTATTTAGAATTTAAAATGAACTTTTAAAAGAGTAATGATATTTGAGAAATTCTTTAGCCACATAAAAATTATACAAAAATAAATCTACAAACTGATTTGGTTTAATGCAGTACATCAAACTGTAAAGTTACGTTTAATATCAAGTAGATCTAACGTATCACATGAAAGTCACGTTAGTTTGTAGGTTTACTTTTATGTAATCTCTTTGTGAATATAGTAGTTCTTGTTATATTTATAAGGTGCTGCTAGTGTATCTCAACTTTGATTGCTAGGCGTGCCCACTAGTACAGGTCAAAGTTGGGCGGCACACTAGTATAGATTCTATATTTAATTTTGTGTCTTTTCTTTTTCATATTTTTTAAACATTTTTAGATATTTTAAAAATAATATAAAAATATACCCATACACTAAAAGTCATTTCCTTAACTATTAAGTAAAAGTAATTTTAAAAAATTTAAATATATAAACAGTTGAAGGAGCAAACTCATGAGTCATACTATTATTTTTCATATTTATAATACTATTTATTTCAAAATTTTATAATTAGTATTTCACGTATTTATTCATAGTTCTTGCTCATCACACATTATAAAATTTTCATTTTTTTATAAATATTTTAAAAAAAAATTTATAAATTAAATAATTTTTATTTATTTATTATCTATATATTATAAATTTGATAAGAGAAAAAGAATAAAAAAAATTATGTGTGGAAATTTATTATTATTATTATTATTATTTTTTTAAAGTAGAAAACTTTAGAGATATAGAAAAGTGAAGGAAGACGCGTGAAGGAGAAGCAAAGTGGGACGGGAAAGGATTTATGGGACCCAACATTTATTTTGTGGATTTCTTTCACGCGGTTTCAGTCAGTGTCTCAGTATCTCTTTATTTCACGCGGCCGTTTTTCTTTCCAACCGGTAAACGCTAGTATGTTGCCACGTGTCTTTACTGACGCATACGACACGAGAGCAATGCTCATAGTCCTGTGCCGTCGTGGACTTTGCTACGAAGCCTCTGGATCTATTGACCTACTTCCTAAGCAATTACTTTATCTCTATTTTCTTTTTAATCTATTTTCTAAAATATTTTTAAAAAAAGTTCAGATAATATGGTTTCAAATAGAAAAATATACATAATATCAATTTTCAAATTTTAAAAATTAAGACCGATTAAAAAATCTTCAAAAATTCAAGGATGCCTCAACATATTTTGGGTAGAAGACGTGTAATTAGCTATTTTTTATTCATTTTATTAATATGATTAGTTAAAATAATTATTTTATATTAAAAAAAAAACATAATCAATCATATTGATAGAATATACAAAGAATACGTAAATAACTGTATATAGAGTTTTTGTTATAGTATTTATATGACTAGTTTCAATTTAAAAAATAATAATTACAGTCATGAGTATACAAGTATCACATAATTACTTTTAAAAATATGAATACATATGTGACTCACATGAAAAAAATAATAATTTTTTAATAATAGATTCCACTCTTTTTCAAAACGACTGCACGACTCTTGCGCATTTCATAATTATACGTATCATTACTCTTTTACTTATTTTGAATTTGTTAATTTTTTTTGTTTCCTTTCGACGCAAGTAATTGATACTATACCTTCTAATATTTTGAAAGCAAATGAAACAATTTTCTAATAAGTGATTATGGACACAAAAATTAGCATAAGGTTATTTCTTTTTCTAATTAGCACATGTTTTTTTTTTTTGAACGCCGCATGGGATAAGTATATTGAAAATATCACATAAAAAAAGAAAAAGAAAAAAAAAAGTACTATTTCGGATCAAAAGAAGAAATAATTTTCAAGAAAAGCAACATTAACTTAAGAAGGAAAGCCAATTGTGAAAATCAACTTTAGAGTTATCCACATTTTGAGCATTGCATTAATTAAAAGAAAAAAAAGGTTGATGAAACTCCACCCTATCCATCTTTATTAATAAGGAAAACGATATGGTCCTAATAATGGGTCTCGATAATTTTTTTTTCCTTAAAGATTAAGAAATTACTATTTTAATAATATTGTGATTTTTTTTAAAAATGTTAAGAAGATTAAAAAAATACATGTTGGCTTATGAGATCCAGTAATCTTTATTGGGGACTCGTTAGACTTATGGGAGTCTATCGGTGCTTGACACTCCAACCTACCAGTACACCTTGTATGCACTGTGAAGCCTCTCAAGAGGAAGAATTCACGTATCAAGAGGATCGGTAGCTGTAGTGCTACCCGATTAACAATACGTGCAAGCTAATTAATCAAAGAACATATAATTAGGTAAAATGGCCTTTTTTTTAGGTATGTATTTAATAGATTGAGACCTTCAACAAAAAACTTGACAATGGAATCTTGTGCAATTTTTCTTGCTGATTGTGAATAACATGCATACTTAAGTGGTGATCAAAATAAACATAAAATTAAAGAAAATGAGAGGTCATGTCAGCTCATAATATCTTAAGTTCTCCCAACTAACATCCATATTATTATTATTAAAAAGTGGTATACTTTCACCATTGAGTGAAAAACAAGGATAGGGAAATGGATTACACAGAAATTTAGAAAGATAATATCACTTTTAGAAAAAAAGGGCAAAAGGTGTTGGAAAAGTGATGAGGCTTAATTAAGGTGGTCAAGCTCATTAGGTCCACTGAAAAAGAACAAAATAAGTAAATAAAAAAGCATCATATAAAGTAAGATAAAAAGTTTAAGACTCATCATCCAATTAGTTTCTTTGATCACTGTTGTTAAGAAGAGGATCAACTGTTTCTGGTAAATGCATATATACTTGCTTTTAAATTCAATGTATATTTGGTTGAAACATGGCTAATATGACTCTAGTGTGTGTCAACAGAAGAAAACTGAAAATTTGAATTATAAAAAATAATAGATCAATTTAAACAGATCAATTTAAACGACAAGATAATATAAATCTATCTTTCGTATTATTTTTATGATTTTTTTGTTACGAGTATGAGCATTAGCATTGACATAACTAAAGGTAAAGGTAAAATTTGGTTAAAATTACATGTTTTACCTTTTACCTATTATATTAAATAAAGATTCTCACGTTGGATTATTTATGTGGTAGTCAAAATAATAATAAAAATATTATTAATAAATAATAATTTTTTTCTTAATTTTTTTTTTCATGTTTTGCAATTATATTGACTATATGTTCATTAAAAATCTAATTTATAAGCGAATTATTGTTTGTCAACTATCTTTTTTTTTTTTCAACTTAATAATATTTTGAAGGAGAGAGAAATAACTCATAAAATATTCAATAAACAAAGAATAATAACCCTCTAAATATGTAGATATACTGTAGCTTTTTGATTATTTGGGTGAAAATGGTGGAATTCATGATCTCCATTTTGAAAATGTGGGCCTAGTGCCATTAGCCTCAGGCTGTTGGCAGATTTTCAGTAACTTGTAAGCAAGAAAATG
Organism: Carya cathayensis; assembly: GCA_011037825.1. NCBI lineage: Eukaryota > Viridiplantae > Streptophyta > Magnoliopsida > Fagales > Juglandaceae > Carya > Carya cathayensis. Next base: position 405,314 of record QGSO01000794.1, on the reverse strand, counting down.
CATGTACTTTTTTAGTATAGACGATTTAGTAGGAATATCAGCAAAATCTTGATTTGTATTTACATTTGTCTACACCAATGCCGGTGCTCTAAATTCGAACATGGTAAGCGCTGGCCTACCTAACATTTTGACGGTTTGTTTTGATGCTCGGAAACAAAAGCTTGTATTTGGCATGACTCTCGTGACCTAGGATAACAAAAAAAAAAACACATGCTGATAGAATTGAGGATGCAATTCGGCCACCTGATCGGCCACAAGCAGACCTAAACGTACGAGACATGCAACAACATGACTTGTGAGAAACCAGCTAAGAGCTAGGTCAAATTCACCATCAAAATTTTAAAGATGAAGACTTTCATACTCAAATCTGGCGTTATGCTTTCTTGTTTCACAATTTTTGTTGCCTAAAAGATCAAACGTTGAAAATATTGGAGACTCGTGACTACCTTAAGCAAAGCAGTATTGATTGGTTCTTCCCAGCTGAGCAGTTCCTTTACATTTCAGCTATATATAAATATATAAAATATATATATATTCAAGTGGTTTGGTGGGGGTCATCGATCTCTCTAAGTTTACTTTTCTCACGACATTGCGCCTGAATCATAGATAATCATGATCTCTTGTTGGAGCTAGCTTCTTTTTGCTGTTCTTGCGTAGGCTCGGGATCTTTTCTTTTTTCTTTGAGTACCCTTCAGATGACAATTTGAAGACTAAGAAATAATCGTAGTACATTAAATTCAAGTAGGAAGCTCATCTGGCAAGCAAGTCGACTTAAAAGGCTGCGTTTGAGTGCTGGGTTAAGACGAGTTAAATTCTTTATAAATAATAATGATTAATTAAATTAATTGAGTGAATTATATGAGATTCATATAAAATAAATTTAAATGTATTTAGATATTAAGATGAATTTGGTATTATTTATGAAAAATTAAAAAAATTATGAGTTTTACATAAAAAGAAGTATTGAATTGAAAAAGATTGTAGGTTATACATATAAATAAGTTTTGAATTGAGATAAATTTAATAATTTAAAAATTTAATATTTAAATTTTATCCTCAACTTAAAATTAGATTAAATTGAATTGATTTTAGTTGAGTTTCATTTAGTTTTTAATGGTCTAGTGCTTGTATAATTAGAAGATTATACGTGTCAATGGAATAAATGTAATACTCTAGCCTTATCAATAAAAAGAAATAATAAATATATATGAGAAATTCTATATACTATATTATTATCATATTTTTATTTATATTATATAAGATGTGATATATTTATTATTATTAAATAATTATTTATTATATATTTTTATTATTATTTAATAATGACAAGTAAAAAGAAAATAAGATGAGGGTACAGTCAATATCATTATCCTTAATACCAACTGCCGACACAACTTACAATTTTTTATTTTTTAGTTTAACAACAGCTAGAAGGTTTGAAAAAGAAGCACAGTCAAATCCTTACAAGTCTTCAATTTGGTTGGGGTGTTTCCATAAAAGCGTGCTTAGTTTGAGTCCACAGTCAAAATAGAAAATGTGTCCTGACTTGGACACATGGACCAATCACAAAGCGCCTCCTTGAAAGGTAATGAATCAGAGTATTTATGACCCTTATGGATGGGCAATGAAAATGTATTTCTCTCAGTTACAATACGGCCGACACTGACACAACACCGTTTCCTTCCTTGTTCGAATATTATTATTCCCCCCATCTCTTCCAAAGCTATAAATACGGTAACAACGACCAACCACATTGCAAACTTCATACCTAAATGAATTAAATGACCCACGATTAGATGTGATAATATATGATATCATCTGTTTATTCAGTACGAATACTATATGATAATAATAAATTTAAATTTATTTTTAACGTGTTCAAGTTAAAACATGTTAATCTGTTAAAATATGATTGTTTAATAGATTAATAACAAGTTAATTCATTTTGACATATTATAACCCGTTATTACTTATTAAGAAAGTTAGAATTATAATTATATCCTTATATCTTATTATTTTTAAAATTTTAATTTCGATATTATTATTGTTTGAATTGTAACTTTAGATTTGTAGTTAGTTTTATAATTTTTATAGATATTTTAATATTTATATAAAATTATACTAAATTTAATTAAAGTTAAATCAGTTAATTTCAAATTTATTCAATCAATTTATATAAACGAGTCGAAACGAATTGACACGAATTGTTACGTTAAGAGCTTGTATTAAGGTTTAATATTTTGATACAAGGGTTGTGTTCAAATTTATTTATATAATATAATATAGATATCTTGCTACGACATAAGCCAATTTAAGCCGCCGATAATATACACGTTAGAGCAGACAAAGCATTGTCAGTTCTATCAACTACATGCAATTGGTCAAAGATCTTAAAAAGATAAGCTCAGCTTGAGCACGGCATTGTAGAATATTAACTACCGTATTGCACTATGTAATGTTTCCGGCCATTGTTTTCTAAACAAACCGTCATCCTCAACACTTTATCCCCCACTTATGGGCTTTTGATTGAGTTAAGGGCTGTAGCAGTAAACGATTTTGAATGGTCACACACACACACACACGGAGCTTCAACTAATTCCCGTTTACTTAGTTGATGCTCGGTAATGAATGAAAAGATAACTTGATAGTGAATTACGCATTTACAATTTTCACTATATACAACAAACTCAAAAAATTAAAAAAATAAAAACGCTTTACAATGACAAAATTTACCTTCCATTTTCTACGAGCCAGCCATAAAGGCCACCACCATATTCACACTCCCAAAAATAAAAACATCCGCAAAGCAACATTTCTACCTAAATAGAGATCTATAACATTAGAAATCCCAATATGCCAAGGGGAAATCCCCAACGCACTTAGAACATGGAATCTAGATACTGGTTATTATGCCTCCTGTTGAACTCTAACAAGCTGCCATAGGTGCGATCCGAAACCCCGACAAAAAGTGCTTCACTGTCTGGGCTAAATGATATTCCGGCAATCTCCCCAAATAGATCAATCTCTTGACCCTGAACATATCCAGACTCCGTGTCTAAGATATGCACGAAGTCTGCTGGCTCAGCCATAGCCATAAACCGCCCATCTGAGCTGAACTTTACGGCTCTTATTGCCCCCATCCTCCCCTTTATTACAGCCAGGGATTTGGACAGATTCCTTATGTCCCACAGCCTGCAGGTAGTGTCTTGGTTCCCAGTAGCCAAAATCCGTCCATCCGGGTGCCAAGCAGATGTAAAAGAATAGTCCAGGTGCCCTTTGAGGCTCCCAATGACCTGCTTCAACTCCATAAATGAGAACCGAACATGTTTCTTACATATAATCAACAGATTGTGCAAGTTGCAACCAAAAAGGGTGACTTACTTTTCCAGACTGGGCATCAGCTATTAAACATTCGGCACTGTCACCAAGAACTGCAAGCAACTTTCCATCCGGACTAACAGAGGTGTTCTACATAAGAGTGGAGAGCAAAACTGTGAGAAATATGGTCAGAAATTAACTCCAGCTCTCGAGCATTGTTGTCTGTAGATGACACTCACATTTACAGACCAATCGTAGGAGAAGAGATTTAGTAAAGCAAAATTCTCTGCATCATAGACCCTCACTCGAGCATCGTTATTTGCAGTCATAACCCTCATCGAGCCACTGTAGATGGAAGGTTCAGTTGAATGCCTGAATGGAGATGACGGATCTTGAAATTGTCTAGTAGGAGAATGACTTACTTGGAGTTTCGGAAAACATCCACTGCATTGGTTATAGCATTCTCATCTGTTGTCACTTTTGTGCAGAATGCAACTCCAGGTTGATTCAAGTACTGGCTCGCATGTAAAGAGAAAGTTAGACAATAAAAATCAACTGCAGCAATGGGTTCGATGTTGATAAAAGTGTGAACTCATTAAGTTAATGGTGTACCTTGCAAACTAGCTCCCCCTGAAACCCGCCAGCTACCAGTAAATTCTCTTTAACAGCCATTGTGCTTATCTGAACTCTTGAGAGTGACTGAGACAACAATCCAGGGTGTTTCTGCAATAGCAAATATTCAGACCCATAACAAGTGGAATGCTGCAAATATCAAGCTCCATCCTCGTCAAAAAGTGGCTAATTACCAGGGTGGGAACAATCGGTTTAGCAACATTGAGCACTTCTTTTCCCCTCCTCAGCAATGAGGACCAATGCATAACTGAATAGTTCTGCATCAGGTATACATCATGCTTTGATGTCGCCCCTAACAAATTTCTCAACTGCAAGAGAACCACACAATTGATCAACACAAATAAATATGTAGTAGCTTATAAATACCACATACACGCATAAGGGCACAATTTCCCCAATTCTTTGATGTATTCAATTGAGTTCATTAAACAGCTAAAGCTGTATCGGTCCTTAAGAGTAGGGGTTCTCCTTTCTTTCTTTTTTGACTACATAATTTGTATCAAATGAAAATGATATATATTTCCATTCCAGGATATAAAATCATCTTTACATCTGCTACGGAAATTTCCATATTGTATAAAGGTTAGGAACTCCTAACAAAACTAACGAACACAAGTGATATGGTGTCGTTGACTCTCTGGACTGGACTGCAGGTATATCAGAGTTGAAGTTGAACATTGTGATAAATTTAAGATAATGACACTGGAGCTTAGAAATGCAGCCTTTGGTTGGAAAACAAACAAAAACAAAATGGCTAAACAAAAAAGGGATTGACTGTGTACTGCTCTGGCAGCTTCAAATAGAATGAAAAATATAAGAAAAGAAATATAACTAAAAGAAAAAGAGAATGTAATATGTAAACACGGTCCCATCTTCATTATTACAACTTTCTCAAATTCCCATACAAAATATAATAAATAATTCAACTTTTTCAAATCCCAAAACAATAATAATATTCTAACAATATTTTATTTCACTTTCAACTTTCAACTTTCCACTTTCATCTAAAACCATCTCATCTCATCTCATTATTCAAACTACACCTTATTCATCATCCTCACCAGACAACTTTTAAGAACACAAAAATGAAAAATATGAAATGCCATTATGTATGACAGTTTGACTAGTTTAAAGAACACAAAAATGTAAAATATGTAATGCCATTACATATGACAGAACACCTGTTACACAAAAAGGTGAAATATGAAATGCCATCATGTATGACAGTTTGACTCCAAGCCAGACAGAGCAACCCAAACATAATTCTTCTTTCCTTCTCACTAGACAAGTACGGACAAACAATATGCATGAACAGAAACAGTAGAGAATCAACACCCATCGCATTATCAATAGTTAAAATAAAAGGATTGCAGATTAATAAAACTGATCCACATTGAAGTGCCTGCAAGAAAAGATCATATCAGATAATAGATCAGAACATGAGCTCAGAATTATGTAAAGATTAGAAATATAAGTTAGATATTTCCCAGCAATTGTCAAGGCATGCAATGCATCTCATATTCTGAAGGTCAGTATGAGGAGGTGCAATGATAATACAGCGAAGGCCGCTCATCACCAGGAACACCGATGCTATTTAATTACACGTATTGCTAGAGAGGCCTCTTAAGTGCTCAAATATTTTCCTATCATACCATATAAATAATGCCGCGCCAGCTGCTCAGATAAAACTTCCACCCTGCTTTAAAGGCTGAAATAAAGAGAGAAATAGCTTGTCCTAAATGCACAGAGGGGGTTAAAGCAACATAGTTATATTTGATAGTCAACAGAAACAATATATTTACAAACGGATATCACATGCAAAGATTAATGACCCGAACTATATGCAACAGTGACTAAGTTCTACATGAGAATGAGAATCAGTAATAATTATCACTTTCCAATGCAGTGTTACGGATTCAAAATTAGTGCAACTAAAAAGTGTTGGAAATATAAGCCCCATTCACCTACTTAAAGAGGACAAAACTAAAAAATACCAAAATACAACAGTGTTGAGCATTGAAGAGCAGTCACAAATGATGTTTAAGGCTTCAATCATTAAATGTTGTGTCTGTGTTATGTAACAAGGGTTAGTTGGATAAAAAAAATTAGATAAATGCTTGGTTCAAAAATAGATCTCACAAACATAAAGTTTACAAATTGATAGCTTATTCTAGTATTTCAAATTGTAGAAGCCTTTTTTACTATAAAGTAAATTTAATGTATCACATCTAGTCACATCAATTTGTGAGCTTTACTTTTGTGAGAGATCTTTGTGAAACTAGTGTTTCAAAAAGTTCAAAGGTATTCATTGCCATTCTTGGAATGCCAAGTCATACCGTAGTGACTATGAATCAATATCCATTACTTGGCATCAAATCACCTGTATGTAGTCATATCCAGCACACATTCAAGATTGTACCTTAAAAAATAGTGTCGTTTAATTTGATTAATATGGTTAAGAGTTCAAATATGGATAGAGTATGCATTGCTCATTTATATCTTGAAACTAGTTAGAGATAGGTGTTCTTTGATTCATCACTCTTGGAATGTATTTAGGTCTTCTTATGTATACTTCCTGTGTACACAGGCTATGCCTATCTCATTCAAATCAATAATATTTATCTCTTACTTTAAAAAATAAAAAGAAAAAAACTAGTTAGAGATAGTGTAAACTAACCTCTTCTAAATACCGTATGTTATGGCAGTGGTGAACACATTCTCAGAGAGTATTAAATTAAATTTCAACAAAATCCCTTTTTAAGATCAATTAAAAGCTCTATTTTTCCTTCAAGTATAAATATTATTACTATAGGCCTGAAGAGAGACCGTTACAATGTCATCACTTGACCATATACTAATTTGGAGAACTGCTCAGACTTTGTTATAATTGTCAGTAAGCTAACTTTAAGCATATCTCAACCGATACCAACAACCCTATCATAAGAAAACAACTGTAAACTCCATACCTTCTAATGCATGGTAGAGTCACGGAGCTATAATCACATGTAAATGATACACATGAAGGGTCATAAATTTTCACGAACCTGCAGAACTACTAGACTAATGTGTATTTAAGAGAAGTCCAATGCCACTGAAAATGAAGGATATATTTAACACCAGGACACAAATTCTGCTGAACCAAAATTTATATTATCAATGTACTTAATTTTTGGTATCCAATACAATACTAGCAAGTACATCAATGAGAAGCAATAAAATAGAACCCTTTGACAATAAAATAATGAAGTACAACTAAGCATCTAATTAGTGATGATTTAGCGGGAAAAAATAGAAACAGAAAAGTGAGAAATTAAGACAAATGAAAAATGCATATGCATATGCAACACAAATATAAAGTCTGATTCATTTTTAGAAATATGGAACAATAAACCATAGCGGATGGCTAGTTTTATGGCTTCACTGTAAGTGTTTTGGGTAAAAGACAGATCAAAATGCAATGGAAAGGTAAGGAAAAAGAAAAAGAAATCAAAACAATCAACAGCCTATGACTCCATAAATAGCTAAAAACAAATTTTGACAAACGGACAAAATCAATTTGAAGAAAAAAGAGACCCACAAACATGAGTATCTACCTGAAAATGCACAATTGTAGATTTGACAAGCCTCGTGTTGAACTGGAAATCATAAAAAGTCTTTGCCTTCTCTACTTGCAAGCATTCCTGTCAACATAATATGTTTAGAAGGAGAATCCTTAGGGAGACGCAACTTTTTAACTCCTAAAATATAGAACAGGAAATGTATGAATATAGCGCATAATTCTAAGAATGATAGACGCAAGGGGTATGAGAAAGAATCAGTAAGTTGGTAATACAGAAAATAGAAATCTATATATGAAAATCTTGTCATCAATTTAAAACCCCCTGTTTACCCAAATCAATATAAGCATCCCATCTATACTTGGAATTGAGGGAGACAACAAATTTTTCAAGGCATTTACAAACTTTTAAAAACTAGTTAGTATAAAAAAGGGAAGTCTCAACCGACCCATGCCATCATCAAATTTTATGAAATCGTGCCTTCAAAACTGCACGTACTTGGGATTAGTGAAGACCTATGTAACATAAAGTTCACCATCATTATTATTATTTATTAAAGCTCATTACTGATACCGTATGCATCAAATCCAGGCAAACAAAGACATCAACACCCACATCCACAGAACGCCATAGCAAAACTAAAAAAATATGGGAGTCGAGGAAATTATATACATTAATAGATAACCATAAAATTAGTACATGACTAAATTATAAGGGAAAAATAAATATACTTTTGGAGCTGAAACCTAACAGAGCATAAAGCAAAATTTAAATGACGAGAGGGCTGAAACCAACGAAGAAAAATGGTACACCGTAAAACTACCTTGTCAAGCTCTTCCCGAGGGAGAGAGAGGTTCTCATAGTTCTTGTATTGCTTCAATCGCGTCTCGCGGTACTTATCTCTTGTAAAATTAAGCCTCTCCCATGGTATTCCCTGTATGTCCTTCCCATTTCTAGCCTCCAAAGCTGAAGTATCGGTCTTTGGCTTGCTCTGTAGATCCAAAACCATATCAAGCGAAACCTCCATTATCGTCATTCCCGCTCTTCAATAAACTAGAACTTGCATACGTAGCAACTAGCAAGTCTCTAACAGGTAAAAAGAAAAAGAATTTACCGTTTCGAAGTCGTCCTCAAAGTCAGAGTCCGGAGAATCGACGTCGTTGTTCCTCTGAGGTTCGTTGTCAGGGAAGAAATCTTCGTCGTCAAAACCGGCCATGTCGTAGTAGTAGTCGTCCACGACATATTCAAGGTCGTCGTTTAGGAAGTGCTCCATTAACCTACAATACGAACTAAGTTCGATCACTCAAAAGAACGTTTCCAGGTTCCAAAGTCGTAGAGCTTTCAGAGTTTCTCGAAAATCTTTCAAACAAATAACAAAAATTCCCACTCAAGCTAGAGATTTACGACAAAAAAGAAAACAAAAAATGGAGCCTCTTGAAATCTTTGAAAGAGCTGTCAGAGTTTCTTGAAATAGTTGATTTACCCTCAAGCAAGAGACTTACGCCAAACAGAAAACAAAGATGGACTTTACGTTGACATATATGGAATAAATGGCCTGCGGTATATAAACAAAATTGTGAATTATATACGAGCATGCACAAGAGTATTAACAACGAAGCGATAAAATATCTAGTCTTCGAACAACTTCAGCAATATGCCAGTGATATAGACGATTAAAATGAAAAACCAAACCAAAAGAAAACAAAAAGCATCCGATCCTTCATTCATAATTAAATCCGTGGGTCGTATGAGAAATTACCTCCTAAATTTGGAAAAATCTAGCAACAGGAACTGGAGGAATGGTAGATCGGGGTAGGAACAGAGACCTCCGAAAGGACAACACAGAATGCAACAACAGCACAACCGGAAACAGAAGCAGCAAAAGAAAAACAGAGGTCCAGAAAAAGATTTTCCCGAGGAACAAACGAGAAACCGTGTTAAGTAAGTAAGGGGGTTTAGAAACTAAAAAAGGTAATTACAATTTACGGAGATTGGGATACAGAAAATAAGGAAAACAAGAAAGAGAACGGAAACGGACAAAAGAGGAGAGAAGAAGAGGCGAGACAGAGAAAGAGAGGTGTTTTGTCAAACAAAGCGTAGGAAAGAGATGCATGATCCGCTACTTATAGAAGAATACAGAGGGCGCAATGCGCATAGTGAAGGTGCTTTGTGGGACCGTCGGCAGACCCCACAATTTGTTTTATTTTATTATTAATAAAAATAGAATCGGTGGCTTTACGATGGGTGCCACTCAGCCGAGCGTTTTACCGGCTCGGCCGTTTTCCATTCACCGTGACATATCAGGATATTTTAATTATTCTATTTTGTTTTATATAATTATTTATTTGTGTGCATATCGTATATGCTGACAAATATGATACATGAAATGGCTAAATAATTTTTAAGATTAAGAACTGATAAATACATATTTGTCAGAGTCGGAGCAGAGTTGGTTTTTAGATTTTCGCTCATGCCTAACTCTGGACATACAATTATCGTAGAAATACTTACTATGGTACTATGTTTTCAAAATTTAATATAAAAAGTGAATTTTGATAAATCTAAATTGTTGAAAAAGATGGATATAAAACAGTATTTACAGTCTCATATAGACATTATAAATGGAATGTTATGACTTTTGGATTAAAAAATACTTTTAATGAATTTCAAAATATTATAAATGAAGTATTTACGTCTTTTATTCATTTTTCTATAGTTTATATAGATGATGTATTAATATTCTATTCATCTATTGAACAATATTGGAAGTATTTAAATACATTTGTTCAAATTATTAAACAAAATAGATTAGTAGTTTTATCATCTAAAGTTAAATTATTTCAAAACAATATTAGATTCTTTGAACATGACATTTATACAGGAACTACTACACCCATAAGTATGGTTATAGAATTTCCTAATAAATTTTCTGATGAAATAAAAGATAAGCAACAACTATAAAGATTTTTAGGAAGTCTAAATTATGTTGTTAATTTTTATCAAGTATTTAGACCATTATGTAAACCATTATTCAAGAGATTAAAAAAGAATAAACCTCCATGGACAGAGGAATATACAAATATTATAAAACAAATAAATGTTCATGTTAAGAAATTATTATGCATAGAACTCACATCTCCTAATACTTTTAAAATTGTTGATACACACGCCTCTAATCTTGGTTATGGAGGAATTATGAAATAAAAATTATCAAATGAAACGGAACAGATTATTCAATTCTATTCAGGATGCTGGAATCTACCTTAAAAGAATTATAGTACTATTAAAAAAAGAAATTTTGGTTATTTTATTATGCATTTCTAAATTTCAAAATGATATGTTAAATCAAAAGTTTTTATTTAGAATTGATTGTAAATTAGCCAAAGAAGTTTTAATCAAAGATGTTAAAAACTGAGCTGCTGAATAAATATTTGCTAGATGGTAAGCTATATTAAGTATTTTTTATTTTGATATTAAATATATTAAAGAATATTTTAATTCTCTTTCTGATTTTCTATCCCAATAATTCTTACAAGAAAAATCATGTATTTCTCGAAATTCAAAGTAAAGTCTAAATCCTCATATGCTAGACCACCATCTTCTTTTTATTCTTCACATTGTCTCTTCGCTATACCAAAACCCTATATGGTATTAGGAACATTACCATAAAATATTAGGTCATCCAATAATCCATTTTTATCATTATCTTCTCCAAAATTATCAACATTTTCAAAAGTTATTTATTCTTCTACTTTTACTCATTTCCAAATTATCAATCCTCCACTATTATCTCAGTCTTCTACAACTTCTATTATCCTCAAAACTCATTGGCACTCAGTCTTTCCTATTGCATCCGAATTACAGCACCTATCTCATCCTCAAAAATTACTTGATGATTTTCTATTACCAGATTGGTATTATGTTCTACAAAACATTATGACAACCTATATTTTTTATGAATTTATTTTAGTAGATATAGATTCTATTATTATCTTTGAAATTTCATGTTCTCTTCAATCCCAACCTTATCCACCTGTAGCTCCGATTATTACATTTCACAAAGTCACTATTAAACAAGTTCCTACCTTAAAACAGTGGAGAAAAAGTCATTATCTGACTATAATATTTTCTCAGTCATATGATCCTCCCTATTTTGATTGTTATGATTATTAGTAGGCATGGACAAAAACATTTTTAAGACATAATAAGAATTTGCGACATTCCTGATTTATTCATTTTGACAAATTATAGGAAATTAAAACACTTCCACAATGGTTCCTAATATGGTAGGATCAGTTTGGATCCTAATCTCTCATTTTTCATATTCCTATCCAGGAAAGTCTCTAGGCTTTTACATTATAAAATGATTATCCACCTTCATTATCACACCATCCATCACTTTTTCTTTTATTCCTTAAAACCAAATAAAACTGGATTATGAAGTGAGAATATGTCATTAAATCTCATAATTCTCACAAAAACATTATGTTATTGGCCTGCCAAGTCTCTGTAAAATAGTGAGAAAAATATAATTATGATTATGTTGTAAAAATATTTTCAAATATTACCAAGGCCCCTGAAATTATAGTTCAGAGAAGCAGATTTCAGACTCAATTAACATAAATTATCAATAAAAAAGGATTTGAAAAACTTAGTTGATGCAATGTCACAAGTCTCAAACAATGATAAAGAAGAAGACCATCAAGTCAGATTACATTCATCACAGCAAGCAACACCATCACCATTACAACAGGCCGCTTCCTCTCAACAAGCCTCTCATTCTCACGACAACTCGTCATATTATCCTTCGCAGATGATAGATTTTCAAGATCCGTTTGAACTGGGACTTGCAAATTATGACTCTCAAATTATGTAATTCAAGAAGATTATTGTTATTTTTATCTATTATCAGAATATTGTTCAAGATGCTTATCAGAATGCGTTAGAAGCATCATCTTTTTTAGATTACTATTCAAGATGTCCGTCAGAACATGTCAAGACAAGCCAGTCATCCAGCTGTCCATTTACTGTTTAGCTGCCCACGCCTATTTAATGTTTAACTGTGTAAGAGTTATTAGAGTTACTATTTATATCAGATATATCATTGTAAATTACTGTTTGTCACTGTTGTGGTGTCTATAAATAGAATGATTGTAAACATAGAAGGGCATTCAGAACTTCTCATCTAAAGCCATTCTTATTCATTCTTTCGTCACTTTCAATCTCCAAAATACTCTCTCTTGTAAACTCATTTTCATGTTTCTTGCCCTTCAATTATTTGAGAAATAATCTCATTATAAGTATTATGTTTTTAATGAAGTTAATTTCATCATACGTTGTCATTTACTTTTATTCATGCATCAATGACGGTTGTACCGTCTGCCTTACATTTTGTACTTCATGCATTTAATTACTATTATATATTAATTAGATATTAATTATATATCCTGGTACACATAATTAGTATAAGAGCCATTGGTTATTACATTGGTATATTATATCTTATTGTTATTTTATTTTATTGTTGGTTTATTCTGTTTATGTTTAATTTCATCATACTATATATTATTATAGTATTTAATATAATAACATGTAATTAAATACTATAAATAAGCATAGTGTATAATTAAGTTAGAAATAAGTTAAACATTAATATAATAACATATAATAATATGTAATTAGACACATAGTATAGAAATAAGTGTTGAATAATAAATTTAAAATGATGATGTGTTATTGTAGATACAGAACAATTGTTATTAGTTATAACTTGTAAACTATACATAACCTAATACGAGTAAATTAATAATTAATAATTTGTAATGATTCAGTACAAAAATAAATAAATTTAGTGTTTAAAAGAACTAAAAAAGTGTGTTATTTGTTGGTTTTAGACGATAAAGATGGATTTGGATTTGTTTATTGTTCAAAATATGATTGGTTTTAGGTTATATATATGTGTGTGTATAAAATGTATGTGTATGTCCAACTCCACTCTTATAATGAAAAATATAGTTGCAAGCACAATTGTGCACTAATCTGTACACCAATGTGATGTGATTGATCAAAAAGTAGATTTTATTGAAAACAATATTAATTTAAATTTTAAGTATGAATAAATCAGTATTGGTACACAGATTAGTGCGCAACTGTGCTTGTATGTAGCAAAACTCATTTAGGAGATACTAACTTTCATTGAATCAATCTCATTTTTATTCAGAGCTTACACAAATTATTACTCATTTTTTAAAAAAAATATTTCGGGATTAGAATAATGATAATAACTTAGGAGAGTATAAACTATAAAAACATAATACTAAAAAACATATTATGAGTCAAATTTGTCAAAACTATAATAGAAACATGAACTTTCATAATTTATATAATAAATTAAAGAGTTTTATTATTCATCATTCTCTCATACCATATACTATATTTATTTTTATTTTTTAAAATTATTTTTGATTTTATTATTTATAAATTAATTAATTCTTTTTTACTCATAATCTATATATCATATATTTGGTAAAAGAAAAATAATTATATATAATATTTGAATAATGAATAGAATTTTTCTAAATGAAATTCTCATATTCTGAAGTTTTGAAAGCTACACGAAGAAAAATGTATGACTTTTTTATAATACTTATCTCATCGACAAAAGTCATCGATGGTGGCTATTAATTCTTTTTTAAAATTTAATTAAAAAAATGTTTTTAAATGATATAATATTTTAAAAAAATATATATTTAAGAATATAAAATAACAATATATAAAAGAAAAGGAAAGATGAATAGCGTGGCCACCATCGGTGGCTTTTGTTTGTCGTTGTAATATGGATTTTTTAAAATAAAAATGATAATAATACATCACTCTTCACGACATATTATGCAACTATTTTTAAAATGAAGGGTATTTATAAATACCTTATAAAATTAACATTATTTTATAAAATAACTTAATTTTTAGATTGCGTTTGGATATTGAGTTGAGTTAAGCTGAGTTCTTTATAAATAATAATAAGTTAAGTAGGTAGAGTGAGTTATGTGGAATCTACTTAAAATGAGTTTAAGTGTGTGTATATGTTATTATGAAATTTAGAACTATTTATAAAAAATTAAAAAATGTTATAGATTCTACGTATAAAGATATGTTGAATTGAAGAAAGTTGTAGGTTTTTTGTATAAGGAATTTTGGAGTTAATATAAATTTAATAATTTAAAAATTGAATATTTAGATATTAAACTTAAATCAAATTTAAATTACATTAAATTGATGTTAACTAAGTCTTACAACTAAAATTTACTTAAAATATATGTCCTGAAATATATTGTAAAATATGCTGTGTATGATGATTTTATTTATTTATTTATTAGTACGTACTTGCCAGCCTCCTGGTCAGTGGTATGGTTTGACTAATCCGAAAGAGACGCTACAGGTCGGTCGGGTGAACTTCTCCACCTTACACTTGGGAATAAATAACTGCCACGTAAGCGTTGCAGCTAAATAAACTTTACACCCACGTGCAGCTGATTAAATTTTTTCCCCCTCTCCCTCACCCACCACGTCGCCTGCTCACCCCGTCTCTCTCTCTCTCCCTAACCGGGCCCCTATACCTCGCCCAAGCTAGGATTCGCTGAGAACAAGTCCACCGATGTCCACCAATTGACACCTCACCCAATTTCCACAGAATTTCTAGGTCACATTTTCGCGAGCGATGAAGACTAGGCGTCCTTCCAGCTCAATTCAGTGGAAGTACAGGGAGTTGGCTTGTTAGAATTTTAATATTTAATATATTAGGGATATAAAGATGAGATTTTTCTATGAGTTGAATAAGTATAGGGATGGGGTATCGAAATGGTAGGTTTGGATATTCCAGATATGGATTTCGGCTTCACCTCTTTTTAACATGCAAATGATTCCAATTTGAAGTGGCCTAGTCAGATGCGATTAAGTGATGCTTCCTCACACAATAGTATCAATGTTAGGAGAAACATGTGCATGATATTCACAATAATTTCTTATGAATACCCTGACCTGTTTGGAGAAAATCAGTAGAAGGTGCTGGAGAGAGAGAGAGGAAAAGAGGAGATAGGAGATAGAAGAAAGGTGAGGGGAAAGCGTGCGGGAGACGAAGATAAATTAGGAGGGATGATTCAATACACTAGTAAATATCATAAATTACATAAAATCTCATATTTGTTGAAATGTTATTGGTGGGTGCAAAAAAGGAAAAAACACCCGACCGGCCCATAGCTTTTCTCTGATCCGAATGGTCCAAAGACTCGCCAGCTGTCAGTTCTAATCTCATCTCTCTCTCTCTCTCTGTCTTTTTAATTTCCTTTTTGGAAATAGTTCTAGTCATCTCTCTCTGGGCTAATGCGACGACCTTACTGACCTTATAATAAGTTACCATAAAAAGAATTTTTAAAAAATTTATGTGGGTCCCGCCTGCCTCTCACACCCACCCCGGGGGTTGTGCTGCCGAGGACGAAGTGTAGAGCAAGCTGCGATATGGTTGATCCACGTGGTCGGTTCACACAGTTCGAGTTCCAGAAGCTTGGCGATCTCCTGGTCTACCACGTGGCTAACAGTAACCGATGTCTTCCACATGTTCCGGTTTAAAAGGGTTAGTTAGTGTACGAAGTGGAGTTAGATTTAACCATGGTTTAGTTGAGGATAGTCGTTGGGGTTGGTGAAGGGTTAGGGTGCACCACCGCCATTATCTTGATTTTGTTGGGGTCGGTCGTCAGGGCCCACTGAGCCCACTTTTTTTTAAAAAAATATTATAATCATAAAATAATTATTTAAAAATAAATTTATAAATGATAGTGTATTTGATTATAAAATTATTTATAATAGTTCTGTTAAATTAATAAGGAGATGGGTCATTTCTTTTAAAGAATAATTCTATTTATTATTCTTATATATCATATATTATATTTTTAAAATTTTTTTATAATAAATATGTAGTATATGAATAATAGTAGAATAACTTAATTAATTTAATAATAATAAAATGAAATAAAAAAATAAAAATAAAAAATAATATTAAAATATATAAAATATATAGAGGATGAGTAACTTTTCTAAAAAAGACATCGTAGCACAGTTTCGAATGGGCTGCATTTGGATGCAAAGTGATCCAAGGGATGGTGGGTCCTAATTACTATTACCTAATTTGTCTTTTGTATTAATTTGTCATTTTATTAAGCAAATAAGGAAATAAACAACCTTTTCGCACAAGAAATATAAATGAATAATTCTATTATTTGAAGGTTTTAAGCTTTTAGAATTCGTATTACAGACTTGAAATATTTATTTTCTTAAAAATTCAGTACATAATAATTTATCAAGCCATGCATTATAATAATTAGATTTGAAAAATAATGTAAAATACCAAGTTTTTTTTTCAAACTTTTAAATAAATTAAATATAAAAATAATTTAAATTTTTCAAATTTTAAAATAAAAATTATATTTTAAATTTATAATATTTCGATTTTTTTTTCTTCTCATTTTTTAAAACTCTATAAAATATTTTAAATCAAGCTATTTGATTCTTATTCAGACATGATCTGGCTACTATTTACCAACCTCAGTGACTCACAGCTGGTACAAACCAGCCCTGTAAAGAAGACGAATAACAAAGTTATGGGACAGGCGAATCAAAATCGAATGCTTCTTATACGTACCATGCAAGTTTGTACAGCTCGGGAACGTACATGACCACTTACGACGCAGGGAGATGGAGACATGGACCGCATGCACAAAGCCACCAAAAGCACTACGTAAATGGCGAATTAGAGTACGTAATTGACAGTTGGCACCAATACATACATATATCCGTCACTCTCCAAACCGATCACCGCCATGATCTGATCCCCAGTACCTAAGATACCGGGTAACGGCTGCCCACCTGCATGAATTCAGCTCCCATGCAAAGCTACAAAACTGGGTCCTCCCATCACGTCATTCCATTAATGTCTCTTTGCTTGCTTGGAGCATCGCTAGCTGCTTTCTTCTGTTTTTGTTTGCTTTTTGTTTAACTTCTTTATGTTTATAGAAACTGCATGTCAGTGTTCTTCCTTCTTACGCATGCAGCGATCTCATAATTAGTCATTTCATTCATTCCCACTACGAGGAATTAAGAAAATGATAGGGTTTTGTTTTAGGTACATGTCAAAACCCAACCCGGATAAGTTTCACAGAAAACAATTCAAAACGGTAGTAAATATAGGAAGAAATATACCAACTTTATTGTGGGACCAGCTTCTTAGTTCCGGTCTCGACCTTGATCCAATGGACGGCCACAGGTATATGAAAATGACGTCGGCAGATTCGGTTCTGATGAACCGGCTTATTAAATAAATACATATTTATTTTTAATATATATACCATTGTTAAAATGATGGCGTCGTTGTAAATCTGAGGTATATATAAAAAAAAATATAAGTGAAACAAACAACCTCGTTTTATACATAATATAAAAAAAAATAAATAGCGTCGTTTTAATTCGAGATCGTCTTCTTCTCTTCCTTTCTTTTTCTTTGACTCAAATTTTCTTATTTTCTCTCTCCTATGCAACACTTTCTCTCAGATGAATTTCGCTGCTAGGAAATTGAGAACTCATCAAGAACTATCAGAATCGATATGGCCTGTATTTTTTCTCCCCATCGGGAAGTACGTTTGGTTGTTCCATGCAAATTTCCTCCATTGGTTGGCATCGATTTTGGTAAAAACCGCGCTTATAGGATTGATTTTCACCCCAAGTACAAATGATGCAACTTTCTTTTGCTCACATACAGATACTCTCAAACATATAAGTGGGACGGGCATCATGTTCATGATCATGTACTGATGTCCCTGCATGAAGAAGAGGGGTCCAAGGAGAGGTTGTCTTTTACAACCATGCCGAAAGATCAGAGAGCCCCACTAAAAAAAATGGTACGACTCATGACCACTGGATCGATATTAATCAATAATTTTGCACAAGGAATTCTTTGATGAGGATGACCATTGATGATCAAGTGGAATTTGGAAGCAGATAAGGATGGTCGGGGGGAAAGGGCAAAAAAGTAAAAAACTAAAAATAAAAATCTTAATCGAGGTAGCCACCCAGCCAATGAAATCATAGATTGGTAGCGCATAAGATAATCAAGAGGCTTGCCTAGCTCTTCTAGGGTCTACCAAGGATGAAAGAATATTAACATATAATGAGACATGTCACTAGCAAGCTTGTTGCTTTTTCACATGATAAGGATTCCATTAATCCGCTGCATTCCCATTATTGGGGTCTTTTTTTTTCTCTTTTTTTTTTGGATTTAGTTTATTTAGCTAATTTGGTCTTATTATCTCGGCTTCCTTGACAGATCTTTTGCATTAATGTTTAACCTGAAAAGTTTAGAGGATAATTACTCCATTTTGAATGAGTAATGCCACGTAGAATCGTAAAGTATAAACTGTCGTGTAGTAATTTAAAAAAAAAAAGTTAATTCACTAATAAAACATTAACTTTTTTTAATGCAGATCCTGTATTTTTTTCACTTTTTTCAAAGTGATTGCACAGTATTTATACGACTACAACTATCATTTATTGTTTTGAATATTCGTGCATTTTATTATATATTTAGTTGATTATGGTATGAATTCCTTACCTTTGACCATGACTTGGAAAAATCTAAATTCCAGAAAAAATAAAAACCTCGAACGGTTTAACTCTTTTGGAAAATTAAAGCAGAAAATAGTATCGGTATATATATATATATATATATATATATATGCAACAATTCAAATTTAAGTAAGGCCCCCAAGTCATTTGTTATATACATGATTGATCATCATATGAATTCCTTAACCTTCGATACTATTTGGAAAACTCCAAAAACACAAAAAAGCAAATGAATAAAAAATTTCTTGAATGGTTTTAACTTTTTGGAAAGGCAAAAATATTGGTATTTAAATATGTAACAATTAATATTTGAGTTAATCATTAGCTGGTTGATCACATGAATCATCAATCATTAATTAGATATTTTAAGAAAATATCTATATATAGAAGATTTGTACATTTTAAAATTGTATTAAAATCATATAGATTTAATTAGGAAAAGCAATACAATTTCAACAATCATATAAATATCATTAATTTATTTATTTTTTTTATTTTTTATCCTAGATAATATGATAGATGATGTATGAGATTTTCATATCATTAAGTATTGAAAGTTTGAATAAATGAGTTTTTGTTAAAAGAGTTTTGTTACGTATAAATAAAGTCGCATACTAATTTACGTATTGATACATATTTTTTTATATTTAAAATTTTTAAATTAATATTATTTTTAATAAAATTTACTTTTTAATCAATCAGATCAAGTCAATGTAGATATTAATATGTAATTACACTTACAACTAATTTTTTCTACGTTAAAAGGGAACAAGAAATATTGGTAGGAATGAGTTAGGCCACGCCTTGATCTCCACCAGAACACACGTGATCATGATTCATGACAAACCAATATGGGCTTGGATGATTCGTATGGATTGCAGCTTTTAGGTCACAGCCAACCTTATCGAAATCTTATTGGCTTAATTATTCAACTGCACTAATTGCAGTGCCCATGCTTTTACTTCTTCTTTCACCATGCATCATCCTTTTGTAAGAGAGTTGACATTTACGATCATAGAATGCGTAGATACTATATAATTATTTTGAATAAATTAAATAAATATATGAATTATGTTAAAAATTAATTTTTTAATAATAAATTATATGTTTTTCTAAAAAAATTTTATTGCACCTATACAATTCATCACTGTATCTAATATTATTCTTTTTATAGAGACTAAAAGGTAATACAGACACTTAATTTGAATATTCTCTTTAAAAAATATTAGAATGTAAAATTAAAATATTAATTTATATATATATATATAAATCTCATATTGAATATTGTTTTTAAAAAATTATGAAGAATTTTCCTACCTTAAACTATAAAAATAATTTCTCAAAAATGAACAATAGAATGAAAGAATATCATTTACTTTCAACAAGGACTGTGAGTACTGATGGTGGTAAAGGCGGTTGGAGGACGCGACAGTTGAAAATGCTTTGTGATAAAACTACATTAATTATGGTCGTTTAGATATGTTTTAAGATGACTTTAGGTTTATGAAAAAAAATACCAATGGATCAATCATTTTCGAGGAAATAAATGTAGTTTTGAATATCAAAAACCTTATCCAATTGATCAACCACTCTCTAGAAAACCAAAATTTAGTTAGAACAGGCGATAATACCCTTTGAAATTACATCTCGATTGGCATTATGTGCAGAAAAAGGCCATCCTCATCATTATTAAATCTACTAATGGTGGTCCCTACAGCCAACAACTTTGAATTTGCACCCTCAACTAAGCAAATTTGCCAAAACTACTCTGCCTATCAATCTGAATGCGTGTCACCTTATGCAGGTAGAGTGAATTTTATAAGTATGCGTCACATTAATTTTTTATAAATAATAATAAAATTAAGTTTGTAGTATGAATTTTATAGAACTATGTATTTAAATGTTAAAATAAGTTTAGATATATTTTTAAAAAATTAAAAAAAATTATGAATTTTACGTATAAAGATGTGTAAAGTTAAAAAAAAAATATGAATCTTATGTATAAAGAGATTTTGAGTTAAAATAAATTTAATAATTTAAGAATTAAACGTTAGAATCAATTTAAAATTAAATTAAACTAAATTAATCAGAGTTGAATTTAACTTTAATTTAGCCATTGTGAAATGTATTCAGAAGTCCAAAACCACGAGATTCCAAGCAGAATACTTGAAAAAATTGTTCACGGGCCGACATTCCACATCAGGCAAGGAAAGGGATGGAAATATTCGGATAATTTTATTTATAGGGAACAGGTGGCTTCCGTTGATGAAAAAGTTAGCATCTTTTAAGAGTACATATTACGAAGATAATATTGAAAATTGCTGACCGTTGCATGTAAAAACTGAAGAGAAAAAAAATTTAATTTTTTTAATAATAAATTTAATTTTTTAAAATATTTTTTACGATTGTATATAATATTATTTATAATAATATTACAAATGAAAATTCTCGAAGAAAGTAGTTGAAACTTTATACCCGAAAAAAGTAGAAGCATTATTCGTGAATAACCATATAGGTTGGATTCCTGGGTTATTTACGAGGAGTCCATGGAGGCCCATTATGAGTAATTAGCCTGGCTTAGATAAGTGGTAGGGTTTCTCTATTAGACAGTTAAGGGAGTACTGTTATAAAAGGAAGACTAATCGTAGGCACGGTTATTTATTGAGGTACCCGGTACCGGGCTTAGGTCCAGTTTCTATTAAAATTGTACCAGTTGGATGTTGGATATGTGTCCCAGATGAATACATGAGGAGGGCACATGTCTCACATCGATTGGATCTTGGAACTAGACCCAATTTAATTAGTGTCCTTTTGGAGATGGGAAAATCTTCTTACAACCACATTTTATGTATTAATTTATATACCGATATTGATATATAAGATATATATTTAATGAAATAATATGAATTAAAGATAAAAATAATTTTTATAAGATAAGAGATTTTCTGCTTCATTTAAAATTTTTTTTAAATAAAAAAGATCAATTGGGGTTACATGAATTGGTGCACGAGGTGTGCTATTAGTTATCTAAACTCATATATATAAGAAAAAATCTAGTTACAAATATAACTGCGTATTAATATGTGTACTAATCTAATGTGATTGGTTAAAAAGTAGATTTTATTGAAAACAGTACTAATTTAAATTTTGAATATGAATGAATCAGTATTAATACGTAAATTAATACGTAATTTTGCTTGTATTTAGCAAAACTCTATATCCAAACTTGAACATTGAGGTAGAAATGGAACTTTCTCTTTTGGGCTTAAGAGCCTATTTGGGAATACAAATATTCTCAGACATTTTTATATTATTTTAATGCTATTCACAAATCATTTTATTAATATTTATAAATGATTTAAGATACCTTTAACATTTCAATGGAACCTCAACCCATATCAAATTAATTGTTGATGAAACTTACTAATTTCTTAAATTTTCATAAAAAATTTAAATTTATTTTATATATTCAAATATATATTTTGACTTATTTACGTTAAAATATATTAAAATTTATAAAATACTATTATTCACGCAACAATCCAAATCATCCTATAGATTAAATTAGCATACAAACACAGCAAAGTAGAACAGGTGTTCTCATTCAGGCATTCCATAAAGCCTGCGTAAGTACTGGCTCCAAGAGTTGGTAGGGAATCTGCATCGTCTTGCATTACTTTCCGTCATCTGATATTGTTTCCCGTCGGTATTTGTAATTAAGGTCCCGAAAGGAAGGCCTCTTGACTTGTCGGTATGTTACCAGTGCGAAGAGAACGGAGAAAAACCCATAAATTATCGAGAGTAATTGTAACAGCCTGCTAAAATTATCAGTTTTAATTTTTATTTTCCGACAGCAATTACATCTCTCTTGTCTTTACCTTCATTTAGAATCACGCGTATAGATTATCTTTTCCGTAAATCACGTAATTTGTTCTTCACCGACAGCTGTAAAATCATGAACAGTTTTATCCTAAGCGTTGTACCTCGATGGCGTTTTCCCGGATCTTATCCATCGAATTTCAAAGTATTAGATAAGTTTGTTTTTAAAGTAGCACAATTATAATAATTTGATGAGCTCTGAAAATATTATAATTGTGGATAATTACTTAGATTAAATATTTTAGTTGTTTTAAGATATTAAGAGGTTTAATTTTACGTTGAAAATTCTTATTTAAATTTAAGTGTTTTATGCACTTTGATTAATTAACGGTACTTTATCATTTTTATATAATGATGAAGAAATATTATTTTATAAATTTTAGTTTATAAAATAATATTCTACCTTAATTCATCATAGTGTTTTATTTAAAGTGTTTTATTTAAAATAAGACATTTAAGCGTTTTTAATCAGTGTTTTAACTCACTGTTGGTTTATTTGAGGATCCCGAAATGTAGAATTGAAGCGATATACTCTGGCCCTACCTTTTTTCTCTTCACTTTTTCTCTTTTTCTTTTTATTTTCTTTTTTTCTCTCCCTCTCTCTCTCTCTTGGCCGACGGATGGAAGAAGCAACTCCATAGCCGATCGGTTCAAGGTCCCAGCCGGCGCCACCTCCGGCCGCCGGACCCCACCTCCCACACCGGCCTCATCCCCTCCCTCCGGCGAGTCCAACCACGCCGGTGGTGTACTAAACCGGCCTCTCCTTCTCTCTCTCTTACCGTTCTCTTCCTTCTTGTCTCATTACCGTCGCCGCCCCTTTGACCGCCCGTTTCTCCGCCGTCCGGTGGAGGTGTCGTACACCACCCCCGCCATTCTCTTCCTCTCTCACCAAAGTTCATCCCCTCCAATTTTCAGAGCCATCGGACCAGCCGTTAGTCGCCGAGAGCCGCCGGAAGTTGCTGCCCCTGCCCTGTTTTCTCCCCTGTTGCCGATTTCTTTCTCCGCCCAGAACCGCCGCTCGCCGGCGGCGTGGACTACACCACCCACCCAGATTTCTTCCCCTCTCACCGGTGAACATCCCCTCCAAGTTTCACCTCCATCCGAGCCACCGTTAGCCGCCACTCTCGCCTCCAAACAAATGGGTTTTTAAGGCTTTTCACCATTTTGGACCACCATACACGGCCAAATCAGCCACCAAGCACCACCATTGGATTCACCACATCAAGGGCTTCCTCCCCATGTCTTTCTTTTTCCCAAACTCTCACTTTTTCTCATATGGGTTTCTCAAAACACCCGTTCGGTTGCACCACCGTGCGCCGCCGTACACGGCCACCCGTGGTGTTTCACCACCACCATCTTGTTCCTCTCATCCTCATGAACCTCTCCAAGAAATTTCATGGCCAACGGAGCTTCGTAGAGCTCACACTCTCCCCACTCTCCAAGGCCAAAAATGGTTTCAAACGGCCGATCGCCGCCGTTAGCCACCGTCCGACCACCACCTCGCCACCACAGCTCCACCACATGTTCCTCTACCTTTCCCTAGCTTTCCATGAAGTTCTATGGCTTTTCGCTACCTCGCGTCTCCTCCGCTCACCGTTCGGAGTTACTGTTCACGGCGTGATGCCGCCGTGCTCCGTCACCTTTGACCACCACGAGGCGACCGTGAGTCTTCCAAGACCACGCCTAGCCTTTCTCAAGCCCAAACTACCACTTTATGTGGTGGACAGACACCGTACCGCCACGTACGCTCCTCCGACGCATGTTCGTGACGAGCAGCGAGCGACGCACGGGTTATCCCGTCGATGGTATAATCCTCTATCTTTAGTTTTTTTTATGTTTAACATAGTTGTTTTGGTTGGCTGTAGACTGTGTAGTTAGTGTTTGTGGAATTCGTTGCGTAGTTGTGAAGCGAAGTGTGGTTGTGAAGTGTTGAGTTGATTGTGTAGAATGAAGGGAGTGCATGTGAAGTGTACTCCGTGTTGTATGGTGACGCACCGTGTGATGTGCATCGTGTTGATGAGTGTTGTAGCGAAGGAAGTACGCGTAGCGCGTACTCCGTGTCGCGTAGCGATGCACCGTGAGACGTGTATCGCAGTGATGGGTATTGTAGTGTGGATGGAAGAGAGTTCACGTGAGTGTACTCTGTATTAAGTCGTGATACACCGGATGGCGTGTCACGAAGGGTTGGATGGCGTAGCAGAGAAGTATGGAGCGTATGGTGTAGTGTTGGGAAACTGTATAACAGTGTCCCGAAGCAGTGGTGTTATGGATTATAGTCCGGGGTGACTGGTGTCATCTTGGGGTTGACTATGGCTAAGAGTATATGGATTGAGAAAGGAATTGTTTGTTTGGTTATTATTGATAATTTTAATGAACTTGTTTTAGTGCAAAGGCTTTCTGAAGTCAAATTATCTCTTCAGATTATAGTGAAACCTCAAGTTGCCGTGGTGTTGCAAGTGCTTACAATATGACAATTGAGTTCAGAAGTGAAAATCTTAAGGACTTGAGTGTTCCTCTTCCAACTGTTGTGCAGTTCCTCGTGTTTCGCGCTCTATTCTCATAGAACGCGACGATCGAGGTAAGTTAGCCTCTAACTTACTATCAGTTTATTGTGTATGTGTGATGGGTAAGAGAACTACAATTTATGTATGTATGTTATCTATATGCCATGTCATTACATGTTTATCTATTACGCATGATTTATTCTTTCATGAGTATTTATCTGTTACACAATCTTTTATGTCATACAATGATGTATGTTATAAGTATGCCATGTTAAGTATGCCATGAAATGTTATGATTAAATCATATTGTGCCATTTACAAGTATACGCCATGTTAGAAAAGTATATGATATTAAATAATATCTCATGCATTAAGAAAGATAAGACATGTTATGTTACGTATAATACGTGGGGCCACAACAACTGTGGAGTACGTATTATATTTTATGTTACGTATAATGCGTGGGGCCACAACAACTGTGGAGTACGTATTATATTTATGTTACTTATAATGCGTGGGGCCACAACAACTGTGGAGTACGTATTATATTTATGTTACTTATAATGCGTGGGGCCACAACAACTGTGGAGTACGTATTATATTTATGTTACTTATAATGCGTGGGGCCACAACAACTGTGGAGTACGTATTATATTTTATGTTACTTATAATGCGTGGGGCCACAACAACTGTGGAGTACGTATTATATTTATGTTACTTATAATGCGTGGGGCCACAACAACTGTGGAGTACGTATTATATTTTATGTTACTTATAATGCGTGGGGCCACAACAACTGTGGAGTACGTATTATATTTTATGTTACTTATAATGCGTGGGGCCACAACAACTGTGGAGTACGTATTATATTTTATGTTACTTATAATGCGTGGGGCCACAACAACTGTGGAGTACGTATTATATTTTATGTTACATGAAGTATGGGGCCACAACAACTGTGGAGCATACACTACATGAGACACAGCAATTGTGACATGTAGAATACGTGGGGCCACAACAACTGTGGAGTACGTATTATGTTTTATGTTACTTGAATACGTGGGGCCACAACAACTGTGGAGTACGTATTAACGCACGTTATTAATCAAGACAATTAAATAAGATTCCAAGTTTATGTTAAGTCAAGTTTCAGATCAAGTGCA
This sequence comes from Carya cathayensis, assembly GCA_011037825.1. Taxonomy (NCBI): domain Eukaryota; kingdom Viridiplantae; phylum Streptophyta; class Magnoliopsida; order Fagales; family Juglandaceae; genus Carya; species Carya cathayensis. The sequence goes on along the minus strand of QGSO01000794.1, from coordinate 378,590 downwards.
TGATAAGTCAAGTTTCAGATCAAGTTCATGTTATATTATGCTCACGTACATGTTATGTTCATGTTCATGTTATGTTCCAAGTTCACGTTCATATTATGTTATGTTCACGTTTATGATATGTTCAAGCTCACGTTCATGTTATGTTATGTTCATGTCCATGTTATGTTTCACGTTCATGTTATGTTGATTGTTCATGTTATGTTTTAAGCTTAAGTTCATGCCATGTTAAGTCAAGTTTAGTTCACGTTTAAGTTCTGGTTATGTCATGCTATATGTCAAGTTATGCTATGTTTATGTATGACTATAATTATGCATTTATGCTTTTACTGCCATGCATGCATTTTTAACCTGTGTATAAGTTTTATGTTAACTTACTGAGATTTGTAATCAAATCTCACTGTGGTAGTCCCAACTACCATTCCCCCCGAATGGTAGATCTTGTTACAGGACCCAAAGGAGAATTGGAATCTGACCAACTGAATACGTACGACTAGACCACGGTGCGATGTTGATGATGGTATAGTATTTAACTTAGGTTAATACTTATACTTTTGGATTTGTATCTCAAGTATTCTTTTGATCACAACCATTTTAGACTAGTGTGGTGATCACGGCTTTTTAGTATGCCTTTATGTATGAATTATGTTTCAAGTATTTGAGATATATTTAGTTTGGTGCATAGTATTGCTAAAGAAAAAGATTATCCGCTGCGAATATTGCATAATGCTAGATGCATGTTAGGAACATTGCATCTTATATGTCATGAACGGGGGCAGGTAACCTTGTGTTGCATGTCTCGACGCTTCAAATGTCCGTTCAATTCCAAGCGGAATTTGTGGGCGTCACAGTAATTCTATAATTAAATAATTATGAAATGTCTAAACATAAAGTAATTATTTAAAAAAAATAAAATTTATTATTATTTTTATGTAAATATCATAATTTATTAATTTTTTTTAAATGACTATGCGAAAGTTATATAATTTATTATTATTATTATTATATTTTCTTAAATTTTAATAGGCCATAGTCTTAACTACATTTTTAAGGGGTACGTTAATTGCTCTGTCATAATCGTACGCAATTACCATGCCACCCTCTTTATTAAGGTGCTTTTTTGACAAATTAATTCCTCTTCTTTGCTTCCACCACTTTGTTTGTACACGTGTGTTGAATTTAAATCTCTATTCTGAATAGATACCATATTAATACTTTTAAAAGTTTAAGTTAATGAAAAAAAATATAATTTTAGAGATAACCTTAGGACCGGTCGGGCTGTAAATGAGATAAAAACAGCCAGTCAATAAAAACCCAACACGTAAGCCTTCCACCGAGACCTCCGTAGACCTGCATTACATGTGAAAATTATTTGGGGCATTTGAAATCAGAAACACGAAACGGGGGCATTTTCTCTCCTTAAGCCCTAACATTTTCTCCAGATCACGTCGGCCATGGGTCGATTCCTCCACCAAGCTCGATTTTCTCATCTGTGGCTCGATTTCTCCACCAACCTCACGTCGGCCGTGGCTCGATTTCTCCACCACTTACAAAAAACCCAATAAAAACTAGGAATCCAATCGAGGATAGAACAACTCAAGCACACCTCATATACAAAGAACATAAAGAGAAAAAGACAAAGAAATTTTGAAGTGGGGTAAGCTTGAGGAGAGATTTAGCTCCAGCCACAGGATCACACAAACCCACAAAAAATCTCACGTACCCATGTACCAAAACCCAGAGACGACCTATCCCGAGTCGGTTTCTAGAGCAAAAACGAAGGCTCTGTAACAGGATAGGACGGAACAGATGGGAACGGGGAGTCTTCTTGTGCAGGCTTCTTTTGGCTCTATACACCAAGGAAACAGAGAGTTTCTCTGAAAGAGTTCAAGGAAATATACATGGAAGTAAAAATCTCTTCAAGAGAGAGGGAGAGTCCGTGCGTGGAAGTAGTCGGTTTTGCTTGTCATTTTGGTGGACACGTTTGTGACACTGGCCGATCTCTGCTGAGTAAAAAACAAATGCTGAGATCTATATATATTTTAGAAAGAGTCTCAAAATAATGCAATTTTCATTTTATTTCACGCATTAATGTGTTTTTTTTTCAGAATACGCATTAAGGGAGAAAGGAGGGCGTCCGGGAGAAGGGCTATGCGAGATGGGGCGTCCGGGAGAAGGCAGAAACAGACTGAAATCGGGTGATGAATTGATGATTCCCTGTGGTTGACCCCATTTGTCTAACACTGCTTTTTCCTACGTGGCACTACGTGAATGGAGGGCTGTTTTTATCTCATTTACAGCCCGACCGACGTGAAGCGTTTCTGATAATTTTATTATTTATACATTTAATACTCATTTCATTATATTTGTATAGTCAAAATTTAAACTTCTTATTATAATTTAATATAATGTAAAATTATCACTTACCTTAAAAATTTAAACTCGTACATGATTTTAATTATATTATTGTCAAAAATAACCCTAAGAGAAATGGGAATTGAGAGGATTATTGGGGCACTTGTCTTTATATTCTTCTCCACTGAATCAAGATTCAAGACTACCCAATCCCAAGAATCCTCTTCCTCTGGGTATTTATCTTTTGAATTTCTCATTCTCCTATCTTCAGTGATTAAAATATATATATATATATACAATTAAAAATCTCATTTTCCTCTTAATTAATCCTTGCATATTAAAAATAATTTTGAATCACACCAAATAAAAAGTGCTACATTTATTTATCAATAGTATAAAATAATTTTATAAATTAATATGTCTTTTATTACATTTATTTTATAATAAAAATAATTTTTATAAAGAGATATGGGTTCCAATTATCAAAGTACAAAGACAGATTTATCCTAGCCCAAACAATCTGTGTAATGCGAAGTACAAGGACAACTAGGTCATATGACCCGAACCTCAATGATCAACCTGACAGTCCTTTCACCGACGTCTATAACTTCCAGTCCCTGTTCTGCATTCATTCCTTCATCCCAAAGAACCCAACACAGAATGGGGTTCCTTCAAAGCATCTCTCTCGTAATCCTTCTCTTCCTTCTCCATGGCACTGAGTCAACACTACCTCCATTTGCCTGTGACTCATCTAACCCATCAACAAAGTCGTTCACTTTCTGCGAAACCTCACTACCCATCCTAAAACGAGCCAGAGACCTTGTTTCCCGCCTCACATTGGACGAGAAAATCTCTCAGCTCGTTAACGCAGCTCCTGCGATCCCCCGTCTCGGTATTCCAGCCTATGAGTGGTGGTCGGAGGCTTTACACGGCGTCGCCAGTGTTGGACGCGGCGTCTACTTCAATGGGACTATTCGAGCCGCCACAAGCTTCCCTCAAGTCATTCTCACTGCCGCTGCCTTCGATGTCCATCTCTGGTATCACATCGGCCAGGTGATCAGTCACTGTTACTGTATAGTAATTGGAGTTCTTGTGAACTTCTGAATCCAAGTTATGCATATTTACCTGTTGATTATCTATATATTTGTGGATGTTTGGAATTTAAAGGTGATCGGAATAGAAGCTAGAGCGATGTACAATGCTGGACAAGCGATTGGGATGACATTTTGGTCTCCAAACATAAATATATTCAGGGACCCAAGATGGGGGAGAGGGCAAGAGACACCAGGAGAGGATCCATCGGTTACAGGGAAGTATGCAATGGCATATGTGAGGGGGGTTCAAGGGGACTCCTTTGAGGGTGGGAAGCTCAAGGGTCATCTTATGGCTTCTGCTTGCTGCAAGCATTTTACTGCCTATGATCTGGACTTATGGAGGGGTGTCAACCGGTTCGTTTTTGATGCTCGTGTGAGTGTCCAACTTACATTACACGTCTCTTTTTGTTGCTTTCTTGCTTTCTTTCTGTACCGTGTTTTCTGCCTTTTGGGACACTGTTCAAAGATTCCTTCTTCCTTGTTTCAAGTGCCCTCGTTACTATTGATTACTTGCAAAACTGGAAAACAGATTGGTGGATGAGACAGATTTTTGGATTCTGGTGTTCTGTATTCATGTCACTTTTTTTTTTGGTTAATGGGTGTTTAATCTTCAGTTAAAGGCTACAATAATTGTTTTCTTGCCTAGAATTTTGGAGAATTACTCTTTGGACTTTGTTTTACCTCTGCTTGGATGGAAAACAACTTCTGATGTTACTCTTCTCTAAAAAGAAATAGAAAAATTATATTTGCAGTGTAAGTGTCAGTATTTTTTTTTAAAAATAAATTAATACAAGATTTATATTTAAAAAAAATTAACTTTTTAATCGGAACTCTACTCTTTTTTAAAACAAAATAATTGCGTAACGTTTACACACTTCACAATTATATTTAGCATTACTTAATTTTCTATACTTTTCCAGCAACTAGAGACTGTTCTACTAACCTTTTTCCTTTCTCGTGAACTGGGTTTCAGGTCACATTGCAAGATCTGGCCGACACATATCAACCTCCATTTCAGAGTTGCATAGAGCATGGGCGAGCCAGTGGGATAATGTGTGCTTACAACCGTGTGAATGGGATCCCAAGCTGTGCAGATTATGATCTTTTATCCAAAACTGCTAGAGGACAATGGGGTTTCCATGGGTAAAACAATATATTATAATATGCACAAACCATTACATCTTCTCGTGAAAAACATACTTTAGTACTAAAATCTCTCTACTTTTTGCTGTTGAAAATGATCAGCTACATCACCTCAGATTGCGATGCGGTCTCCATCATCTATGATGATCAAGGATATGCCAAATCACCCGAAGATGCAGTTGTGGATGTCCTCAAAGCTGGTGCGTAAATTTTAAAGATTTTTTTCCCCTAAATTATAAGATTTTTACAAAAATAATAAAAATTTGCAATAGAATTATTTAATAAGAAGAGGCTGTACAGCCACCGACTCATTTGGGCAAGACAAGTGTAAAAATCTTTTTTTTTTTTTTAATACTCTTAAATATTAAAAAATAAAAATAAAATTCACACTTACTTAATCGCTAAGTTAAAAAAAAAAAAAAAATTCTTTTTCTTCGGCAGCTGTCCCTTTAGTTTGTACCTCTCTAGTTTCCAGTCATAAATCTGGGCCCAATTGCCTTAATACGAATGTCAATAATTATCAACAAGTGGACCATCAGTCTATAGTCCATCCTGGTAGATGGATTTTAATTTTTATGGAAATTTATGGGATTTGGATTTAGTCTCTAATCCATACTAGTCACATTATCACCAATTATATGTAGACACGTGTGGAAAAAAAAAATTAAACATGCCACGTGAACAGATAATATTAAAAATAAAAAATAAATGTCAAAAATAAAATATTTCTAAAATAAAAAACTAACAACACAATAAGCTTGAAATTAAATAGATACACTTAAAAAGTGTAATAAGATTAGATTAAATAAACTTAAAATTAAGAACTGATAAATGTTTTATTTTATTTTTTATTGTTTTATTGTTCTTGGTCATGACATGGCAAATCACTCACACAGGTCAACAATTTTTGTCAATGAAACAATAGTACTTGGATAGATTGATCACTTTTTATAGGTATTATCACATGGAGCATTTTGAAATACACATGAAAAATGATGAACTTGCAAACTGTCTTACAATTATCTTACAACTCTATATCCAACTGATTGTAAAAGAGTTATAAGTGAATTGCATGTGTATCATTGCCCTGCCCATATATACGCACAGTTGATTTCTTGATTGAGAATCTTTGTTTCTGGCTTTGCTTATATGTGTACTTTGAACGTTATTTACAGGCATGGATGTCAATTGTGGATTGTACTTGCAGGAACACACTAAGAAAGCTATAGAGCTGAAAAAACTACCTGAATCTGAAATAGATAGAGCGCTTCACAACCTTTTCTCTGTCAGAATGAGGCTAGGATTGTTCAATGGCAATCCAGTTGAACTGCCTTTTGGCAAAATTGGTCCAGATCATGTGTGTACCAAAAAGCACCAGGCTCTAGCCCTTGAAGCCGCTCGAAATGGCATTGTCCTGTTGAAGAACTCTGCCAGATTGCTCCCACTTTCTAAAAAAAGAACCTCGTCCCTTGCTGTAATAGGCCCCAATGCCCATTCTCCCCAAACACTTCTGGGAAACTATGCAGGCCCTCCATGCACGTCTGTTACTCCACTGCAAGGATTGCAGAGCTATGTCAAAAACATAATCTACCACCCGGGTTGCAATGTAGTGCACTGTTCTTCAGCTGCAATTGACAAAGCTGTCAAAATAGCCAAGGGGGTGGATTATGTGGTGTTGGTTATGGGACTGGACCAATCTGAAGAGAGCGAGGGCCACGATCGTGAGCGCTTAGAGCTTCCCGGAAAGCAGCAGGAACTCATCACCAGTGTTGCAAGAGCAGCTAAGAAACAAGTTGTTCTGGTTCTTCTTTGTGGAGGTCCAGTTGATATATCTTGGGCCAAGCATGACGGAAACATAGGAAGCATCTTGTGGGCTGGTTATCCAGGCGAAGCTGGAGGAACTGCACTTGCAGAGATTATCTTTGGTGACCACAACCCAGGTGAACTTTATGTACATAGCTTGAAGAGAAATTCTGCTAGAAGCGAGTTCATTAAAGAGGATCAAGTTCATTTCTTTGAAGTGCAGGTTTAATTGTGCAATTCATTTTGACATGCAGGAGGAAGATTGCCAATGACTTGGTATCCACGAGATTTCGTCAAGGTACCAATGACAGACATGAGGATGAGGTCGGTTCCGTCATCAGGCTATCCGGGGCGCACCTACCGTTTTTACAAAGGTGAAAAGGTGTTTGAGTTTGGTTATGGCCTCAGCTACTCATACTATGCTTACGAGTTCTCATCTGTATCACAAAGCATGGTCCAGCTGAATCAATCATCAGCCACACCGACGGTGGAATACAAGTTAGTTTCAGAGCTGGGGGAGAAACTGTGTGAAAGGAACAAGATCTCAGTCACTGTTGGAGTAAAAAATAAAGGGGCGATGGCAGGGAAGCATCCGGTATTACTGTTTGTGAGAAAGGAAATACCAAGCCATGGGAGTCCAGTCAAACAGCTAGTTGGTTTCGGGAGTGTGAATCTGAATGCAGGGGAAAGAGCTGAAGTTAAATTTGAGTTGAGTCCTTGTGAACATCTTACCAGAGCCAATGAAGTTGGTATGATGGTGATCGAGCAAGGATTACATGTCTTGGTTGTAGGTGATGAAGAGTACCCGGTTACCATTGCAGTCTGAAACCGAAGATTCAAGTCCAGAGACAGTCAATATTTGGTTTATGAACCCAGTTGATGTCTTCGCCATTTATATGCTGTCATTGGTTGTAAATGATGAATAGTATTCGGTTAGCAGTATATTTTGAAATAAAAGAAAAAAAAAGCATACGGGTAATATATGGTTGGAAAATTTGATAGATAAAAGAATTAAAAAAAGCTATCTTATAAAATTTCGATATAATACGATAAATTGTAAAAATATTTTATTGTAACAAGTTATTAATACACGAGAATCCCTGGACATAGAGCAATAGGCTATGGTTTCCACTCGGCATCTCCTTCTCAAATTGGCAGCTAGAAATAGAGGGCCATTCTTGCATTCCAGGTCATGACTAGAAGAGTAACCTCAGGATTTCTGCAAGTGCAAGCGCTTGAAACAATCCTGCATGAATGCGGGGAGGCATGGGGCACGAAGTACAACAGATTGATATGGAAGGAATCTAGCACTTGTTCAGGAGATCAAACTCTATAATTCCACTGCTCTCCAGCCGTAAATGGAAATCATGCCGCGAGTTTGAATCGAATCTCAAAAAACAAGTTAATTAGGAAGTTCCCCTGGCTGGCTTTGTTTAAACAAAGTCTTTCAAGCGAAAATCGGCAGAACTATGAATAAACTCCATATACTCTTTAAACTGCATGCCATCTCTGAGTTGCATGTTATTCAGCAGTTTTTTTTTTTTTGGCGAAATAGTTCATTCTCTGACATTCCTGCTGGGTCTTCTTCTCGGCTGACTGAACCGATCTCGCAGACTTGAGCCTTCTTGAATCAGAGGAAGAATTCAGTTGCCCTAATATGCCTAACAATCGGGTTCCAGATTCCAAGATCACACTAACGAAGGTCTGATCTAGTAGCAATATGGCCTTCAGCCAAAACATCAAGGGGATATTCCAGCCCCACCCCAAAGCCATTTGTCTTCAAAAGATGCTCTAGAGATAAGTGATGCGTTGGTGTCTTTGTGAAGGAGGAGGAGAGCGGCGGACTGTACCGTCAATGGGAAGAAATACACTTGCATAGGGAAGAACTAGAGAAGAAGAAGACGGGAAAGACGAAGAAGGGGGATTTTATTAATCTCAGATTGAAACATGGCTGTTTCACCTAATTTCTTTTATAAAACTTATAATTAAAACGACAAATAAAACGACGTCATTTTATATACGTATAATATAAAATAAATAAATAAATATAATTGGCCAGTTCGATGGTTTGGGTTGGTTCAAAACGAAACCAAATTGGCTAGTATAGGTTTCCTTAATTTTATACCATCGGCTGAGCGGTTCTTTGCCTGTTTTGGACTCCGGCAGCCGGTCCATGTCGGCGACAGTTGGTCCCGTTGGTTTCTGTACAGCCCTAGGCTGCACTTCCCTGGAGTGGCATCACTTCATAAATAGACACCTGCCCCCACATGCTAGCCTTATTTTCCACTTTTGGGGGAATGCAAATGGTAAAGTCCAAAGCTATCACATAACACGTCATTATGCTTAATCAAATCACTTATCTATTATAAAAATGAGAGCAACAAGTGCCAACAGAATACATTAAAATCCGGAACACACCGATTTGAGATTCCACTAAAAGCCTAGGAATTTGTTTTCCAGTAAAACACGGAACAGTAAAATTCTTTCCTTCTAGGATCTTTAACAAATGAAAAAAATGTTTTATTTAAAAATAAAGAGTACAAATACAAAAAATTTATAAAGACAATAATGTACAACACAGCGTATTGAATCATCATCTTCTTAAACATCTCAAAAGGGGAGGTTTAGCAATGAGCATTGTTAATACAAACACAACTGTGAAAGATATATAAGCTACAACGACATGAGATTCTCTAGCAAGAGAGCAATAGCTCACACTCACTGCCTTTCTATTCCTGTGGAAAGTGGCAACAACAAATCCAGGGTCATCCCCTGAATTCCATGTCATGGCCGGAACAGTCACCTCACGGGTTCCGTCTGGGTGAAGATGATCACAAAATCCATGGGTGTGTGCACTGAAAACGATCCTATAAAGAGAGTAAAGAGGAACAATTGATTAGCTTGCTGGAGCAAATGAGGGGACAACTTAGTTTTTGAGCGTTGTAATAAGGAGGAATACAGTAACTTATCAACAAAAATAGAAGGTGATAGAATCTTTGAAAATAAAGTATTCTGCCAACTCATTGAAAACCTGTATCAACTTACACAAACCCTAACTAACCTTTAAGTATGAGAACTGCCTTCAGTCAGCTATTACACCTAGTACTAGCACTATTGAACTTGCATGAAGCCACTAACTTTGCATATTTAGATATTAGATACAGATAAGGAAGTGTAAGATGACCAGGAATAATGTCACAAGTAAACAGAAACTCAAATCAGAATACCACCGACAACGATTTTTATATAGATGGTGGGATCAAAATCAAGAATTCTCTTGAAATGTGATCCAAAAGAAAAGAAGTTCCTTAGTAGTTGAGAAATTTTTAGATCGCTACTTATCCCAAAAGAAGAAGAAGAAACTTGTAAATTGAATAGTGTTTCCACAGTTGATGAAATTTCAAAAGGGAGTTATAAATACAAGTGCAACTGAGTAACTTGGCAAAAGATTCCAAGCACAACAGTAAATGAAAAGAATTGCAAAACAGTGAGAAACTTTTAGTCACTCTTTTGCAATTACTAAGAATACTGTACACGTATGTTTATGCATAGGATAAGCTCGGCATGATAGCTATAGATGAAAACAAAAATTGCAGATCAAACCGATGAGCTTTGTAATGAAATGACTTAAACAAATCATCCATTCTCCCCACTCCCCTTCTTCCCAACAAAAGGAAAGAAAAAAAGAAACAGCTACAAATCCGGTAGAAATTTCTAAAGGCATCCAAATGACATTAGGCTAAGAGTGTTAACATTCAGGGGAAATTAGACCCAAACTTAAAGAAAGACAAGAAATTTCCCCAAAAAATTCATATATGGTAAGTGAAACAGCAACATTGACATAAACATCCTCACAATCAAATGAGATCTACCTACTATTTAGTGGCAAATTAGGCTTTATCACTACAAAAAGACTGTAAAGCAAGAAGCCTATATAAATTAAATTACAGGAGACTGACAAAAGGATGCAACACGAATATATAAGAAAGAATGGTAGTGGACAAGTTCACGTCTTATGAAGACAAGCAAATAAAATCTGAAATAAAAACATGGAGTTACCTTGGTTTAAGGGCCTGAAAAATGTATTCGGTAACATTTGGTGGGATAGTGTGCGATAACTTGTATGGCCCGATCCCAACAAGTCCCCTAAGGAAAAGAATTTGACATAAAATTAAGAGAGTTACCAATATGGAGCTTGAAAGCAATTGAAAGAAGCAATAAATGAATTGCAAACATAAGATCACTATGCCTTCTCAGAAATAGTATGGAAAACGTATGGCAATCATAAGGGGAGCAAAAAGTTCACTGTTTGATCGTATTATTATTATTATTTTTTTATAGATAAAAGTAAAATTTTATTGATATAAAAGGTATTGCCTAAGTACACCGGAAGTATACAGCTAGCATGCCTAATTACAACTAGGCACTAGTGAGAGATACAAGCAAGTCATGAAGCATGTCCGTATTACAAATAATGGCCAAAGCCCAAGAAAGTAAAGTATTGTAGAAAAATTGCTTCAGCTCATCCAAAGAACGCTCATGTCGGATTATAAGCTGTTGACATTTCAGAATAGTTCTCATTTTCCTTGGAAGTGTATTTGGAGGTCTCAGAGCACTGGCATTGGTCTCGGTAAAATGAATGAATATCCAAAATTTGAATGGCTTGGGATTAAAACGCTGCCATGGGATTGGCTAAACATCAAAACTCAAACTTTGAGCTACAGTAAATTTATTTTCATCTTCATATTTGAAGACTCACTGTTGATAGTCTATTCCATTATTTTATTCCAAATAACTTCTTCCAATTGCTCTCTCACTTTTTGCTAGTGATTCCATTTCTTTCTCCCAGACTCTTTCTCTTCCTCTCCCTTTCTCTTTAGATGTTTCTTTCGCCAGTGAATCCGAAAAAAAGTTTCATTTCTCCCTTTCAATTTTTCTTCTCCATTTTCTCTCTCTTCCTCTCTTCCCTCTAGAGCCCGACACTCCCTCTCTCCCATTCTCTCCATTTTTGATTTAGGTTTCACTAAACCCAATCTCATAAACTCACCCTTCCCCATCTCAATCACGCTTGAGGAGCATGAGGAAATATTAGTGATGTCATTTGAGTAAATTGCTGAGTCCAGGGGATGCCAGGACGACAATCTTCTATTTTTCGTCAGAAAATTGGTATGCCTTTTTGCTCTCCCCCACCCCCGCCCCCAGAAACGGAATTTATTTGGTTAAAATTCCTTCCATTTGTTAACCTGCATTCTTTCAATTTTTGTGGTTGCAGAGTTCGCAAGGATATGGGGAAGCTGTTGCTCCTTTACTTTGTACTCAGGTGGGTGTAAGGTAAAAGCAGCATGAAAAACCATTTTGAGCTTTATGCCTCAGTGTTTGTGTGCTAAACTGAGTTCCTTTATGGATGACTTCCAATGCATATTGATGATCTTGTTGAGTTCCTCTATGTGTTATTATCTCGCTAATAACACTCATTATATTTTAATTGTTTACTAAGAGTTAATTATAGGTGCCAGAAATCTTAATATTCGCTTTATGAGACTGTTGCAACACTGAAAGTGATAATTGCAGTGGGAATTTTAAGTTGTTGGCTCATTGTTGAATGGAAAAGATGAGTTATATTATGTATTCACATCTCAGATGTTGAAATTCAAGAGTGAAGATGCAATAACAAACCTTTTAGTTGCCTAGAAATGGGAATTTATTGTTTGATGACCTGAAGAAAAATACTAAAAACATATCCCATTTGATTTTTGTAAGTGAAGATATGTGTAAATATGTGTGAAGATATGTGTGAAGATATGTAAAGACACTGTACGAGAGGAGGAAAAAAGGCCTTGGTAGAGTAATAAAGCAGTCTGTAGGTTTTATATGTTTTATATTTTTGTTTCTTCTGTTTTTAATTTCTTTGTTTGGATGCCTGGTTCAACATTTTTTCAAGGCTTAACATAGAGTGCGTTAACTTTAACCATTACAAAAAGCATAAAAGGGCTCTAGATTAAATGCTTTCTTTTGCAGTTCACCTTGATTTACAGGGTGTTTCTGCTTTATACTGGCTGGTACATTAACTTATAACTACTCACCTTTTTTAAGAATTCATGACCTTTGACCTTAAACTTTCACCATGCCCATTGCAAGAAAATCAAATCATACAATGATCAAGGGTAGCCCAACCCCCATTTCTTGCAATATTGCTTGTGGGCTTGTTTACTTTGTAATTTGTTTACTTTAAAGTTCTTGTTTTTGTTCCAAAATTTAGTATATTCATTGAAGATCAATGATTATAAAATGACTGGTGATTTGGAAATTATTGATGTCCTTGTCGTTAAATATTTTTGTTGTTTTTATTTGGTGTGTTTCTTGCTAGGTACTCTTGCACTTGGTAGCACCAACTAAAGTCATTACAAATGAAAAGGCTATGAGAAACAATTTGCTCACTTCAAAGACCCGGAGAATTTGGTTAAGATACCTCTGTTAATATTAGTATGAAATGTTACTATTAGAAGAAAGGTTGGCAAAATGTGTTTTTGAATAATTAGGTTGAGGAAAAATTAGTTGGGAAACAATAATTTAAGTATCAAATTAAATTGTTAATTAACATATGGTTATTGTAATTGCAAAATATGAAAAAAATTTATTATTATTAAAAACATAATATTATAATATTATTTTGATGAATCAAATGGTTAATCCAATGTGGGGATATGGCTAGGGAGGTTTTGGACTGGAAAACATGTACTTTTCATCAAATTTTGAAGATAGCTTTGATGAAGCCAATGCCAATGCAATCATGTACCTTCCAAAGTTGCTTTTTTCATATGGACTCTTGGAAAAATTCTGACATTGGACAATTTAAGGAAGTGGTGTATTATGGTTATGGATTGGTGCTTCATGTGTAAGAAGCATGGGGAAACCGTGAATCATTACTATTGCATTGTGAGGTGGCAAGGGTTTTGTGGGATGGGATTTTTTGTAGAATCGGCTTGGCTTGGGTGATGCCTTTGAGAGTGGTTGTTCTTCTTGCGTGTTGGAATAGGCTTCATGGTTGTTCTCAAGTGGATGCGGCTTGGAAGATGGATCCTTTGTGTCTTATGTGGTGCATTTGGATGGAAAGGAATGAGTGGTGTTTTAATGACAAGGAGCGTACTTTGGAACAAGTCCAGAACTTTATTGTGCACTCTTCATGATTTTCTGTTGTCTCTTTCTGTTTCTTAGAATGTATTTAGGTGTTTTCTTCTGTATACAGGAGTACATGGGCTTTGCCTATCCACGTTTTTAATAAAATCACTTCTTACTAATAATAAAAAAAAAATATGACTATTTCTGCTGTCAAGACAAACAATAATATGAACTTGATAAAAATCACCTAATATAAGTACGGAAGTGTTTAATCTCACTAGAGTAAATTCATTTCCCACCCATACTTTTACAGCAAGCTAGAATTTTTAAGCGTAGATAATGATCAATGAAATATAGTAGTAGACTACAGTTAGTGGTTACTGTTTGTTACCAAACCATATGAGAGTTCGTTCAACGCCATGCTTTAAGCTTGCTACCAAACTGAAAGGGAAATTTCCGAAGAGATTCTTCGCAAAAACATGCTTAAGGCATAAAAAATATATATTATTCCCATCAAGAATGAAAGTGAGAGGAATGAAAGAAATTCACCCACCTGCCATCCGGCGCTTTCGAACTCTCTCGTGAAAGTTTCAGACTTTTCCCAAAAGAGTCAACCGCACTGCAGCTGCCATCTACTGTGCTGTGTAAAGGAAAGTGAAGTAGAAGAACAGGACCAGATCCAGATGAAATAGTATTTGCTTTCCAGCCGAAGTTATGGTTTATCTCTGTGATTTCACTATACTCATTCACTGGTTCAGTAGCGTCTTCAGCTTCCATTTGTAATTCCACACTTTCTCTCTCTACTACTCTCTCAACTCCAAACCGTAGATTATTAATGCCACAAAGTAAAGACACAGAATTAAGCGAGACGAAGCTTATGTTACTGATTTCAAAGGCACCACAACCGGCCCAGTCCAATCCTGGGAAGTTGCTAGCAACCCAATTGACTGATTTCACATTCAAACTGCTGCATTGTCCAATGTCCCTGTCGCCGAGAATAACATGATAAGGAAGTCCAAGAAATGGGCCCAACAGCCCGTGAAACTGATGAAGCACAGATACCCATTTAGCCCTCGTCAACTCTGAACCTTTCGCAGAAACATCTCCCAAGACTAGCAGCATATCAGGATTCAAAATTTCGAAAGATTTCTGGAAAAGATATTAGCAGTGTCTCAATCGAAAAATCAATTTCCAAGAAGAAAATAAGAATAAAAACTTGAAAAATTACCCGAAAGAATTTGGACATGTAATAGTCTCTGAAATATAACTCGACAAAGCCAGCTTCGGAACCTAACAAGAGCAAATTGGCGACCATCATCACCTTCAAGTCTTCCGGGTCCTCTACAAATTCAGTGGCTGGTTGACTGAGATCAGCGGCGCCCAGCACGATTTTGCAGGAAGGAATCGAGACCCGCTCTTCGTAAACGATCAGAGCCAAGATTGTGATTAGAGGCAACGCTGGCCTCCACGCGACCGCCATTGTTGGGGCGTTGGAACGAGCGGTAAGGGCGTGGGTTTGGGTTTCGGGGATTGGGAACTGTGTGCGCCATTTGTGGTACGGTTTGTACAGTTACTTGGTCATACCCCAAGGCCCAAAGCCGACAGGGACCATCGAATTAAAACATTTTCCTTTTTTATAAAGAAACTTGTTTTATTCATCGAAGCTCCCATTTAGTTATACAAAAAAGATAAAATATTTTAAATAGAAATGAATGATATATTATTATAATATAATTTTTTTTATTGAGATTTAAAAATTTTAATTTATTTATTATATTTTATTTAAAAATTTAAAAAAAATTATAATGATGAATTAAGATGAGATGAGATTTTTAATTTTGTATAACTAATCCGAACTTAACACCAGTTTGAAAAAAGATAGGATATAAATTAGATAAAATATTATTATAATATAAATTTTTAATATTGATTTTATTTTAAAATTTAAAAAATTTAAATTATTTATTATATTTTATATAAAAATTTTAAAAAATTATAATAATTAAATTAAATGAGATGAGATGAGATGAAATAGTTTAATTTTATGTAACTAAACTAACCTAAATCAAAGTCTATAGTCACTGTATACATGAGGGGGCAATTACCTCACAGAAGTAAAAGCATTTTGTGCCAAAACACGTGCTACATTATTAGTGGTTCTTCTCTCATGATGGATAGATCACTCTCCACAGAGGTCTATCCCATCCTATCCATCATGTTGAAGCTTGTTCTCGATGTTACATACACAAATAATCATTCATGCAATAGACTAGGATTCCGCTATCTTTGTTATATATGCACAATATTTGGAGAATCACCTTCTAAAATGATTTGGCCAACAAAAATTTTATATACAATTATTTTTACATACTCCTTGACTATTTCATTGATATGATTGGTTATGATATTTTTTTAATATAAAATAACCGTTTATATCTATTGAGTACTTAAAGAATTCAAGTGCATATGATTGGTTGAGCACTCCCAATTCAAGACCAAAGATAGTAGCTTCAAGTGCACCAATTGCTTCAGTAAGCAAAGGGTAAGGAAATAGGAATCGATTCATCCTCTCACTGTGGCTATTATTTTTCCATTCCAATCTCCAACTGTGGTTCCAATACCAACTTTGCAATGAGTCCTGTCAACTGTTGCAACATCCTAATTTATCTTAAAGGTGTCCATGGGAGGAGGGTTCATTTTTGTTCCATAGAACTGGAGGTGGCTTGCTTTATTTATATGTGAGACCTTCATCTTCTGCAAAACCTATTGTAACCGCTTCACCACTACATTAGAATGTTTGATTATCGTGTGATTTGTCTTAGTGCCTTATGGCGAGCTTCACGATGTTCATTAATTATATGATGCTGTGATGCTTGCTCCGATTGCCACAAAGTCTTTCGGAAGGAATTTGTGCATGCTAAGCTTGTGTGTCATAAATGGTTGATAGTTTGCCGAGGCAAAAGGAGGGTTTTGGAAGAGACAACAGTCTACCTGCTTGTAAAGCTCGTTGCTTTTGTTCAAGATCAGTTTTAATTGGAATTGATTAATGGCAAGGAGCTGGATGCTTTTGGGTAGATTGTGGGACGACATACCCATTAGCTTGATCCATTAGCTTATAGTGAGCAAAGGTAAGGATCTTATTTCTACAATGTTAACATGTAATTGTTTATTGCCAAATCCCCGTGACTTGATTGGCATAACCTCCAAGCCTTCAAAATGGAGGTCTTGAGTTCGAACCCCTCTTCTCAAATGTATAAAAAAAAAAATGTAATTGTGTATTGGGTCTGAGTATATTTAATTGTCTTTGATACATGTCATCTAAGAATCTAGTTGTGGCTTCAACAAGCTTTAGTGGTTGTTTGAGAAAAGAGATAGTTTCATCTATTTCATCTCATCTCATTTCATTCACAAACATTACTCTAACATAAATACTTTTCGATTTTAAATCTTTAATTTTTTTTCATCTAATTATTATAACTTTTCCAAACTTCCAGACAAAAGACAAAAAGTAATTAAACTTTTTCAAATCTCAAAACAAAAATACTATTAAAAAATAATATTTTAATAATATTTTAATTTTATAAGATTTTTAGTCAACTTTTCGCTCTTATTTTTCAAAATTCAATAAAACATCTTAACTTAATTCATTATACTACTATTCACAAATCATTTTACTATTATTTATAAACTTATCGTCTCATTTCATTCGCAAAGCATCCTCACAGACTTCTAGTATCTCTTAGTTGCATCTCTTGTTGCGAGGAAATCTAACCCAAATTGCTTTTAGATTGATGACCTCAATTGATGCAGGACTGAAAAGCTTCCTATTATGGCCGTGTCATTCTATGGCTCTCTTTTCAGCTGTACAGTTTACTCGTTGGCTCTCGGTGCTCTGATACAATATTGCTTTAGCGTAGAAGTCTACATTTTAAAGATGCCATGAACATTCCTTGGACATGCAAATACATGAGGATGACATCTGAAGTTTTATGCAAAATTTTGGAGCATTTTCAAACCTCCTTCCTTCTAATTTTTCCATGGGGAAGCAAAAGGGAAGCTGCCTTGGGTGTAATACTAAAATTTCTATACAGAGATGGAAGGAAAGCACTGGTGCCCCCTCCCTCACTTCCAATATGGGAGGCATTTGTGAAGGCAAAGGACTTGTACATACATCTTCTTCACTTGTTGAGTATTATCATTCTTTCTAATGAACTATCCTTAATTTCTTGAGATTAGTAGCCAATGTGAAAATTGAAATTTTGGTACCTCTGTTATCTCCTTTAGACATAATAATCCCAGTTACAGCACTCAGTAACTCCTGAATTTCTTGTGAATTGTGATTAATATATTTTTCTGTTGCAAATTTAGGTACCACTGATGTCTCCTTTAGATGATAACCCATTCATAGCACCAAGCTCCCCCTGGAATGACAGTTTTCCAGTAATTTGGGACTTGAGCTCATATCAGTAAAAATACCTGCGAAGATGATCAAATCAGAGCTGTCAATCTAAGGTCCTGTGGGGGATGTTTCAAGGATTTCAGACTTTTTTGAGGATATTGCTGTCCTTACAAGTGATTTTAACAAAAAGTTTTGGTACTGAATTATGTGGGATTGTTCACAAGTTACTGTAAGAGATTTTTGTGAATAAATAATAATCTCTTTATTCTTATGATAATGCCCGCAGCCTCTTCACATGTGAGGTGTTGAGGATATAGCCACATAGGTCATTAATGTACAGACGAATACCAATAGTTTGGTGGGTTAGGGTAGGTTAAAATGTGGGTTGGTGGTGGGGTTGACTCTTGAGGAACATGTGGATGTATTCCCTCCAAAAAATGCGTTGGTTTTGTTTGATTTACGTGTACTCTAGTGGGGTGGCTGGACCATAAAAAGGCCTATATAAACAGTGAAAAGCTAGGTGCATGCTTTTGTTTACTATTCCATATTTAATAAAAATAAAAATAAAAATTGATAAACAATCGTTTTATTTTTTATTTTTAAATCTTTTGTTTTTATTTTTATCCTTCTTTTTCTTGAATTAGTCTCCAATATTGATCCTCCTTGTGTCTCAAGCACAGCAAGGGTAATTAAACTTTTTACTCATAAACTGTTGCATGTTTTTGCTGTGCATTTTAAAGCCCCGTTTCGATATTCAAATCATCTCAATTTATCTAATCTCATCTTATCTCATCATTTTAATTTTTTAAAATTATTATATAAAGTATAATAAATAAGAGCATTGCTACTCATAAGCCCCTACACCACACACCACGTATTTTTATTTTTTTAAATTTTTTTAAAATTTTTTTTAGATTTTTTCTTTTTAAAAGATTTTAATTTTTCTATTTATTATTTATATAACAAATATTTGATAAAATAAAAAAATTAAAAAAATTAAAAAAATAGGTGGTGTGTGGTGTAGGGGCTTATGTTTAGAATTTTTCAATAAATAATTCAACTTTCTCAAATCTTAACTCAATTTTCTCAAATTTTAAAATACTAATAATATTAAAAAATAATATTTTATTTAACTTTCAATTTTCATTTAAAACATCTCATCTCATCTCACCATCCAAATGAGTTCTAAAATTCATGTTAAATCTTCATGCAAAATCTCACTATGAACCTTAAAATCTTTATTTTTCAATTTGTATTTGGATTAAAATCTTATTGTTAAGATTGTATCATAGGCAGGAATGATATTATGTTAAAACATAAGGGCCTTTAGGAAATTAGTGTTGGTGATATTTTAATATATTTACTTTTCTCACTTTTGGTTGAAAACTTTATGATAATTCATATGGTTCCCCACATGTCAGAAATCAATACAAACCTTTAAAAAAAAGAAAAAAAAAGGCGGACTCTTTGATTGAAACAAGTTTCAAGCGGAAAATTCAAAATTCTGACTTTCAGCATTAACCTTGATCTAATCTTTAAGATATACAAAATATTAAAAGAAATAATAGGATTAAAAAAAAAAATTTGCCCATATGTTAAACATGTTTTTTAATCCAAACGTAATCGCATGGGTAATTAACTACCTCAGAGACAGGCTTCGGCTTCATCTATCTGTCATCTCCTATGAGTGGATCCGAAGTATATTCTTCCTAAATTGTCTCGACCCATCTGCTACCTTCAATTCCTAAGGACACCCTTTTCTCGGTTGACCTGGTTTCTGCCTGCTTGCTGAGGAGCTCCGAAAGACTTGCCTTTCTCTCCGGCTTTCCTGTTCATATCCTTGAATTTCTCAGGTTAGATGCTTACTTTAGCATTCGCTTTTTTGGATCTTGATATCGTGCGCCATGGATCCCCTATGCCCATTTTTTAAGTGGGTTGTTTTTATTTGCATTCAAAAGCATTAAGAAAACTGTTTCTAAGGTTCATAGTTTGCTAAGTTGGGCGAATAACGTGTTGGTAAAATGGTAACTTTGTTTTATTTTGTTTTGGTCTCAATTAGAAACCGGAGATAAGGATTTTGATGGTTGTTGGTAGTCATTTAGGTCTGAGATTTTGCTCATGCCTTTGTGGGTTATTTGAATTAAATTCAAAATGTGGACGTCTTATGTCACATTACATTTAGCTTTCAGATATTTCAAATTGCTAATGTAAAAGTTTCCAGCTTATATGAGTTCTTCGCCTTCCAGCTGTTTATATTGGATTAAAAACATACAATTCTTAAATTTTTGGATGGATCAAGCAGCACATGTACAATGTTCTAACATAAGCCTTCGCGCTTTGCCGGTTTGCCACAAACGCACTTTTACAAATGAGAGCGCGGGTTTCGCATTCAAAGATCTAATTTCAGATTGTAAATGTTTTTTCTTCACCGACCACCCCTGAGAGATTAATCAACCGTATTTAGTGTTACACTGACAATGTACAGGAAGGACCACATAATTTTGCAAATTTTGATGGATATAAAATTATGTCAGTTTGCTCGGCCTTATCATGTTTGGATGTTAGAAGTTTTCAAGAATAATAAAAAAATTTTGATGAATAGTTGAGAAAACTTTTTGAGAGGAGTTTTATAAAAGTAGTGGGACCTATTTAGAATATGTTTTGATATAAAATTTTTTTAGAGAAGTTTTTATGGAGGGTGTAATAAATACTTTAATTTATTTTAGTTTTTTAATTATGGAGAGGTAGCCACCCTGGCCACCACCAGCGGCCCAGATATATTTGACCGTCAAAATTCCCTCTGACTTAATAGGTAGTTTTGTTTGCTAAACATCCCCCAAGTGTGACAAAATATAGAGATGGTTTTATCATGTCTATCAAAATGGTGTTAAATAGATGTTTACAGAGATTTGGAGGGGGAGGGGGAGGGGGGAAGGAATGGTACATTGTGCTAGAATGTTTTTTGAGGCTATCTAATTACACATCATATACTTTTCTATTTGACCCACCAAAAGAACACGCTTGTAATCCTGTATATGTGGGATCTAGAGAGGCATTATGAGAGAATCAACAAAGTAATTTAAATGTATTTTGGATCCTGTCAACGGTAAAGTCTCAGTCGTTAATATCAACAAGTGCAGGCAAATATATTTGATCCTGTTGCACGTAGCGTAGTTTCGATCATGCAGGAATTCTGAGTTTGCTTGGACGGGTCTAATGTAATTATCCACATTCTCAAAATTTCTGTAAAGCTAGTTGGAGCTAAAGTATTTGTACTTTTATTTTTTCCAATAAATAAGGATAGCTGTGCATGTGGAAGATATTCCCAAAATCATGCTTTCCCCATTTGTGTTCCCTTTCTCTTAGTACTAGGTTTGGTTGTTTCATTCCCCTTGAAAAGTTGAACTGGGTACTAAGTTTTATCACAAACAAGGAGTTCCTGTAAGGATGGTTATGATCAAGATTTATTGTGAAAAAATGCTCTTTGCTTTTGTTTCATGCACTTTAGAGGTTATTACTTAGCACGAGGTTGTTATATTGTTTTATAATGACCTCAAATTTTGTTTCGTTCTTCTTTTTTTTCTTACCAACCAAACATAGCTTTAGTGCGGATCAATTTTCTGATTATTTGATAATATTTGATATTTGTTTGATCTGAAGGTTGCACTTTTCTGTCTGGTTGGAAAAGGAAGAAACTTAACTTTCTTGAATGCTTTCTCATTATTTTGCTGTAATATGGGACACAGAGTCTGCTTTTTGTTACTCATCCTTGCACTTTCATTTTGGTCACTAACCAATCGGAGAGAGTAGGTAATGACACTAAAATTCTTAAGTTCCCACTACTAACCTACAGGTGTCTTCTTTGAAAATATGAGTGTGGGGTTAAATAAGTCCCCTTCAAATGGCTTAGAGAAACTGACATCAGATGAGCAACAGGCTAAGGTATCTGCCAATTGCATGGTTCTTTAATTTGGTTCATGAAAATGCTACCGTTATGGTGGCAAGAAACTCTTAAGCCTTGATACTCTTTCATATTTGCAGATAAACGAGTTGAGGAGGTTAATAGGGCCAGTGCCAGATAAGTTGTCCATTTATTGTTCTGATGCATCCATCTCAAGATATCTAGTGGCACGTAACTGGAATGTCAAGAAAGCAAGTAAAATGCTGAAAGATTCCTTAAAATGGAGATTGGAATACAAACCAGAAGAGATACGCTGGGTACCCTTCCATTAATCTCCATTCTGTACCTTTGAAAATTTTAAGTTAGAATCCGTGGATGGAAAATGTGCTGGACTCCACTTTTTTTTTGTCTCGGAATATCCTTTTTATTGAAAGGTTTATGAATTTAGGCCATGGGTAGCGATTCAAAGGCCTGATGATCTTGTCATACTGGTACATCTTTCTGTTTCTACCCCTACCCCCGTCTCTCTCTTCCTTTAGGAATTATTTTATTTATTATTTTGCGTTGCACTACTCCATGGGCGAGGTTTAAAGTTATCAACCAAAGGCCAGGTGTTTCAATGCTGGTTGAACAGGTTCAATCGACCCATACCTGTTTGGAATGCTACCCAAGGCTCCAAATCCAAGTGTCTAAAATGTTTTAAGCTGATAAACAATCTGGAATGAATTAATCTAATGATGCTATAGTCAAACTTTCTTTAAAACTAATTCGATGGTCAATGAGCAGATCAACTCAATCCCTTTCAGCCTTGGGTGGGCTTGGGTTCTATCTTTCCAGCTTCATGATATAACATCTTGAGAACTCATGTTGCTAAAGGTTATTGTTTTTGTTTGTGATTTAGGAGGAGGTTGCTCATGAAGCGGAGACAGGGAAAATCTACAGATCAACTTCAATTGACAAGCATGGGAGAACAGTTCTTGTCATGAGACCTAGTCGCCAGGTTTCATCTGACAGTGCCTTCTGACTTCTGTGCTTTAATGTTCTGGTTATTACTTGATAATTGAAGAACATTGTAGAACTTTTGTTCTTGGTAGATGTGTTTCACAAAATATTAACTTTTTATTATTATTATTGTTAAACAAATCGATTAAATTCACTAAATAATAATTAAAACATCAATGCCTTTTTTAAAATTATATTTACTCTGTAAACCATAGTTTTAATTGTGAGAACATGAATCTTTTCTTGGAAAAATATTTAATAAGTTGAGAAGCCTGTGTGCTTCTGTTGGTATCAAACCAATAACAATTCATACAAGCTAAATCTTCTAATCAATAATTGGTATGTACGGATTAAAAGCAGATATATAATTACCTGGAGGTTCAAGTAGTGGAAGAAAAGTACTTTGCCTTATGTTTCCTTGATGATGTTTTTGATGCTTATTTTGATTGCAGAACTCAAAGTCAACAAAGGGACAAATCAAGTATTTGGTCTATTGCATGGAGAATGCCATTTTAAATCTGCCACCAGACCAGGAACAGATGGTTTGGCTAATTGATTTTGAAGGTTTCAAATTGTCAAATATTTCAGTGAAGTTGACACGGGAAACTGCCCATGTTTTACAAGACCATTATCCTGAACGCCTTGGTGTGGCAATATTATACAACCCGCCTAAGTTTTTCGAGCCATTCTTTATGGTATACGTGTGGCGATATTCTTGTGTATTCTTTTTGTTGATGGTTCTTTACTGCTAATTTCCAATTTAGTAAATTATTGATCTGTCATTCTATTGTTGGTTGCTGCTTATCAATTTTTTTTTTGTTGGTTGCTAGTAGGTTCGCACATAGTTCTGTATTTTAGTTGGCTTTTGATGTTGAAAGAATGTATTAATGCAGGTGGTGAAGCCCTTTCTAGAGCCCAAAACTTACAATAAAGTCAAGTTTGTTTACTCTGATGACCTCAACTCCAAGAAGATAATGGAGGAGTTATTTGATATGGATCAGCTTGAGTCTGCATTTGGTGGAAATAATGGCACGGGGTTTAATATAAATAAATATGCAGAAAGGATGCAAGAGGATGATAAGAGGAGGGCCTCTTTTTGGACAAGAGGGAATCCCCCCTCGGCAGCCACACAACCAGCTCCGACAAGTGCTCCTTTGGATTCAATCAACATGGGCTCAGATTCTGATGCTTCTGACGTAGAGAAAACAGGCAGTTCCCCTTCTCAAGGGTTGGAATCGGAAGTTGAATTCCCAGGTCAGAATATGCCGGAGACTGATGGTAGCAAAAATGCCACCTGAGATGTATGATTGAATGGGGGAAACAACAAAGGTGGAACATCACCTTATTCAAGGACACTCAACCCAACCAAATGTCCCTTGCTGACCATTTGACATTTTGATTAGAAACTTGAATTTTAGGAGTTTCTGTCGTTATCGGTATCTAGATTCCCTGGATCATTTTCCCCTGCACTGTAAAGCTTAATTAAGTTCAAAACAGCATCGCATGCGATATTGTCTTCCAGCATTACCTTCTGTCTTTTGTCTTTAATTTAATCAAACCGCAGACCACTTCCTTGAAAGGGAGGATTAAAACTACCAATTGCAACCACCTCTCAGGACCCACATTTACAAATGGTAAGAAACTAGCATCTCCTTCACTTTGGCAATATTGCTTATTTATTGCATGTTGTGTGAAATTCTTTGCCATTGCTCTTCCTAGAACGTGCCCTAAAACTTGTATTAAGACATTGGTTTTGTTAAGGCATGATATCCGTGAAAATTATTGGAGCCAGTGGAGGTATCATGTCCCAAAAAAGAACCAAAAATCTACATTACGATGGACCACCTACAGCTATAACATCATAAAGACAGCATAGTTCATAACTTGAAAAGTTTTATACTTTGGAGGCAAAAAAATGTTATGGAAAAATTCTATTTGTAAGGGGATGCATATAACACGCCTAATAAAGTGTATATATGGTGGCATATTTTGATTTGAAAGAGAAATTTTAAAATTTAAATTTTATAAATCAAATTTTACAATTTAAGTGATGTGAAAAATATGTTCTATATACCAATTTGAGAATAAAAAACTCTAATGTTGTGTAATATTTTGTTTTTTTCGGGGTCAAGAACTTGGGAATGGAATGACTCCAGATTCTTGAAATGAAGCCTTTCGAAACTGTTCGACTGAACCATTATTAGAGCATCTGCACCTGCCTTAGAAAATAATACCTCACAAGCAGCTGCTGAATGCTCTCAACAGAATTACACGTCCATTGCCTCTGCTGCTCATTGTCTACAGCATCTCATAACAGACTCTGCCACATAGATTAATATTGTGACTTGCTCATAGAAAATATTATAGAATCTTCTAGAATCATTTTCTCTTGTATATGCTGCACTTCTACTATAAATAGATGTGCTACTGTATTGAGTAAATGTATTGCGAAATACCTTTATCTGAAATAAACTCTCTCTGATGCATTTCTACGAACACCTGTTATACACTCGCTATTCTCCAGGTTTAAAAATGGTATCGAGAGCCTGAAAGGGCCAACGCCCACTTTTCTTTCTCCGATCATCATGGCACCACCTAAAAACCCTTCCCCGAATCCCTCCATCACTACTTCCGCCGCATAGCTCATTACCATCAAACTTTCTACAGATAATTATCTACTCTGGCATGCCCAGATCACAACCTTCCTCCGTGGCAACCAACTCTTTGGATATGTCGACGGATCTACTCCCCTACCTCCTGCCTCCATCGATGATAATCCTAATCCAAATCATTCCTTCTGGCTTCTTCAAGATAAGCTTATCATGTCTGCGATATATTCCTCTCTCACTGATACGGTACTTTCTCATGTTCTTGATTGTTCCACTTCTCAGCAAATATGGGAAACCCTTCACAACCTTTACTCTGCTCAGTCCACTGCCCACCTCATGCATACGAAATTTCAGCTTGCAATCCTAAAAAAAGGGTCCGATTTCATTTCTACCTATTTCCACAAAGCTAAGGCCCTCTCTGCTTCTCTCAATGCCGCCGGTCATCCTCTCCCTGACTCTGAATTTATCATCTATTTCTTGACCAGTCTAGGTTCTGATTTCGAGTCTGTAGTATCTTCCATCACTACACGGCCCGATCTTCTCTCCATTCCTCAGGTCTATAGTTTTCTGGTCAATTATGAATCGCGTCTAGCCCATCAAACCATGTCTCTTTTCTCTACCAATTCTTTCACTGCCAATTCTACCATTACACGTGGTCCCTCTTCTCCTTCTAACCAAAGCCGTGGCTGTGGCTTTCGGCGAGGAAGGGGTGGCCGTAATTTCTCTCCATCACCTCTGAATTTCTTTTCCTCTGCTCAGACCCATCGACCCACTTGTCAGCTTTGTAATCGTGTTGGTCACACGGTTGTTTCGTGCTATCATCAGTTTGATCATGCATATCAATCTCCTTCTCCTTCTTCTTTCTCAGCTAATTTTACCAATTTTTCAAATCTGTCCTCTGATTCTACTAATTGGTTTCCCGATACTGCTGCCTCGACACTCTTTACTTCTGATTTTTCCAAGCTTAATCTCGAGTCCACTGCTTATCAAGGGCCAGACCACGTAACAATTGGAGATGGATCCTCTCTTGCTATTCAAAACTCTGGCATTGGCTTACTTCCGACTCCATCTGGAAATTTTCTTCTTCGTCAATTACTTCATGTTCCTTTGATTTCTCGCAATTTATTATCTGTTAGACAATTTTGTTTGGATATTTCTGTTTTCTTTAAATTTAACTCGTCTGGTTTTTGTGTGAAGGATTTACATTCCTAGGAAGTACTGCTTCAGGGCCCCGTTAAGAATGGCTTGTATGTCCTCCCAACTGATGATAAGAATGTTCCCCTTCCCTCACAACATGCTCTCATTGGCGAAAGGACCTCACCAAATACATGGCACGCTCGTCTTGGTCACCCCTCTCCACGGATCACCTCTTTTACCATACGACATCACAATCTTCCTGTCACCTCCACATCTACCTCATCCACTTGTTCGGCATGTCTTCAAGCCAAGTCTCATGCTCTACCTCACCCTCTTTCCTCTTCCCAATCACAATTTCCCTTTCAATTGTTATTTTTAGATGTCTGGGGACCTGCGCCTGTGCTATCTTTCAGTGGTTATAGGTTTTATCTTTCCATTGTTGATGACTTTACGAAATATATTTGGTTTTTTTCTTTATATGCAAAATCTGATGTTTCTCACATTTTTCTAAATTTCGTTAAATCTGTTCGCAATATTTTTTCTAAAAATATTATAGCAGTACAATCTGACTGGGGTGGTGAATTCTGTCCCTTTCATGCCATCTTACAAAATCTTGGCATTTCTCATCGAATTTCTTGTCCATATTCTCATGCACAAAATGGTATCATTGAACGGTGTCATCGCCATATTGTTGAAACTGGGCTCTCTCTTCTAGCCCAATCTTCAGCTCCTACCAAATATTGGGCTGATGCTTTCCAAACTGCAGTTTTTCTTATAAATTGAATGCCCACACCCATCCTTAATCACTTTTCTCCCTTTCAATTACTCTTTAAAAAATCACCTGATTATAATTTTTTACGTGTTTTTGGCTTAGCCTGTTGTCCTAATCTTCGTCTCTTTAATCGTCACAAATTAGATATGCGATCTCAGCTCTGTGTCTTGGGATACACTCTTGATCACAAAGGCTATAACTGCTTACACATCCCCATTGGTAGAATTTATATTTCACGTGATGTACGTTTTGATGAGACATCATTCCCTTTTGCTTCGGCTCATCCATTATCAAATCCGGCCCAAAACTCAGCCCATCCCTCTTCTATAAATTCCTTTTCTCCTTCCTTACCCGATCGGGCCCTCTCTATGGATCACTCACCTACCGCCCAGCTCAATCCAGTCGGGCTTAATTCCCCTTCCAACTCTACTCGTTCAGCCCATGAGCCCATTCTCTCTAACCCTAACTCTGCATCATCTCTTTCTCCAGCACATACTCCCCTTACGCTGATCTCTTTAGCCCCTTCTTCTGTTGCACCAAATCCTTCAACCCGTATCTCTTCTTCCTCACCTAATATCTCTTCAACCTCCATCACCAATATTCATCCCATGACCACTCGATCCAAAGCATCCATCATCCGTCCCCTTCATCGAAACGATGGCATCATTTTATGGCCCCCACCGAAACACATTGCTTCTCTTACCATTGATCTACCGGTTCCCGATGAGCCTATCTCCTACAAGGAAGCCTCCAAATTTTCGGCATGGTGAGAAGCCATGGCCAGTGAGTTCGAAACCCTTCTTCGCAACGAGACCTAGTCTCTCATTCCTCCCCACCCCTCTCAAAATCTTCTTGGATCAAAATGGGTCTTTAAGACCAAACGGCTTGCCGATGGAACCATTGAGCGACGCAAGGCTTGCCTCGTTTTCAAAGGCTTCCATCAACAAGCTGGTCTCGATTATTTGGAGACTTTTAGTCCGGTTGTTAAGCTTGTTACCATACCTCTATTGCTCTCTCTTGCAGTGTCTCGGAATTGGCCCCTTTATCAGTTGGATATACAGAATGCCTTCTTGCACGGGGACTTGGAAGAAGATGTTTTCATGCAGCAACCTACTGGGTTTGTTTATTCTGACTTTCCTCATTTCGTTTGTAAATTAAAAAAAATCCATCTATGGTTTGAAACAAGCCCCTAGGGCTTGGTTTGCTAAACTTAGTTCGAAATTAATCTCTCTTGGTTTTCATGCTTCTATCTCTGATTCATCTCTATTTATCTTTACATCTGCTACTGCTTCAGTGTATGCTCTAATTTACGTTGATGACATAGTTGTTACTGCCTCTGATTCTTCCCTCATTAATGATTTTATATCGTCTCTGTCTGCATCTTTCCCTGTAAAAGACCTAGGTCCTCTTCATTTTTTCTTGGGTATTCATGTCTATCGCACGGCTCAAGGCCTCTTTTTATCTCAATCTCGTTACATTTCTGATCTGCTGAAAAAGACTAATATGCATGAATCTAAACCTGTGTCAACACCAATGTCTACCTCTGACAAACTTTCAACCCTTGATGGGCCCTCTTTTGAGGATCCTCAGCTCTATCGGAGCATTGTTGGTAGTCTACAATATCTATCATTCACTCGTCCAGATATTTCGTTTGCAGTTAATAAAGTATGTCAGTATATGCATTGTCCTCGTCACTCTCACTGGCAAGCCGTCAAACGCATACTACGTTATCTCAAACTCACCATTTCTCTTGGCTTATATTTCTCCTCTACCTCTCCCCTTACATTAACAGCATTTTCAGATGCTGATTGGGCTGGCTGCCTAGATGATTGGAAATCGACGAGTGGTTTTTGTGTCTATTTTGGGTCTCACTTAGTGTCTTGGGGTTCTAAGAAACAAGCAACGATAGCTAGATCATCGACTGAGGCTGAGTATAAATCAGTTGCAAATACTGCCTGTGAACTTCTTTGGATACAAGTATTATTGAAGGAATTGGGAATTTTTCTCTCTGATGCACCACACTTGCTATGTGACAATATTGGTGCAACTTATCTCTCGGCTAACCCAGTTCTACACTCACGGACTAAATATGTGGACCTTGATTATCATTTTGTTCGTGACCGTGTTGCTAACAAAACTCTCACTATTTCCTTTGTCTCAAGTAAAGAACAAATTGCAGATATCTTTACTAAACCGCTCTCCAAGGCATGCTTTGCACTGCTCCGTTCAAGCCTCACCATCCAATCTGTACCGCTTGAATCGCGGGGGGATATTAAAGCATCTGCACCTGCCTTAGAAGATAATACCTCACAAGCAGCTGCTGAATGCTCTCAACAGAATGACACGTCCATTGCCTCTGCTGCTCATTGTCTACAGCATCCCATAACAGACTTTGCCACATAGATTATTGTGACTTGCTCATAGAGAATATTATAGAATCTTCTAGAATCATTTTCTCTTGTATATGCTGCACTTCTACTATAAATAGATGTGCTACTGTATTGAGTAAATGTACTGCAAAATACCTTTATCTGAAATAAACTCTTTCTGATGCATTTCTACGAACACCTGTTATACACTCGCTATTCTCCAGGTTTAAACAACTATTAATATAATGGAAAAGATACCACGCAGTTGATTAATATGTAAGAGCGTCGGGGGTGTAGATTTTTGTAGATTTCTTTCCTCTTTCTCATCTTCAATGAACCAATGCAAAGAAACCCGAGGAGAAGCATATAAAACACAATGCAAGGAAGAAATAAAGGCTCGTAGCGCCAAAGAAATATTCTTATTCCAGTTCTTCCAATCACAACTAAAGCTTTGGTTTCAAGGAAAAAACATAAAAATAAATACATGTGCATACGTCTGTATGTCTTCCACATATCTACCTCCAAAATATAAGTATGAACTTGATCACACATGCAAAGAGTACATTAGTAGTAGACAGCTTTCTGATCTCTGATCGCAAACTGTATAGTTACATACTTCATGCAACTAGCTAGCTCTTGCGAATCAGTACTAAACCAGTTTTTTCCTCGTACTCTCTATTCATGAAACAGTTAAGCACCTGAACAAGCCATTAAGAAAAACGTGAACATATTGAAGGAGACAGGCCTGAAAAAACCAGTTACTGGGCTTACCTATACATTGAAGATATTAATGCAACATATCATCTAACTTCTGCCTGTATAGAGCTAAACTCTGCAATAAAATTCGAGTGCAAAATAAGTGTTAGTAATTTACTCAAGCTAATTCTAGAAAATTTAATTAAAGAGATAAAAAAAGAAGAAGTAATTTAGATGGTTCCATTATTATTTTTTAATCTTTAGGAGGGATGTGATCTATAACCTCAAAGGTCATGTCAGTGGCAAAGTGCACTCTCTCAAAGGCTACCATCTCATAGAGGTCATTCATTATCTCGGAAACTGATAAAGTCTCATTTAGTTTTTACTTAAAGACGCATGTTTTAGTCAGTTATTTCATTTAACAAGCAGTTTTAAGTCTAGCAAATCATTTTCTGGACTTAAGTGGCACCGATCACAAACTTTCCAGAGGATCTTAAATGGGTGTTATACCAGAGTTTCTTCTAACATTATGTTTATTTCATCAAAGGAGAAATTGTTCTTCTTTTCTTCTGTTTTGTTTCTTAAGTGGGGAGGGAAAACAAGTGCGAGTATATAGCATGTAAGCATTTTTCTCTCAGGCTTGAATAAGTGAAATTTGGAGAGAGAAAATTTTTAAGAAGAAAAAAAAAAAAATCAGCATGTACCCGAAGAAGCACATCTATCGCTAAAATTCAATCAGACTAATCATCACTATTTACAGTTCAGATATTTTCAGTATAAAAAGATTTTCCCACCGATAGGGAAGCCAAAGGACTTTCACATCAGAGTAACAGCAGGCCCATTTCTGCAACAAAGTTACGACGGCCTAACAAACAAGTGAAAGACAGAAGAACTTCTAAGGGTTATTGGTAATGATTCTTCAAGGAACATTCCATAGCTTCTTAGAATCTTTGCCAGAAAAAGGTCCCAAACTAAGGCCCATCTTTTCCCCCTATCTTCTCAACAACCAAACAAACCATGTTGCCCTTCAAAGTGGATTCTTTCTTTATTGTTTTAGGTCAATTACTTTATAATCAGAATGGTACCATTTACCCAAATTCTCAAGCAACATATAAAATACAAATGTTTTGGTGCATTACAGATAAATGAATAAAGACAGGAAGAAGTTGCATACCCTAGTGTATGCATAAACTCCTGCCTCAGTAGGTGCAACGGGACTTCCCCTCCTTATGAATTTTCCCTCTTTGAAAATGTAAAGCATGGGTATTCCAGTAGATAGTTCTAAACTGATAACCTGTCAGGAAAGAAAGAAGAAAAAAGGAAGAGCATGATCTTTGTTTTATAACGAGTTTGAAACCGGAAATCCCCAATTGTATGAATGTATATTACCTCTTGGGAAGTTAATTTGTCAAGATACATAATGATGGACCTCAATGAATTCCCATGAGCAGCAATCATTACATTCTTTCCCGATAGAAGCTGGGGTTCAATCTGCAGCACAAGAATGGAATGTGATTACATGAACCTAAAGCCCTTATTAGATTGATTTTGGATGCAGAGCATTGTATTTAACAGAAACAGATAAGAGGAAAACTTAGTCATGCATACTTGATCTTTGAAATAAGCAACAGCTCTCTGAGCACACATCTCCAAACTCTCGCCATTAGGAGGAGGAATATCGTAACTCCGACGCCACTCATGAACTTGTTCTTTCCCATATCTATCAGCTGTTTCCTGCTTATTGAGACCCTGTAGTTCTCCATACCTGAAAGGAAGAACAATTTATGATTGAAGAAAAGTTTAGAGGAAATGAGATGCAAGAAAAACAATCATTACAGCAGAGGAGAATAATTACATTCTTTCATTCAACTGCCACGCTGCAATGACAGGAATGGATTGCTTTTTAGTTTCTTCACTGAAAACTTGACTCCAAGCCCTTGCTTGTTCACTCTCATTATGAATAATGATGGGCACCTACAGACGGGCTGATGGTTAATAGGTTGATGTATAAAAAGAGAAGACACAATGATTCTATGGATCAAAATGAAAACGTTACCCTGGGAAATTAAAACCTGGACCAAATGCAAGGAACACAAAATTTTGTCCCCTGGAGGAGGAAGAGAGAGAAGGGGGGCTGGTGGGTGTTATAGAAGCACATTCAAAATTCACTTATTCTAAAATTTACTGGCTGATGACCAGTGATGAAAGTCCAATTCAACTCTACGTTGGCATCAGGTGCCAAATTTCATTCATAAGTGCCTAATCTTGTTGTATTTGAAGTTTGAACACCTAAAAGATATTTTCCGGAATCACCTTTTGACGACGGTGCTGGGTCATTGCAAGCATGGCAGTCATCTGTGCACGAATCAGTGCAGAAGTATAGATCATGTCGACAGGTATATTGCTGATTCTCTTGCCAGCTTCAATTGCCTCTTCCACACCCTTCTTAGTTAGTGGCACATCCACACAACCTGTGAACAAATTCTTCTCATTCCATAATGATTCACCATGCCGAATCAGAATCAAAGCAGCTTCATCTGCATGAAAAACCAGAAGAGCATTCAGAAAATTCAATAAAAGGGACAGTATCTGACTCCAAATCAGGAGAATAGATTTAATTAAAAGGACAAACTTTGTTATAAATTCAACATTGGAAAAATACTTGCAGAAAGTATTCCTGTAATTACTTGTAAAAAAAATAAAAAAGATTTTTAATTGAACCCATATAAGGGGACTAAGGCTATTTAAGACGATACTGACTTAGTCAAAAGAACCATCGTTAATCATTGATTACTCTTCCTGGTTGTGCATCCAGATTCAATATAACAGGCTTACTTGATTTTTTCTGAGAGCTACTGGCGTTGCTTTTTGCAGGGGACAGAACTGGTTCAAACACTGAAGTTTGAGATGTCGAGGCTTGAACAACACCAATGTTCCTCTGGATAGAGCGACAGCATCCTCTTTTTGAAAGGCCAATTTCAACCTTGAAACCCTTGGAAATCAATCTCATATAATTGTCCCCTTGCTCATGATGAAGACCGGAATTGTTAAAATGTCCATGAGACTGAAGAGTCCCAATGGCCTGGTGAAAAGCTGAAGCAGCCATTCTGAAAATCAAAATATACCAATTAACTATGTATGGAAGCCAATTCCACATATGGATTCCTTCCATTTTGTAACATAACAAAACATAAAGTTGGCTGCACATACTTCATCTCGACCGACAAACTATAAAAGGAATGGCATCAAATATAAATTCTCTTTTTTTTGCTCATGGAACAAAAGTATATGATGCATATATTCCCATAGTAAAAAAGAAGAGAAAATAACCAAATCTTGATCATATCTAAATCATCACTGTAAATGATCTTATGCATACTAAATCGTCACTGTTCAAGGATTTGATGGAGCGCCCCAAAGTTAAACTCACAAATGCGAGACAACAAGCTCGGGAAGCATGTTTCCACTATTCAGGTTCATAATCCCCACAACCCCACCCACCNCCCAAAAAAAAAAAAAAAAGAAAAAACAGAAAACCAGATACGACTAACAAATTTATCAGAAAATAAAAGCCTTATATCCATGACACCAATCAGAACGAATTACCGATCTTAAAAAAAACCTCTAAACACCAACAAAAGCAAGGATGGCAACCCAACGCTCTCAAGCTTGAATCAGCAATATACCCTTATGGATTCCTAAGAAATCCTAAATTAAACAAGACCAAGCATCAAACACGAAAATCTGCCATATAAAACCACATCATAAGAATCACAAAGACAAAGAACGTACCCTCCGCAAATATTGAAGAAACAACACAACGACCCAGAAACCAAAATGCCAAGAAACAACAAATAAAATATAGAAAATCAACACCTTGATAATTAATAAAACGGGTACGCGAGTATGACCTGGTTATATAGGAGCAAGCGAAGTAACCGAGGAAGAGAAAAGTGCAAATAAGGTGGTGGGCAAGAGTTTATTACGAGAAACTCTGGCGGAGAAGACGACGAGAACAAAGCTACACGTCCTTTTCAACGAAAATATTGAGAATGAAAAATAGTTATTCTTTGCAATACACGGAACACCAAAACACAGATATATAATGGAGGAATTTAGATCTTTGTTGTCCTTCAGATGCGCTTTATAGGAGGAACGGTACGACGACAAGTAGCCTTTTCCCTCCTGCAGTTTGCAATTTCGTTGAAACAGACAAATTTTTGGAGGCGGAGTTGGAGAGTTTAATATACGATAGTTCTCCTCTCCTCTCTCTTGTTTTTTTTATTTATTTTTTAAATTTTGTTATTACAAATAAAGTCGTGAATTAATTTATATATTAATATTGATTCTTTCATCTTTAAAATTTAAATTAGTATTATTTTTAATAAAATTTACTTTTTAACCAATCTTATTAAATTGATACATATATTAATATATAGTTTTATTTACAACTAAATTTTTCCTTATTTTTTTGAAATGCATTACTGTAATTTTCTGTTTTGTTCTTTGTTTATTTTAAATGTGTTACTGTAATTATCTATCATCATTTGTTTTCTGTCTAAGTGACAAGCCCTTTACTTGCTCATAATATTAATTGAGAAATGCTTTATTTTCCGATAAAGTGTTTTAATTGTGTGTTCGATAAAGTTTTTTAATTTTTTATTTATTTTGTTATTAAGAAAATATTTTTTTAGTAAAGTTATGAATTTTTTTAAAAAAATATTTACGAATATAAAAAAAATGAAAGAAAAAAATCACAAAAAAAAAAATTGTTCTTCTCGAAACCGAGCTCATGCTACATCCTTGGAAGATGTACTGCTCATATTAATTTTAGAATAATGATACACTTACAATTCTTTTACAACTCTTCTTCAAATAATCAATAAAATCATGTCATTACATTAAAAATAAAATTTAATATTACAAAATTTAATTGTAAAAGAGTTGGGTAGTGCTAGTATGCCACTTAAGTTTGTTCACTTGGTATGTTTCTAGCGTAAATTATATTTTTGTTTAACTTTTTCTTTTAAATATTTTTTTTTTAAAAAAAAAACACCAATATGATTGACTGATTGTGATTTGCTTGTGCATTATTAGCATATGCTTGCATAATCATATCCAAGGCAACTGACGATGGAGAAAATTTTAACCTCAATTTAATTAAAAACTATTTTCTTAATGCCCATATGTCAAAATATCAAAGACGACGACTTTGAAAAATCTGAAGAAGTAGTATGCATGGTGACATAATAATACTTTCAGTTTAAAAAAATGAAGACCAGCATTCTCCCAAATTCTGAACACACCAAACAAAGCGACCCTTCAAAGTCTGCAAAGAACAACGCCACCTAACTGAGTAAACAGAGCATGCTTTCTTGTTGGTTTATGGAGGGTTTGATATAAAACGTGCTCATGTCATGAAGTAGAAATTCTTCAAAGACTAATATGCAAGCGCTCCCCACCTAACCCTCCTTTGCCTTATGCCGACACCTCCAAAAGCTCATTTCATTGTGCTGGTTTCCTTAGGAATATGCTCTCAGATTGTTCTTTTTGCTGTTCAGGGAACTCATGTTGGGTTCAACTTCTGCTATACAAAAATTTATTTTAGGCTGTCTTTTTGAAAAAGATTATTATAAGATTATTATGAGATTATTATAAGATTTTTTCACTTAAATGATTAAAAATGACATATTTCACTTTAAAAACATCAAAAACTGATATTTTGCTATCGTAATTTTTTAATTATAGTAATTGAGATGAATGAAAAATAGGTGATGTTGCTCAATTTTGAAAGTTCGATTTTAATGGAGAGTGCAAAGTGTTATTTTTTTTTTAGCTTATGGGTGTAAGGTATCAGTTTTGTTAATTTTAATTGTGAAGTGAAAAAACCTTAATAATTGAGAAATGCTTTAGTCATATATTAGATTTCATAAAAATAAATCAATAAATTGACATGATTTGATATGATGCGTTAGATTATAAATTTAGTTTATTGTAAAATAAATTTAACGTATCACATGAATTTATTTTTATAAAATATATTATTGCCAGTTTAACGTATCACATGAATTTAACGTATCACATGAATTCATGCCAGTTTATGAATTTATTTTTATAAAATATCTTCATGACCACAACACTTGCTGAGTATATAAAATGAACAATCTAAAATAGTATAACAAATTAATGAAAAACACATAATCATGTATGACTTGAAACGATAAATTTAAAGATTAAAACAACATTAATTATTTTTATTACGAGTTGGCAAAAGCTCCAGTGAGTCAGGTTTGTCATGTTCAGGCCCACGCCGAGTCAGATGGGCTTAAGATTGTTGACAAGAATCAATAAAGCCTACCACTGGTTCATAAGCATCTTCATTTATGGATTGAATCCATGAACATTACATTTACCAAATAACGAATAAGCAACACACGTGACCGTGCAAGAGGCATCCAATCCATTAAGAGACTTTTGAACGTGATTGGATGGAGGCCCAATATATCTTTATATTAATAAGCGGCAACGAGCGAGCACCTGTCGTCTAATATATTGTTTTTAATTTTACCCTTGTTTCATTTTCCAAATTTCTGTTCTACTGAGCTGTGTGTGTATGTTTTTGCCCCTGCTAAAACTTCCCTGGTCGAACAATGAATCTGTTAACATTTGACTTCTTTTGCAGCATAGAGTTGACTTCCCGCCTACCTTCATCCCCACTCCCTCTGTGTACGTTTTTTTTTTTGGCTCTTTGTTTTCTTCTTTCTATCGCGTTTTTATTCGCCAGCTTTCTGATGACTTATTCATCAAATATACGTATGCTATATATTTAATTCATTGCTAAAGAATCTTTCATCAGGTTGGCCAAAACTGTGAATGTGAATGATGCCGTTTAAAGTTTATTTGTCCGGAAGATCATGGCAGCACAAGCTTTAATATGCATTCTTTCATTCATGTCTAGCTTAATCGACTCCTGACAAGCTTTGTAATGCTGAAGATCACTAGCTAAGAATGAACGAATTCTTTGCTCTCATAGATCATCTTTATTTCTTGTTTGCAGGCATGGCAAGTTCATCCAGATAAAAACCCAGATGATCCTCTTGCGGCTCAGAATTTTCAGGTAAGATTTTCCTTCATGCTTATTGAATATTGTATTCTACTGCAAATGCTTAAAGTAAGTTGTGTTTTGTATTTTACCTAGAAGATACAAAAGCTCCTGTTTCAGTGGCCTACTGTCCAGGATCGATATTCCAAACTTCCTTGGTTTCTTCCCAAGTCCAATATGTATTGTTTGATCCCACTCTCAAATTTCTTAATTTATTTATAGGGAATTTCATATCATTATTATTATTTCTATATAATTGAGCCTATCTTTTTTTTTTTTTTTTCTAATTGTGACCAGAGCCCTCCCTTCTACATGCATATTCAAAATGGAAATAATCACTGGCACTAATCTACTGAGAACATTAGGAATGATACGTTTGCAGGCTGAAAATTTTGAGGAACAGTGCTAATTCCCATGTTTCGTATATTCTCATATGGTTCCACACCATTGGAAATATTTATATGTATATATTTCTTTCGTTCATTTGCATTCAGGTTTTGGGTGAAGCTCACCAAGTATTGAGTGATCCAGCCCAACGAGAAGTATATGACACTTTTGGGAAATCAGGAATCTAGTTTTTTGTTCTTAATTTAT
This sequence comes from Carya cathayensis, assembly GCA_011037825.1. Classification (NCBI taxonomy): domain Eukaryota; kingdom Viridiplantae; phylum Streptophyta; class Magnoliopsida; order Fagales; family Juglandaceae; genus Carya; species Carya cathayensis. Next base: position 340,498 of record QGSO01000794.1, on the reverse strand, counting down.
CAATAGACGTAGTCGTTTTCAAGACCAACGAGAGTTTTTACCATTGAGCCCCTTCCTCCATCTTCTGTTGCATTACGTACATGGTAAATAATTTATTTAAAATTTTTGTTATTCCATTTCTTATTTAAATGCACTATAAATTTTATGTTGTTTTTTCACTATAAATCTATCTTTGTTTGTTTTGATGTTTAACTTTAATTACTAATTCAAATTCTCAGGGCGGCACAAAACAATGCATTATTGGAAGAGATAATTGGAAGCAGTTTTGGATCAGCTTCAAGCAGTTCTATCAATCCGATCATAAAAATATTTGAAATCATAGAAAGAGTACTGATACCTGCTCCAACAATGACGGTATAATTTTCTTTTTAAAAGCCAAATATCTTATTTTAAAGAATAAAATTCATTTTTAACTCTTTTGAATGATTTTTATTTTGAGACATGGAGATTGGAGGTTGGTTGGGATGAAATGGAGATGGAGGATGAGAATTTGTGAATTGTGTGATGTGGATTTGGAACTGTGCATATGCTTAAATTTAAAATGTTGATTGTTTGTTGAGTCTAATTCATGTGGTAATGATGAATTTCGAATCCCTCTATACGGTATCATTTGGATGTTGGTTAATGCAAGTAATTATTCTGTCTTAACGCAGAGATCCACATTTTTGGTTAAAGGCAAATTTAGAAGGGTTGATCTTCATCAATCATTCCATTACATGCCATGCAAGAATTGCAATAAAGCAATTGGCTGCGAGTGCGGCGAAAACTTCCTATATTATAGTTGCAAGAATATGACGATTGCACAGTCAAGATAAACATTTTCTTCATATTTTGAAATTAAAAATTTTAACATGATAATTAGAACATTTTAATTGCTGACATAAAAAAATAATAATTTATTCATTATTGTCAGGTGTTGAGTTTACTTAGATGTGTATGATGACATCACATCAACACCAGTGGTTATTTTTGCATCTTTGGCAGAGCAAATTTTGGGATGCACAATGATTGATCTTATAGAACATACAGGCGAGATAAAATCTATACATTCAAATATGTTTAAAAAATTTAATACACTATCTTTTTATATGTTTTGCATCATTACAGGAATATCTACCTTATCTTGAAGACATTGCAAATAACATTGAAAGTAATGAATGGATCGTAGTGTTGGGTGTGTAGATGAATGAATCTGGGAGGCTACGTCAAAATAGGCTTACTGTATTGTCTATTAATAATATCCTAGGAACAGTAGAATGAGTTTCTAGACCTTTCTTTTTGAACTTCAACTGTTATAATATTTAAGTACAAAGTATTTGTATGTAGTTGTAATTATGTTTATGGGAGTTTTGTGTTGTAGCTATGAATATTTTGCAAACAGTATGTATAATGTTTATTATGAGCAGGAAAAAAATTGTTAGAATATAGATGAAACTCTGTTTGTTTATAGCTAAACTGGAAAATTTTAAAGTTGTGAAACCTAAGAAAAATGTCAACTGTGCTGCTTTACTAGTATATATATATATATTGTTACAACTATAAAGAGATTTTATAAAATAAACTTAAAAATTGACATAGTTTTAGGTATTTATTATACAATAAAAATAGTTTTATAATATAATGTACCAGTTTAAATCACGTCAGTTTATAAATTTATTTTTGTAAAATTTCAAATAAGTTTCTCATATATAAATAGTTTGTAGAAGAATGTTTCTTGCCTAGAATCACTTTTGAAAGGACATATAATGAAAGGCAGTTCATGTGAGATCTGCTGGTGCAAGTAAATAATAATTCCTTTGATAAAAGACTTTATTTTCCTAATTAGTGTTGGGCATGTTTTCTACAAAGCCCAAGCCCAGAAAAGACCCATAAAAAAGTGATCAAGGCAAGAGAATCTTCTAATTTAAACTAGAGACACGGGAGGGATCAAACTCAACAGCAAGCATTATATTATCAACAATAACGGGTCGAAATTGATAGATTAATAAAGATGGATGACTCCAACAAACACTCATCACAACTAATACAAAATACATGTAAATGATAAAAATGTGTTTATGTGACATTATTTATCTACTATAAGATCATCTTTTATTTTCTAAAATAACAAATAATGCCGCATCATGAAAGTATATTGCAACCCTAAATATCAAGTCAACCGCCACCTCACTAACTGCCACAAAAGGCATAAAAAGAAAAAGAAAAAGAAAAAGAAAAAGAAATAAATAAAGGTCCTCAAGGTAGCTAACTGCCACCTTACTATGCGTGACCATAGACATAATCAAGTTAGATTCTAACACTCCAACTCCGACTTTGACTTAGTTAATTGGATACCAAATCCAGTCGTCAACTCTGCCTCTTATATCCTTAAAATTCACTCCGCCTCTACTTAGTAAAATAGAGTGGATGTTAGAGTCAGATTTCAAAATGCAAAACATTAGGGTTGGCGATAGGGCTGTCAATATTTGACACAACTCGTGAACATGACATGATCACAACACGGAATAATTAAAATATCAACTGTGGCATTAGCATCTAGATTCATAATAGGAGATTGTACCATGAAGGTAGATTTCTTTGTTAACCATTTGTCCTTCCAGATTGCAACACTTTTCCCATTCCCAACCCTCCAAATCAAGCCATCAATAAAAAGATTCTTAGCTGCCAATAAACTTCGCCATAAGTAAGAAATCCCACTATGTACAGCAGCAGACTCATATCTCCACTGGGGAAATACTTTGCCTTTAAAATTAAAGCATAAATGGATTGAGGGTTGTAAAATAATCTCCATAACTCTTTTTCTAAAAGTGCTTTATTAAAACACTCCAAATTATGAAAGCCCATACCATCTTTTTTTTTTTTTGGAAATACTCATATTCTCCCAACTCATCCATTGAATCTTAGAGTCAATTTGGTGATGTCCCCAAATAAATCTCTACATTATCCTATTAAGCTGCAAACACAAAGTCTTGGGCAGCTAAAAAATGCTCATAGCATAAGTTGGAATTGCCTAAATAACAGCCTTCAAAAGAATTTCCTTACTTGCCTGTGAGAGAAACTTATGCTTCCAATTGCTAACTCTATGCCACACTCGATCAACTATGTATTTAAAAGACTTGGCCCAAGATTTTCCAATTAAAGCAGGCACTCCTAGATACCTTCTCCTAGATATTGTATGCCAACAATATCTAGGAGAAGGTTTCTTGTCTCTGGAGTAGTGTTTTTTACAGAAAAACAATGTTATCTTCTCTCGGTTGAGTTGTTGTCCCGAAAAAAAAAACTCTTTCATACAACTCTAATAATCATTGCAGACTACTCCACTCAAGAGAATTAGCTTTGATAAATAGTAGACTATCATCTGCAAAAAATAGATGTGAGACTCGTACCTCCCCTAACAATTGGAACCCCATGGATGAAGTTTCTACATTCAACATGTTTGATCAATCCACTTAGAACTTCTAAACACAATAAGAAAAGATAAGGATTTAGTGAATCTCCTTGCCTTATATCCCTTCTAGGTTTAAATGTTTCCTAAGGTTCTCCGTTCACCAGCACCAAATAAGACACTGATGTTATACACTATCACCGAAACCCATTTTCTACATTACCAATTTTAGAAAACCCCATTCAACCCGATCATACGCCTTGTTCATATCCGGTTTTATAGCCATATAACCCTCTTTACCATGCAATTTGCAATTCATAGTATGCAATGTCTCATAGCAGTAATAATATTGTCAGATATAAGTTGGTTAGGTATAAATGCATTTTGATTTGGTGAGATAATAGAATCCAGTACTTTCTTTAGTTTATTTCCAAGTACCTTAGAGACAATCTTACATAGAGCATTACAAAGACTTATAGGTCGGAAATCCTTACAATATAGTGCTTCTTTTTTTCTTTGGGATCAATAAAATATAAGTAGCATTGATGGATTCTAGAGAACAAACCCCATTTAAGCAGTGTAGCAGAGTAGAACATACCTCAGAGCCAACAATATCCCAATGATCTTGATAGAAAGTTGTAGCATAACCATCTGGACCAGGAGATTTTAATGGATACATTTGGAACAATGCTGAAGTGATCTCTTTTGCTGCATAAGGCTTATCAAGATCGCGGTTCATTTCCACTGTAATCCCAAGTTCAATCACCAATAGACTTTCAACAGAAGCAGCTAGTTTAGAAATTTAGAAGAGATTTTTATAAAATCTGTAAAAGATCTCTTTAATAGCTTTAGCTTCATATTGAACACACCCACTACCTCTAAGCCCTCTGATGTCAGCAGATAAACAAATATGGTATGTTACTTCTGCTGGTTGTTTTAATGTTAAGAGTGCCTATCATTTGGAGAAGGAAAGATCTGTCAAATACTTGAGTGACACTTTTGAGGTTAAGACCAATGAAGATTTTTTGATGAAAATCTGGTTTGCCTAAGTTCCTGATAGTGTTAAAAATTTCATGTGGTGAGCTTGCAATAATCTATTACCAACATGTAGTAATCTTTCTAAATGCAAAGTTTTGGATAATCCTAATTGCCCTGTCTGTCATTTGGTTGTTGAGACTATTGAACATATTTTATTGGAGTGTCTTCTACAAATAATGTATATGGAAATTGCTGTTTTGTTTTACAAAAATCATCTTTGCATAATCTTACTTTTCTAGACATAATTATGCATCTTTTGTAGTGGTTATCAGATGAGGATAGAGATTTAATGTTGATTATTACACGTGCTATCTGGTTTAGAAGGAATTCTTTGATTTTTAGGCATTCCTTTCAACATCTAGTGCATCTAATTGATCACTCTAAGAGGTGTTTAGTTGAATATCAGGAAATTCAACAGAGTCCAGTTGTTCCTAAAATGCACTAGCAGCCAATACATCCAAGATGGTAGGTTCCAAGTAGGGGATTTACAAGGCAAATTGGGATATATTAGTATCTCGAGATCATGGAAAGGTTGGTGTTGGTATTGTTCTAAGAGATGATAAGGGTAAGGTTAGAGCTTCCAAACAACTTCCTAAACTTGGTTGTTTACCTCCTAAAAATGCTAAAGCTTGGGGGCTTTTGTACCTATGTCTTTTTGTTTGGAGTTGGGATTTATAAAGGTGATATTTGAAGAAGATGCAAAGCAGATTGTAGATGCTATTATGAGAGTGGATGAAGATTTTAGCATCTATGGTCATATCATTTCAGACATCAAAATGATGTTGTCATCCTTTCAGGAATGGTCTTTTATTCATGTTAAGTGATTTGCTAACCAGGCGGCTAATAATCTGGCAAAAGGAACTCTTCTTTTATCTGATGATGTGTTGGGTAGGGGTGTCAAATCGTATTAGCGGGTCGTGTTCGTGTCGTGTCAAATCGTATTAACGGGTCATATAGGTCAACCCTAACCCGACCCGTTAAGCTTATCGTGTCAAAATCTCAAACCCTAACACGACCCATTAACATAACGGGTCGCATCGTGTCAACCTGTTTTGACCCATTAATGAATATTACGAAATATGTTTTTTTTTATAAGTAAACAAAGAAATTAAGAAAATATTACGAAATAGGTTAATACGACACAATACAACTCATTTTAAACTATTTATGTAAATGAGTTGAATAGGCCTGAAATTAACCTTTTTAACTTGATTAAATTTAGCATAATTTTATATAAATGTTAAAATCACAATATCTATAAAAATTATAAAACTAATTATAAGTCCAAAACTACAATCCAAATAATAAAAATATCGAAATTGAAATTTTAACAATTTTATTTTTAGGTATAAGGGTATAATTGTAACTTTAACTTTCTTAACGTGTCATAACGGGATGACCCGTTATCAACCCGTTAAGCAATCGTGTCTTAACGGGTCAACCCGTTTTGATCCGAACTCGTTAAGGCTAAACCCTAATCCGCTATTATCGTGTCTTGTTCGTATTAGGTTAATGGGTCGTGTGACATATTGCCACCCCTAGTGGTGGGTATATATGGAGGATGTACCTATGTATATTCATCCTTTTGTACTTGCTCGTATTTCTACTTAAGTAATGAAATGTGCTATATTTGATTAAAAAAAAAAAACAGTTACGACCCCTAGAAATGTATTAGAACATATAATAACCAGTATTTAGAAGTGAATATATACATACATGTGTGATATTGATATAGTATTGAACATAAGTTATAGATTTTTATATAATTAGGATATGCTATATATATAATATATGATTACTACGTACATAAAACAATTGCATAGAATTAATTTTTTTTTGTAAAGAAGAGCCAGAAGCTACCCACATAGCAACCCTGTTCCAATTTTATTAATAAGCCCTCACTTATGGCGGAAGAATACCGTGGTTACAACCCGAGGCCTGGGGGCTACAACAAATGAAAGAAAAAAAAACCAAAACCCAGGCCTCCCAACAAAAAATCATGAAAACTCAACCACAATACATTTGACACAAAGAAAATAAAAATTGCACACAGCAACCTGCAATAAACTTGCACCACCAAAGAGTAAGAAAATAAAGGACACAGTGCAATGAGAGACATACCTGGAGAAAAGACAGTGCAAAGAGGCTATCATCAACTGAACTCGAGTGCACCAACAAAACTAGGTTTGAATGTAAGCAATTGCCAATTTGTCAAGTCTCGCAAGGCCTCTAATCTCACGAGGTAGGTTTTGAATATCCGAGTAGAACATGTCTGCACCCTGTGCACCCTCCTTAGCTGAAGAGTTTGCCACAAAATTTCCTTCTCGGAAGTAGTGATTGCACACAACATCCATCGCATCAAGGTAATCAACAATTTGGTCCCAAAAATCCCATAAATACCAAAGAGAGTAGGATTTGGATTTAACCAAAGAAACAACCACCTGGAAATCACAATCAATATCCACCTCTCTCCAACCTGCAATTCTACAAAGATGCATTCCTTCAAGCAAGGCACAAAGTTCAGCCTCAGTATTAGTACAAATCCCAAACAACTTGGAAAAAGTGAAAATAAGATTACCATCCCTGTCACGAAGCACACCACCACCACCACTACTTTCCGGATTCCCGAGACTACTCCCATCCACATTCAATTTAACTCGGCCTTGAGTCTGTTTGGACCACCACACTACCTTTTCATTTTTTTGTTTTGGAATAATAGGGGGAATATCAAGCCGCGCAAGTAGCTTAGCATCCCCTTAACTAAGCTTTATAACTTTCGAAATGTTCTCCATCACCACATGCATCCAAAATTTGATAAAGTGCCAAATTTCATTCACAGATTCTCTCCTATCTTCTATTCTAGCCTTACAATGATGTTGCCACAATCTCCACATAGCAATGGATGGAAGTAAACTAGTACGGATCCCAACTTGGGACTGACGAAACCAAGCTGCACTATGTTCCTTCCAACCATGAATAGCCACAAAAGGGAACCCCATTTCGGCAGACACTTTTCTCCAAAGGGCATTAGCGAAATCTCCACTCCCCAAAACGTGATTCAGATCTTCACAATGGCAGTTCTCACAACAATTGCAACAAGAGACAATAGGAATACCAAGCTTACGGACTTGATCATCCACACTAAGACAATTAAAATAAGCTTTCCACATACAAATAGAAATTTTGCCAGGCAACCATTTATTCCATATCCAAGCCGCATCATTAATTTTTGGAAATTTGACACAAATAATATCCCAAACCGACCTGGTAGAAAACACATCATGTTTATCGAGGATCCAAATCAACATATACTCTTTACTCTTCACCCCACCAACTGAAGCCATAACCTCACCGGCCAGCTGAGGAATGACAAGATCATTAAGTTTTTCCACGTCCCAATAGTTCTGAACCACCAAATCTTGCACGTGAATAAGAGGCTCCGAGATGAGATTCACCCTTGAAAATAGGGGGCCATCTTTCATAAATTTATCATACCACAGGGAGACCTTTCCTTCCCTCACTTTCCATTGAGAATTTTGAAGAAGCAATGGGATACCTTTAAGGACATTCATCCAAAACTGAGAACCAAACTACCCCTCTTGCATAAGAGAAACATGACTATTTTTCACATATTTAGCGCAAAAAAATTTGGCCCAAAGAGAATCCTGTGTCAAAAGTTGCCAACCGAACTTTAAAAACATAGACTGATGGACCTCATCAAGATCCCTCACACCCACACCCCCCTCTTCACACGGGACACACAATTTATTCCAGGCCCTTCAATGTCTTTTCTTTTTCTGTTCCTCAACACCCCAAAAGAAATTGGCAAACATGCTGAAAAGTTTCCTCTTCACTATCTTAGGCATGTGAACCATTGAAAGCAAATGAATATGCATGCTAGTGAGAACGTGCCTCAAAAGGATCAACTGGCCACCTTGTGACAACAATCTATTTTTCTAACCCGCCAGCTTTTTCACAACTCTCTCTATAAGAGGATCAAAATGAGAAACTTTGAGCCTGCCATCCACTATAGGAGTTCCCAAATAAGTGAAAGGGAAATGACCCAAAGAGAACCCAGTAACAGCCAGAATGTCTCTGGTATAATTAGGCAATAACCACTTAGACCAGAACACTACAGACTTATCATAATTAATCTTTTAGCTCGACCAAGCCTCAAACATACGAAAAATCTCCATCAAAGCCCTGACTGTGCGCTTAGAGGCATTAGAAAAAACTACAATATCATCAACATAAAGGAGATGAGACAACATAGGGGCACCTGAAGGCAGAGAGAAACATTTAATTCTCCCCTCCCTCACCCTCATGGAGATAAGCCAAGAAAGAACTTCCTGGACTAGGATAGAGAGATAAGGGGATATGGGGTCACATTGACGAAGACTCCTCTCTGATTTAAAGAAATCTTTGTACGTACCATTCATCATGACAGAAAACTAGGGGGTGGAGACACAATTCCACACAAGCTTACAAAAGTGTTCAGGAATCCCAAAAGAACGAAGGAAGAGCATTAGAAATCTTCAATCTACTCGATCGTAAGCCTTGCTTATATCAATTTTCATGAACAAATTACCTCCCCTTACCTTCTTATGCAGCACTTTAAGCACTTCTTGAGTGAGCGAAATATTCTGGAAGATGCTACACCCCTTAACAAAAGCACCCTGTTTAGGGGAAATAGTCTTTACAAGGACAAGAGACAAACGATTAACCAGCAACTTAGCAAAAGCTTTGTAGATCACATTACATAGGCTATTTGGCCGAAACTTATCAAGCTTAGAGGATTTGGCACATTCAGAATCAGCACAATAAAAGAGGAAGAGTAAAAGCAGGGTAAGCTAGCACCTCAAAAAAAATCATTCACAGTAGCCATGATATCATGCTTGATGAAATCCCAACACGCAGTGTAAAATGCGGAACCTAACTCATCCGATCTCGGACTAGAGTCTGAAGCAATTGAAGCAAACACCTCTCTAACCTCAATTTTTGACTGCTCATACAAGGAATCATCCCAATCACAATCCACCACACACGACTGAATGAGAGATGACAAGTCAGAAGTATTGCCATTTACAGACTAGCCCAGATAATCCTCAAAGTATTTCACTGCTCCCTCATGGACATGTTCAGGAGAAGAAAGAGCAACATTATCAGAAATGCAACATGGATTGGACTTTCGAATTCCTATGTCTTTGAGCAATACCAGCATGAAAAAATTTAGAATTACGGTCTCCCTGTTGAAGCCATTTTTTCTTATTCTGTTGGGAGAGCCTCGCATTTTCCCGCTGCATCCAAGAGTCCAACTCCATCTTGGACCTCAACAAATCATTGTTTACCTGGGTAGAAAAGCCATTTTGGAGACTTTCCTCAAGAATTTCAATTCGTTCTTCTAGGTCACAAATGCAAATATCCACCCTGCCAAAAGTATTCTTATTCCAGGCATGTAGGATGACTTTCATCTTTTTCAACTTACCGGCTAGTTTAATCAGATTATTATCACCCGGAGTCTCTACACACCAAGCCTCCTGAGCCACCCTGAGAAATTCTTTATGCAATAACCACATATTCTGGAACGAAAGGGAGTCAGACCATACCTGGGAAAGGAAGGAGTCAACTGGAGAAAAAGGGGTGAGTGATCTGAAGTGCTGCGATTAAGAAGCCTGGCCTCAGCTCCAGCACACTTGACCGTGAAAACATTATTGACCAAGATACGATCAAGTCTAGCCCAACTACGTGCGAGGCCCTATTGGCCATTACACCAAGAAAATTGCTTACCAGAGAGATTCCAATCTAACAGTCCACATCTATCAATACAATTATTAAAATACTCATAGCCAGCTGGGATCTCGGATTGCCACCTCTTCTTTTAGAGTCAGCCCGAATAATATTAAAATCACCTATAACAGCCCAAGGAATACCCGTACAATTTATACTCCTCAGATGGGCCCATAACTCACGATGGTCGATTATAGAACATTTGGCATAAAAGAAACAAACCATCATAGCCTCCCTGTTAAAAGAGAACAAACCTGTGAAGGATTGACTAGACACCGCAATCAAGTCCATATCTATCTCCTCTAACCAACAAAGCCATGTTTTGCCTCCCTCTTCTACATTGGAAGCAGACTTATGAAACCCAATCCAACGTGCCCACGTATGAATTTTATCCACTGCTTGAAACGTCTTAGAAATAGCTAATATCGAAATATTTATCTTATGCATAAGCCCACGTAACCTTATCTTGGAAGTGCCCAAATCCCGAACATTCCACACTAAAATATTGTCAAGTATTAAAAAGTTTGAGTGGGAGAGCCTTAGCTCTCTTAGATCTCCTTGGGACAATATTACTTTCATCGTTGGAAACTCCCTCCCCTATCCGTGAGTCGCTGAGGTTTGAGGTGTAATCCTTATTTACAGCATACACCTAAACAATTTCCTCCTCCGACAAGGCATCAAACTTGTTGGTACATATCAAAGCTTCCACCCTACCTGATTCTTCCACTTCTTCTTCATGCATAATATCTTGAACAACCACCTCATCTACAACACTGTTATGCACCTGAGCTGAAGCTGTATCAACTGGTGGGGCAAGATTAGCATTCAAGATATTGTTTTTCCCCACGTGCAATCCTGTCAAATCAACCAAACTAACGGATGGCACACAACCCCCCTCCCTTGTAATTGTTCTCACCTCTTCTACATCAGGAACACGGCATAATTCTGGGTCTGCATGCAGGACGAAATCATCTTCAATACTTGGGCTACATCCAGATGGGTTAGACATGAACGTAACTGGAGTTACAAATCCCCCCTCCCCTGTGCAGGTTCTCTCCCCTTCCACACATTCCAACTGGGCTGAATGTTTCATTATAACGTCATCGCCACTTCCTTCCACTGTACGGATCCCCCCATTGTTAGAAACCGTGTTAACCTATTGTTCCAGTTGCATATTTCCTTCCTCATTCGTGTTCTCAACAAGTTTCCGACCCACTTCCTTCCACGTCCTATGTTCCTTTTTTTTTTCACCCACTTTCCCCTGTTAGATCACACCATTTGTACGTACAGGACGTTGGCCATTCCGACAGACCACTTCAGTATGCCCTTGACGGAAACACTTGTTGCAATAAAATCCTGGCTTCTCATATCTAACCAGTTGCCATATCTGGTTCTTCCCAACCATCATAGGGAAACCTACGATCGGTTCTTCCTGAAGATCAACTTCCATGCACATCCTGGCCCCTGTGGCTCGAATTCTATAGATGGTAGCATTATCGGTGCCCAAAAAAGGTCCAAACCTGGTAGCAAAAATTTGGAGACAATCCAGTGATACAAATGGAGGGGAAGACCTGGCAAGAAGATCCATTGAGGAGCAATAGAGGGTTCTTTTTTCACATCAAATCCCACAGACCAACTAAATAAGCGGAACTGCACTCTTGCCACCACCCTACCTTCACGAGCCCAAGCATGAAGATAATCCTTTTCATTTGCTAAGTGCAGTAGGACGTGAAAGTCATCCATAAAACTAATCATAGGCACCTCACTAAACCCCCAAGATTTAATAATATGACTTCTTAGAACATCAATGGAAGGTCTAGTATTTAGAAACTTTAAAACCAATGCATACTTTAACTCCTCGACAACCCTCTCCATCTCAGTATCCTAAAAAACAAAGCCAAGATCACCATTAATCACCTTAGGATGCCGAATAGGTATTTTGAACTTTGGAGGAGGGATTGGCCACTGTAGAGCCTCCATGAAAGTCTTACGCTCACACACCTCAGTGGATTCGGCAGAACGCTCCAGCCCCACCAGAGGGGGCCCTGTCATCTTATTCTGTTCTAGCCTGCTGGTAATAGAGGCCACTGGAGGGCCGTTCATCACTGCCCACGAAGAACTTGCACCTCACAGATGGTGAAACCCTAGCAGAGCATGCACGCGACGTAAAAGGAAAGGCTTGAATGGTGTAAGTCAACGGTTTTTGGTAGTTTCAATTACATTGTATAGAGTTGATATATAATATTTTATAACATTGGATTAATGATGTCAGAGTCTGGAGTCGGCCTGAAAAATCTTCTGCCTCCAACTCTGAGTCCTATTTGATTTAACATGAAAAATATGAGTCTAACTCTGTTTTGTATGCTACTTTTTTTTTGGGGTGAATAGAGTGGTAAAAGAAAGTGGAAGTGGAGGGCATGCAAGAAGTTGTGTGTTCCTATGGAGGAGGGAGGTATAGGAGTGAGGGACTTAGATGAGGTGTAGAGATCTTTATTTTTGAAATTTGGTTGGAATCTATTGACTCAAAACTAGCTTTGGGCAAATTTTTTTGGGGCTAAATATGTAAAGCATGGTTATATTGTGCTTAGTGGTGATAGCATTTCAGGTTCACTGTTTTGGAAGAAATTAATGGAGGTGAAGCCAGAGTTGCTGGGTAAATTCTCATTGAGGTATGACCATTTTTTGGGTCTTGGGTTGCTGTTTGAAGGAATGAATGAGGTCATGGATGCAAGTATTAAAATTCAAGAATTGGTTGTGAATGATAGATGGGATATTTAACGTCTACAGTTGATGCTTGGAAGTCAAAAGGCTTTAGAAGTTATGGATTCAATTGGTGCTTTGAAAAATAAAAAGGGTATTTTGTTATGTTTACCTGAGAAGAGTGGCTGTTTTTCGACTGAATTGGTGTGGGAGGTAATTAGAGTTAAGATGCCAAAGTTTGAATGGGTGTGGAATAAATTCTTGCCGAAAAAGGTATGACTATGTATGTGGAAGGCTGTGTTTAATTGCTTAAGTGTGGATGAATAGGTTTGTCATTTGGGGATTCCTTTAGTCTCTTGCTGCCACTGCTGTTTGAGAGGGCATGTAGAAAACTTGGAGCATGTTCTAGGCAATGATGAGTTTGCCATGGCTGTTTGGAAGAAGGTTTTGGCAGAGTTGGGGATCCCCTTTTTACCTCAGCAGAGTTGGAAGGAGAGGGTCTAAGTCTGGTTTAACAGAGCATCCCAATAGTCACAAGTGGGTATATTGATGGGTCTACTTCCTTGTATTATGGTGTGGTGAATTTGGCGTAGAAGGTTCATGGCAAGGATGGAAGGGAGAGGTGAGTCTTTACTGGAAGTGTGAAGCTCGATCAAATTATGGGCGCAACAACTTGCTAGTCAGATGGTCAAGGTTAAAAAACTTTTAGTTTTTGATGAGCACATATTGAGGAATTTAAATGTGCCGATAGTGGATAAGAATCAGTTGAAGGTGAAAGTGGTGAGATGGTAAAGATCATGTACTAGTCATTAAAATTAAATTTGGATGGAAGTAGCTTTGGGAACCCATGTCTAGTTGGGGTGAAGGGGGGGGGGGATGGTGGTTTGCTTCGGGATTCTGGAGGAATTTTGATTTTTGGTTTTTCAAAATTCTTTGGTACTTGTTCTAATAACAAAGCTGATGAGCTTTGGGCAGTAATAGAAGGAATAAAAATATGTTAACAGTTGGGACATGTGGTCATAGACATAGAGTGCAATTCTTTGGTGGTTGTTTTATGGATATTGGCTAGAAAATGTACAGTGTGGTATCTTTGGGACTATTAGGATGAGTTGATGTTGATGTTGGTGGGTTTTGATTTTTCTATTAAGCATTTATTTAGAGAAGGGAACCAATTAAGTAGCGGATTCTTTGGCTAAAGGTGGTGCGTTAGGGAAGAATAGGTTGTTCACATATTGTTTTCACTTCCCTCAGTCGATTAGAGAGCTATATAGATTGGATAAAATGGGCAAAACGTATATTAGACGTAGCTGGTAAATTGTATTGTTTTTTATTGTTAGGGGAGAAGTTTCTTTTATTTTGATTGGTTTGTTATGTTTGAAAGTTTTCCTCCAGGGTAATAAAGTTCATCGAGGTCCCGTCCTCTTTTTTCTTTCATTCTTCTTCTTCTTCTTCCTTTTTTTTGTAAATAAAAAAAAAAAACTCCATTTTGTCAAACCTCTGACTCTGAGAGTGAACCTCTGACTCTGAGAGTGAGTTGAACCTAAAATAATTGGATTTTTGCACACCCATGCATCTACGTACGTACAAGAAAGCAGGCACCCTTGAAGTGGTCAAATGTGGTGGCAGACACGAATGAGAGGATGTTGACCACCAAAACCAACAATTTGCCATAAATTGTTTTCGCAGAGACAGGAGAAGAAATTAGTTAAAAATTTAATATTATTTTTATTTTAAGGTTTAAAAAAGTTGAATTGTTTATTTTATTTTGTATGAGAATTTTAAAAAATTATAATAATTAGATGAGATGAAATTTTTTATGAAAGTGAACGATGCCGAACATTCACTACAACAGATTGGACTTTTCTATAATTGCCGGGAAAAGTATAGAAATTCCCGCCATATGAATATGCCAGCGATTATAAACTCGCTGGAATAATCGCCGGTACTATTCAGCTATTTCCAATATACTATGGCGGAAAATCAAAATCGCCGTGAAAAATGGATTCTTTAGCAGCGAATTATGAATCGCTGCTAAAGGAATTAAAAAACAGAATCTCATTTGGCAACGACAATTAATTCGCTGCCATTTTCTATACCAGCGACAATTATTACAAGTAGTTCAATGATAGTACTAATTAACTTTGACATAAGTGTTATAAAACTAATGAAAAGAGAGAGAGAGATCTTGAATATGAGAGAAATGTTTAGAGAACTTTGTTTTCTCTTATTTCTTGGTGCCTTACACAAATGAAGACTCCCTCTATTTATAGGGATCTCTTGGTACAAAGAATGGTTATGATTGTTGCACTTGTCATCAATCCAATGGTAAAGAGTACAAAGGAGGTTAGGTGTACCTAAAATCACCATTGGGGGGTAAGTGTACCTAAAATCACCATTGGGGGGTAAGTGTACCTAAAATCACTATTGATGGCTAAATGTGGTCATACAATACAATTTGAACTTGGTTTCTAACACTCCCCCTTTGGATGACCACATATAAAGAATATGCTTCGTTAAAACCTTGTCATGGAAAAACCCAGTGGGAAAAAAACCAATGATGAAGGAAAAAGAGTACAATATTCTGTATATCGCCAAGTGCTTTAAGATTGCCTCATTAAAACCTTGCAAAGGAAAACCCAGTGGGATAAAACGTTAGCGAAGGAAAAAGAGTACAATCAGCACAAGTCTTCAAGACTTTACTCCCCCTGAAAAGTGCATGATAATATGTCTTCAAGTCTCCGCATTCCAATGTTCTGCACAAGCTTCTTAAATGTTGCAGTTGGTAATGCTTTAGTGAATAAATCTGCCAGATTATTTCTTGACCGTATCTTCTTGACATCAATTTCAACTTTCTTCTTATGAATTGCAATGATCTTCTTGTGTGGATCTGATAGATAACTCGTATCTGTATATCCATCTAATTGTGAACTTGATCCAAATAATCACATATTCAGGGTTTCAATTAAACTGGAGATAAGGTACTTCAGAACCAAGAATTTCTCCATTGTCTTCACAAGGACGAAATGGATTTTTCTGCTCATCACATTATCGAGCAACCATTGGAGTACTCAAGACTTTATAGTGAAATTCACCATATTGATCCAAGATCATTTTAATATTGAATTCACTACTCTTCTGGAGTTGTGCTCTTCTGGAGTTCTTGTAAATAACATAATTACTGGAGGAGTTATCAAAATTAAGCCGCAAACCTCCATATTCAAAAACGGTGGCCATCTTTTTAGGCCAGACAAGCATCACGAGATTTTACAGTTCTTATGTACCTGTCAGGCGCCGAAAGGCTATAATGCTACATCTGCTGTCAGGCGCCGCAGGGCTATGATGCTACGCCTCTTCTCTTGTAGAGAGATGCTTCACGAGGGACGCCGTGAAGCAATAAGGGTGCTTAGTCATAATTTTTTCTATAAAAGAGATATTCAGCTCATTTTCATTCGCATCTCATCTTCATTCGCATCTCATCTTCTTCACTTTTCTGTAATCATACTGCATTCTTACTCTGCAATCTCTTTATGCATTCTTACTCTGCAATGGCTCAGCAATCTTCTCATGGCCAATATATAAGGTATTATGCACCTCGTTCATCAGCTGTTCCTGCTTCTTCCACAGGTGCTATAATACAATACAATAATGATCTGACTAATAAGTCAGATGTTGAAGCTATCTACGAGCTTGTGAATCTCGGTACCCATTACTCTTCAACTATTTATGCATTTTCTCAGCGACTACAATCCAAACCTTATGATTTGGACAAACTCCATGAGAAAATTTCTATCCTTCAGCGACTTCTTCAGGAGTCTAACATGAAGATAGAAGCAATAAAGCAAGAGAATAGGAAATTAAAATCTCTGCTTAAGTCTTCTTTTAGATTGCCTACTCCTTTAGATAAGGATGCCATGCAGATTCTTGAAGAACAAGAGCGTTTAAAGAATGAGGCGAAATGCCTCAAATTTCTGTAATTTTTTTTTCAAGATAATAAAATAATATTTCACAAATATTCATATTTGTGTTTCTATCTTCTGGTAGATATTCTGTGTGCTCCATTTTATTTCTCATTTAATAATGCACATTTATCTCCCCCTTGAAACCGAAAGGGTTTTATATTTCAAATATGTGCAGTTCTTCTGATCTCTTCAGGAGTTTCAAGAAGATTTAAATCATCAACCGCAATAATAACAAATCCGGAATCTCTTAATAAAAACACATGGGTATATTGGATTATTTTCAAATCCTTCTTTCAATAAATATTCGCTAATGCGTTTATACCACATGCATCCGGATTGTTTTCTGGATATACTCAGATAACAAGCTTCAAGCATTTTATATCCTTCAGGGATTTTCATATATATGCCTTGGTCTAATGACCCATATAAATATGCAGTGACCACATCCATTAACTGCATATCCAATCTTTTTGTAACTACCAAACTAGTCAAAAATCTGAATGTGATTGCATCCATAACAGGAGATTATTTTTCCTCATAATCAATCCCTGATTTTTGCAGTTTTCATGAGCTTTTCTGGAGCCTCAATGAAATTTAAATTATCTATATAAACTGCAATAAAAGATAATATAAATACTGAAAATATATTGAAAATAGCATGTTCCACATGCGTTTAGCTTGCATTAGATCATATAAGGATTTTAAGACTTGATAGAATATGTACTTCAGGACTATATGCTTCATGCATACCCAAACTCTTGGTAACTATCAAGTTAATACAAATCTCAATATGATCTCTTTAACTTCAAAAACATATCAATATTATTTCTACTGGAAATATATTCGTGATTTATAAATCACATTTTCATTTCATTTATATAAATACCCACTCATATTCAACAAGCATCACCTCATAGGTGTTTGGACTTCAAGTCCATATGCATCGCATTTTACTAATGATAACAATTCTGCAGGAATTGTTTATTTCTATTTTGGCCAATATTTTACGTCGGTATTCTTCGACGATTCTGAGCTCACTTTCTTTATTACTTCTGGTAATATCAAATGCCATCTTATATGAAAATACGTTGTCGACAACGGTTTTATTTCTCTCCATAATTTCTCATTTACTCATGAAATGTAATATCGAGATCTCGTTATTTTCAGGTACCTGTCCCTCTTCAAGGGAAGACATTTCATGAAAACCTCTTCAGGAGGTACTCTTCAGGAGTATTATACTCTTCAGGAGTTTTCATTATGAGAGAATTTTGTATAGAGAGTTTAGATGGATCTTATTACTTGTTTTGTGGGTACGGTCTCTTCAGGAGCACCGATTTCTTTTCTTTATGCCTTTCTCTTTCCGAGATGCTTTATCATTTGTATCAATAGGTCTCACATGCTTTCAGACATGTCTTATGTTCATTAGACTGCTAACTTTCTCAATTGTCCTTCGGGGACTTCAATCCTCGCTGGGATTTTAGCAGCTAGAATATGAGACCTTTTACTTATTGCATCCAAAAATTAATTATCATATGAACTTCCAGTTCACCTATGATAATCAAGATAACGTCGAATTATTTCATCTTATTTGCTTCTAGCAAATTTTTCTTTCCACTTCTGGTGGTAAAACTTTATAGTAAAAGAATTTTCTGGTTCTTTTATGGACGTCCATATGAAAATCATTCGACTTATCGTAATTGATTTTGGATGATCAAGATAATCATGAAAAGATACAAATATTTTGAATCATATCACTTTTGATTCATCAACATATTTGATTCAATAGTTGTATAATATAATCTCAAAGAGAAAGCTGATAATATTTTTAATACGAGCTTCTGGCTCGAAATTATTTTAGTAATGAGAAGATGCTCTTTATTGTCTTCGTTGGTGGTTTCAATATGACAACCATTTCGACGTATATCTTTGAAACTTAATAAATTTCTTCTGGATCGTGAAGAAAATAGAGCATCATCAATACAAAATTTGGTGTCATTCGGCAACACAATATAAGCTCTTCCGGAGCCTTCAATTAGATTTGATGAACCAGATATGGTATGAACGTAGGCTTTACTCAATGTTAGATTTTGAAAATATTTTTTATACTTAAGAATTGTGTGAGTTGTAGCACTGTCAGCAAGACATACATCTCTATTATTCATCTCAGAGATAAAAAGTTCATCAGTAAGACTCATGATTCTAAAATATATAAAACTTTCATTACTACAAAACATTGCAAAATATAAAAGAAATTACAATAAGATAAAGGAAATACATTAATTAAAAATGAACATTTTCATCACCAATCAAATGATCAATTCTATCACTAGAATTTTCAAAGAAATCAGAAACATCAAGGCTTGTAGTATCTTCTCCTTTTATAGAAGCTAAAGTATTTGATGGTTCAGCAAAATTTGTTTCAAACTTTTTTGTTTTTTCTTTTATAGAAGCTTGGTATAGGTCAACCAAGTGCTTATCTGTACGACAGGTACGAGACCAATGTCCAGTCATACCACATCTATGGCATCCATCTTCATCTTTCTTTAAAAATTTGTTTTGAGGACCTTTACCCTTCTCTGAGTTGAACCACTTCTGGTGGTGCGGTGTATATCTACTATTATCCCTTTTAGTGTGGTCGCTTCTAGGACCTCCACTTCTATAATTTTTTCTACCACGTCCACGCCCTCGGTTTCTTTGAAAAAATGCACCATTTGCTTCTGGGAATGGTGTAAATCTAGTACCATTCACTTCAGGGAATGATATAGAACCAGTAGGACGTGACTGATGATTTCTTAACAAAAGCTCATTATTTTGCTCAGCTACTAGAAGACAAGATATAAGTTCAGAATATTTTTTGAACTTTCGCTCTCGATACTGCTGCTGCAGGAGCACATTCGAGGCATGAAAAGTAGTATATGTCTTCTCTAACAAGTCATCATCAGTGACTTTTTCACCACATAATTTCAATACTGAGCTAATTTTAAAGAGTGCAGAGTTATACTCACTAACACTCTTGAAATCTTGCAACCTCAGGTGCATCCAATCATGACGAGCTTTTGGGAGGATTACAGTTTTCTGGTGCTCATATCTCTCCCTTAAATCATTCCACAAAATAAGGGGATCTTTCACCGTGAGATACTCAGTTTTTAATTCTTCATGAAGATGGTGCCTAAGGAAAATCATTGCCTTAGCACGGTCCTGCCGGGACCCTTGATTTCCTTCTTTAATTGTATCTCCCAGGTTCATTGCATCTAGATGGATCTCAGCATCAAGGATCCAAGATAAATAATTTTTTCCAAAAATGTCAAGAGCAACGAATTCCAATTTCGTAAGATTTGACATTTTCTACATATATAAATCAGGAACATAAGTATGTTTATATTAAGAAATACATTCACAAAATTATGAGAATAAACATAGAGTTTCATCAAGTAATATAACATTTCATATTCATATTGAGAATTACAAATAATATATTGAAAAACTTACTTGAAGTAGAAGACTACTAGCTTCAAAACCGTCAGAGACTTCGTGCTGATAACGTGTTATAAAACTAATGAAAAGAGAGAGAGATCTTGAATATGAGAGAAATGTTTAGAGAACTTTGTTTTCTCTTATTTCTTGGTGCGTTACACAAATGAGGACTCCCTCTATTTATAGGGATCTCTTGGTATAAAGAATGGTTATGATTGTTACACTTGTCATCAATCCAATGGTAAAGAGTACAAAGGAGGTTAGGTGTACCTAAAATCACTATTGGGGGGTAAGTGTACCTAAAATCACCATTGATGGCTAAATGTGGTCATACAATATAATTTGAACTTGGTTTCTAACAATAAGATATATAATCTGCCAAATTATATTAATATGTTTGATCATCATCATGGTCTCACATCACATATTTTACATATTTTAAGATTTTTTATATTTTATCTATTTATTATTTTATATTTTTATTCCTACTAACTAATTAAGTTGTTTGTTATTTTTATTATTGGATACCACATTCAAGTTTTATATATAGTTACAACCAAACTCAAGATAAGAAGACAGATGTCCGCGTCCGCGTCCGCATCCGCATCCGCATCAAAACTTGGAAGGTTATTCCTCTTGCCACTAACCCCATTGATAGAGATAGAGAGAGAGAGAGAGGGGGGGGGGGGGGGCTTTTGAGATAAGCTAGGTATGTTTTCCACAGTTGCAAACGAAAATATAGAAAAGCACAAAAGGTGATTCTTAAAAAATACCATTTTTTTTAAAAAAAAAAATCCAAGGGGGACCAGAACTCCGTTGTCTTTTAGAGGAATGTTACGTCTACAAAAAAGTTTTAGTACAAGTGTTTTGTCATTATTTGATGAAAAATTCGAAGTCACAACAATGTGTCATTTTAGCGTGTGGATAGTATCGAGATCTTCTTTTTATCATGAATAAAGTTAGGGATCCTGCTTGGGATCTCACTAGGAGCTGCTACCAGATTAAGAAAATATTATTTAATATTATTTTAAATTTTTATATTTTTTAAAATATTTAAAAGTATTAAAAAATTATGTATAAAAATTAAACCTAGCGAGAGCCCAGCAATGGCTCTAGAAGTGCCCTTTTATCATAGAAGACTCGCAACATGAGCGTCTGCTCGAAGACTCGTTGAGTCACTATTGTGGGTCTCCGTCAATGCTCAATGTGGTGATGCAGGTGGCCGTGGGGTCCACTTGGACCATTCCATGTTATGCTTTTAGGGTCAAGTGGGTCAAGCGGATAATGCTTTTGTTTTCTTTTGTCGCAAGTTGAAGGATCAGCTTAGCGAAGTGCTTTTCTGTGGAGTCCAATTTGAAGATAAGTCCAATGTGCATGTGCACTTGAAGACAAGCCAGCGTCCACTTTTCCGTAAGAGTCCAGGTTGTTTTTTTTTTAATATTTTTCATGTGATTGGTTACATGTAATGCTAAACGGCGTGAGTTCCTTCTTCTATGTGGAAATTTCTGCACTGCTCACCTGCACATGTGCAGAATGATTAACTTCATGCAATAAATTAGAGATTAAGATCATAAAATTATATTGTTATCAATTGAGTTAGAATTTATTTATTGAGACTAAATTATTTTAATTACTAATAAGAAAAGTGTGATTGACTCGAATTTAAGTGTAAAATAATCACAATATATATTATAGCTCAATCAACCATTAGAAGGACTCATCATGTTAATGTAGTTCAACTAATTGGCTTTTGCGTTCATGGATCAAAGTGTGCTCTTGTATACGAGTTCATGCCACATGGGTCTCTAAACAAATATATTTTTTCCTTGGAAGGAAGTGTCCTCCTAAGAAGTGAGAAAACATATAATATTGCTCTAGGGGTGGCTTGTGAAATTGAATATTTACATCAGGGATGTGATATGCAAATTCTACATTTTGACATCAAACCTCACAACATCCTTCTTGATGAGAATTTTATCCCTAAGGTTTATGACTTTGGCCTAGCAAAATTGTACCCGATAGAAGACAATACTATATCTTTGATTGCTACAAGAGGGACATTGGGATATATGGCTCATGAGTTGTTCTACAAAAATATTGGTGGTATTTCATATAAGGCAAATGTTTATAGTTTTGGAATGCTCCTGATGGAAATGGTGGGCAAAAGAAAGAACTTGAATGCTTTTGCAGAACATTCAAGCCAGATTTACTTTGTAATTTGAGTGTATTATCAATTTAACAATGAAACAGACATTGAAATGGTATATGCCATGGAAGAAGAAAAGGAAATGACTATGAAGATGATGATTGTTACTTTGTAGTGTATACGGATGAACCCTAATAATCGCCCGTCAATGAACAAAGTTGTAGAAATGCTTGAGGGAGAAGTTGAGAGTAGAAAATATTGGATATATCCTCCGGACAGTAGCTTTTAAGACAGTTAAGAAGGTATATAGCACATAAATGAGGCCGTAATAATGACCCATGATAAGATACAAGGTAACTAGAAAACATAAAAAAGCATGCTTGCAGTACTATTTTCGAAGAGCATTCGTCCTATCTCTCCGTGACACATGATGCAGCAGATCAGATCTAATTCTAATTATACCTGCAATTCATGTGCACAAGTCCTTTAATATANATGCCATGGAAGAAGAAAAGGAAATGACTATGAAGATGATGATTGTTACTTTGTAGTGTATACGGATGAACCCTAATAATCGCCCGTCAATGAACAAAGTTGTAGAAATGCTTGAGGGAGAAGTTGAACATTTACAAATTCCTCCCAAGCCTCCCCTATCATCGCCTGAGAGATTGACAAAAGATTGTGAAAATAATTCAAGCCAAACTTGGACATCAACTTTATAAAGCAAAAGCTAGCATCCAAGTTTTGATGCGGATGCGGACATCTGTCTTCTTGAGTTTGGCTGTAACTATAAAACTTGAATGTGGTATCCAATATTCTTTCCTCGCCCTCATCTTACTCATTCAGTTTTACGTACCTGCATCATTGATCAGTACTATTTATTATATATATATATATATATACATATACATACACACACATACGTACAACCCTACGATCACTCACCATGCACCTTATCTTAATCCCGGTTAACTCTACTCGCGTATCTACAAATATATATCTCATCTTTTTAACAGAAGTACAAATGTTTTGCTTTTATTAAACTATTAATCTAAACTGATACAATATATAGGAGTTGAAGACCGCTGCAATCGTCTCAAAATTCTTCAAATCTAGGTGCTAAATAGTTAATTAAAAAAAAATATAATATATGTACAGAGAGAGAGATGAAACATTGGTGCTCCTAATTTTTAAAATGACAAGCGTAGGAAAATTATGTAGCAACACCGATCATTATTCAAATCTTTAATTATTATTATTATTATTATTATTATTATTTTTATTATCTAATAATTATCAAAACATATCCCCTGGGATCATTATTCAAATTATGTGCCGGAAAGGCCGTAAAAGATTCTGGAGATAATTTAAGTCAATCGTGTGAATGAACTTATAAATATTAGAGGAAAAGCCAGCATCCGATTGTTATGGGAACAACTAATATTCTCTTATTTGGTAGTGTTATGATATTTTTCTCAACCAATTAACTAGTCAAATGAATTTCATTAATCTTGAGGATCGAGTACTTATGATGCTATTCTTTAAATTGCATCAAACAATGAAATATATTATTTTTAATAGATTCAAAAGATAGAATTTGAAATACTAGCTAGTGACTTACCATAATTTATAATCTCCATGGTAAGTACGTACCTAACATGTGATCGTCAAAATTAATGAAAGGAGAGAGACTATATATATATATATATGACGTTCTGAGAAATTCACAAAACTGACGCTGAACAGTTTGTTGATTTTAATATAGCCAGCCAAGAGTTAAAAATCGACTAACTCTTGGAATTAATTACAAGTTATAAGCCAAGATCAGATACTACATTAAGAGCATCCCCAACCGATATCGCAAATGGTATTTGTCCCTATAATTTGATAGAAATTTTAGAGATTTGTTTAAAATCATGTCTACATCCGGATCTCCATATTTGGGAAATTACTGTACATCCCCATATTATTTTTTATTAATATTTTATTATAATCATTTACACTTTCAATTATATTTATCTACTTCCAATAATCTACACTTTCTATCATACTCATATTTATTATAGTTTATGTAGAGGAAAAAATTGGCTAGGATTAGATGACTAAATGATAAGGTTTATCTTATCATTATTTGACTAAATGATAAAGCTTATCATTATATTTGAATTTGTTGGATATATGAATGTAAAATAATTATTGATTTATCTCTAAACAATGTTGAGTTTATCTAGAAGTCTTAGGTGGTGTTTAGATAAGTCTTTGAGGTTAAAATCGAGTCCTGATATATCTTGAAGAAAGCTGAACAGATTAGTCAATCCAAAATATTGTTATTCGCAAAATGTTAGCAGTCCGTCGGAACACGTCTTCACGACTGTTGCTAACCGTCAGCAGAATCCTAGTTCAACTGGAACTCTTTTTAGATTGTTTATTGAAGAGATCCTATTGGTTAGGATCTGTAGAGATTCAGATCTACATATTTTCTAGAGCACTTTCTAATTTTGGTGAGAAAATTCTTTAGTGAATTTTCATATTTGTGATCTCTCATTATGTATAATCGTGCTTCAAGTGTGAAGGATCGTTGATTGGATTTTAGCCACTGGAGTTCCAGGAGGGAAGTCAATAGTTTGAAAATCGCGGGAAGTTCTGGCTGTTACTGCGGTAGAAGACAAATGGGTCATTTGTCTGGATAAGTAAGAGAGTTAAGTTACAAAGGTTTTGTAATTGAGAATTACTTGTAATTGATTTTTAAATAATAAAATTAACTTTCCTGGGTTTGGCTGCCCCGTAGGGTTTTACCTTTAAAGAGTTCTTCGTAACCAATCGTTGTGTCTTGCAAATTTGTTTATTCTTTTTGAGTATTTTGATTCGTTTAATAATTCTAGAAATTGAGATCTAATAAATTTGTTCAAATAAATTGGTAGACAATTTCGTGGTTTACAAGAGTACTTTGAGAATTTCAATTATATATCAAGACCTGAAGCTAAACAGATTAGTCAATCCAGAAGATTGTTATTCGTGAAATGTTAGCAGTCCGTCGGAACACGTCTTCGCGACTGTTGCTAACCGTCAGCAAAGTTCTACTGTAACTGGAACACTTTCCAGACTTTCTATTTAAAGGGATTCGGTTTTGTATCTTATTATGGACTTTGAGTCGCGAATTTCAGAGAGGATATTCTGAGCATATGTGTGAGAAAATTCACTTGAGAATTTTCATGGGATTTTTCATCTCTCTTTAAAATGTGATCGTGCTCTGGTGTTGGAGGATCGTGTGATTGGAATTCAGCCCCTAGAGTTCTAGGAGGAAATGCAACATTTGAAAATTGTCAAAAGTTATGGCTGCTACTGAGGCAGAAGACAAACGGGTCATTTTTCTTGGCAAGTAAGATAGTCGATTTGTAAAGGTTTTGTAATTGATGATTGCTTGTAATTGTTCTTCAAATAATAAGATTGACTTTCCTGAGTTTGGCTGTCCTGTAGAGTTTTACCTTTAAAGAGTTCTTTAAAGCGTTTCCTTTAGTAACCAATCATTGTGTCTTACAAATTTGTTTATTCTCTTTGAGTATTTTGATTCATTTAATAATTCTAGATATTGAGATCTAATCAATTTGTTCAAGGAAATTGGTGGACAATTTCGTAGTTTTACAGGGGTACGTTGAGAATTTCAATTGGCATCAGAGCGTGGTTCACTTATTCGAGTGTGATTCGTGCCCTTCTAGATCATTATAGACATCATTATACGTTCCACCATACTTCGATGGGGAAAACTATACTTATTGGAAAGTTCGTATGAAGGTTTTTCTCAAGTCTTTGGATGAACGTGTATTGCATTCAGTTGAACGAGGATGGACTAAATCCGAGATATCTATAGATGCTTGGACAAAAGATGAAATCAACAATTGCAATTTGAATAGCAAAGGACTTAACGCTATTTTCATAGCGGTATTCCCCGAAGAATTTAAAAGAATCTCCATGTGTGAGATTGCTAAAGAAGTTTGGGATATTTTTGAGGTTACACATGAGGGCACAATAATAGTAAAAAATTCGAAATTACAAATGCTAACCTCAAAATTTGAAGAGATTAAAATGTTGGAAGATGAAAGTTTTAATAATTTTTATGTTAAACTAAATGATATTGTGAATTCTAGGTTTAATTTCAGTGAGAAGGTGGAGGATTCAAAGATCGTGAGAAAAATTTTGAGATCTCTACCGGAAAGATTTCGGACTAAGATTACTGCCATTGAATAAAGTAAAGATTTGGATACAAT
This sequence comes from Carya cathayensis, assembly GCA_011037825.1. Taxonomy (NCBI): domain Eukaryota; kingdom Viridiplantae; phylum Streptophyta; class Magnoliopsida; order Fagales; family Juglandaceae; genus Carya; species Carya cathayensis. The sequence goes on along the minus strand of QGSO01000794.1, from coordinate 313,744 downwards.
AAAGGTTGAAGAGCTGGTCGGTTCCTTACAAATGTATAAATCCTCACTTCCTCAAACAAGAAAAGGTATGTCCATTGCTCTCAAAACAGTAAAAGATGATCAATATGATTTTTCTGATGAAAAAAATTTTAACAATGAGGATATAGATCTCATACCAAGAAAGTTCAGAAAATTCATGTTTAATAAAAAGTCTAGTGGAAAGAAAAAGAGAGGTAAAGAATTTTCTGTAAAGAAAAATTATTTTGGAAAATGGAAAAAAGAAAAATATGATAATAATAATAAAATAAAGTACTATGAATGCTATGGTTATGGTCACATAAGAATTGAATGTTCAAATTTTAAGAAAAATAAAGGAAAAGTATTGAATGTCACACTTAGTGACAGTTCAGAATCTGAAATTTCAAGTATATCATCTGATGATGACAAATATTTTGTGGCTTTTTCTACTGTTGTTAATGATTTTTCTGATATTGGGTTAACAAAATCTGAAAGTGATGATGATGATAGTGATTCAGAGGTTGCTCTAGTTGTGGATGATCATGAATTAAGTCTACAAGAAGCCTATAATGATCTATGTGAGGAAGTGATGAAATTAAAGAAATTCAACAAGAAGCTGTACAATAGATTTACTGCTGTAGAGAATGAGAAAAACAATCTTTCTGAGACATTAAAAAATTTTGGTGTTGAAGTATCAATATTAAACAATCAAAAGGCTGCACTAGAAAAAGAGTTGAAAAAATTTCAGGAGTGCCAAGAAAAAATAGCAACACAGAAGTTAGAAGAGATGTTAAGTTTTCAAAAATCTAGTTGTGATCGCACGGGTTTGGGGTATATGACTTCCCAAGGTATGGAATTTAAAGGCTCATCATCCGCTGCCACTTCATCAAAAGATATCATTTTTGTTAAAGGAAGTCAAGATGAGGAAGCTCCAAAGAAGGCCGTGTCTAAAACTCATATTCCAAGAGCCTCACATGATAGATCAATGACAAAGAAGCCCAACCAAGGTAAGTTTATTCCTACTTGTCATTTTTGTGGTGTTGTTGGTCATATAAGGCCAAATTGATTTAACTTGAATAAAGTAAAGAAAAATAGAGGTGAAAGAAATCTAAAAAGGAAAGGAAAGAGTCTAGAGAATCAAGTTTTTGATATGAATCAACCAAACAATTTTTTAAGTCTCAAACTTGGTGAACTAGCATATTTTTACTTTCAAAATAAAGAAAAAAATCATATAAAGTGATGTTGATAAAAAGAATAGGCTAAAATTTAAAGCAAAATGGGTGGTCAAATAAGATGCTATGTCATATTAATTGATAGGACTACTTGCATGTTCTTGCATTCTTTTTATTATTGCATTAGTCTAAGACATGCATTTTATTTTTCTGTTTTACTTTTATGTTTCTGTTTTTCAGTTTTAAATAAAAAAAATATAACATCAATTTTTTTTTTCTGGTTTGGTTCAAAACTTTTATTTAAGGAAAGTACATGCTTGATATATCAAAGTTTGAATATTTGTATTCTCACTTAATAATTGTTTTTGAACTTATGCATTTATCTATTTTGTGCGATTCACTTTGTGCATACTAATCCTATGGATTATTTTGGTAAAGTTCATTTTCAATGCACAGTGAAGAACCTATATGTATGCATTTTATAATTAAATGAGATGCTCATCAAAGAGGGAGTTCATGCCTTAAATTGACTAATACTTGTTGAACCTAGTATATCAATAAAGAGCTCTCCTCTTACCAAATATAAAGAGTTGATCCATATAGAAAAAGTCGGTATTAATTCATTGCGGAAAAAGACAAACACTCTACACGGATCTACCACTTTAAGTTCTTACAGAAAAAATCGTCGCTCTAATCATTATGGAAAAAGATGAGCAACAAACATGAACACAAAAATGGGGTGTACAAACTAGTGTTTGAAAGAGATGCTCATGTATCTAGGCCCTACTATAAAGTTTGACTTTTAAGGTGAAGCAATAAACTCTTGTGAGCATCTATAAAAAGCAATCATTCATGAATAAATGTATAAAAAATATATTGAAGAAAATAGTTCATAAATATGCTATGGTATAAGTATACTCATTTACACACTCACATGAACTTTGACATTGATGATCTTATGAGGAGTGAATATTCATAGTGATTGTTGCAAATAAGATGGTGTACTCTATTGAATTTGTTTTGTGAGTTACACTATGTTTTGAACTAAGATGTTTCTAGGCATGTTACTTACCTTATTGCCTATTTATTTTTTATATAAAAAGAAAGAAAGAAAAAAAAAAGAGTTCAAATTTTTTGTTATTTTTTTTAATCTCTATTTATTTTGGTTTATATAAAATAAATACATGGAATTTATTCATCATGTCTTTTTTAATGTCTTCATCTTGGCACACATAAGTGATATTTATTATATTTTGTGTCTTGTCAGATTAGTAACAAAAAATGGGAGTATTGGAAAAGCAAATTGGAATATTTTGATATTGTGAAATTTAGGGAGAGTTTGAGTAAGTAGGAGTTTAATGAATTTGCTGAAAATAAAAAGGGGGAGAAGCATAATATTGAGGGGGAGAACTATATACTTTAGGGGGAGTTGCAGAATATGGAGATGTAGAACTAAGTACAGAACATGGTTATTGATAATGACTAGAACATTTTTTTTGTAGGTTTACATTACGTCTAACTTTTGATTATTATTGAGACTAATTTTAAAGAATGTTCTATGTCATTTCTTCTCATTATTGTATTAAGATTTTCTTCACGAGATATTGGTCTGCTGGTTGTTTTTGTCTTAGGTACACATTACATTCATCAAATTGGTTTTATGACCAATCCGCCAAAGGGGAAGATTGTAGATGCAAGACATTCATCAAGTTGGTTTTGTCACCAATCCGCCAAAGGGGGAGATTGTAGAGGAAAAAGTTGGCTAGGATTAGATGACTAAATGATAAGGTTTATCTTATCATTATTTGACTAAATGATAAGGCTTATCTTATCATTATATTTGAATTTGTTGGATGAATGTAAAATAATTATTGATTTATCTCTAAACAATGTTGAGTCTATCTAGAAGTCTTAGGTGATGTTTAGATAAGTTTTTGAGGTTAAAATCGAGTCCTACTATATTTTGAAGAAAGCTGAATAGATTAGTCAATCCAGAAGATTGTTATTCGCGAAATGTTAGTAGTCCATCGGAACACGTCTTCGCGACTGTTGCTAACCGTCAGCAGAGTCTTACTGTGACTGGAACTCTTTCCAGACTTTCTATTTAAAGGGATTCGGTTTTGTATCTTATTATGAACTTTGAGCCACGAATTTCAGAGATGATATTCTGAGCATATGTGTGAGAAAATTCACCTGAGAATTTTCATGAGATTTTTCATTTCTCTTTAAAGTGTGATCATGCTTCGGTGTTGGAGGATCGTGTGATTGTAATTCAGCCTCTAGAGTTCTAGGAGGAAAGGCAACATTTGAAGATCGCCAGAGGTTCTGGCTGCTACTGCGGTACAAGACCGGGTTGTTTGTCTTGGTAAGTAAGATAGTCGATTTGCAAAGGTTTTGTAATTGATGATTGCTTGTTATTATTCTTCAAATAATAAGATTGACTTTCCTGGGTTTGGCTGCCCTATAGAGTTTTACCTTTAAATAGTTCTTTAAAGGGTTTTCTTTCGTAACCAATCGTTGTGTCTTACAAATTTGTTTATTCTCTTTAAGTATTTTGATTCATTTAATAATTCTAGATATTGAGATCTAATCAATTTGTTCAAGTAAATTGGTAGACAATTTCGTAATTTTATAGGGGTACGTTGGAAATTTCAGTTTAAAATAATAATTTTAAAAATAATTTAAATAATTACGAAACTATAAAAAAATTAATTATAAAAATATTATCATAACCACAAAAAATAATTTAAATTTTTGTTTAAAATATTCACTAGAGTAATAATTCAAAAAATAAGAAAAAATATTGAGGAGTTAAAGTTGTAAATAGAAGTGAAAGAAAAAAATAATAAAGAAAGAATAAAAAAATATTATTTTAATAGAATAGATAAAGGATGGTAAATGAGATATAGGAAATTTTTAAAAAATGAATAAAATTTAAAAATTTTTTTAAAAATTATTACTTTTAATTAAATTATAAAATTTTTTATAGAAAACAAATGTGAATGCTCTGAATATTGTCGCTACTGTCAATTACAAATCCACATCTAGACACAACAGTCACTGATAGGACGTTGGATGGACCCACTGTGGGGTACACACGTAGTACTAGTGATCATGAGCTGGGGCAACAGCTACCACAAGACGATGGATCGATCCTCGACCAGATAAATCAGAGGGGGGCATATAAATAATTGAGATCGTAACTAATGAACCATGAAATTATCTAATTTCATATGCAATTCATGATACGCATAACTCCATTGGTTTATTTAATTTCTCTTCTTCCTAGCTAGCTAGGTATGAAATTAATTTAGGTTTTGCGTTTATCTACTTAGGTTTACCAAAGGTCCAAAACAGACAAAATTAATGTGATATTACCTTGCGTGTTGCAAAATATGAAGAAATTATTTACACCGATCGACGCAAGCGCTTCCGTACGCTGCATGTCAATAATTTGCCCCGTCTTCCACTCAAACTAATTGACTCTCGATCAATCCCCGTCAACCCAATTACATTAACATTTGGGGTGAGCTACTCTGGGAGTGGGACTCTGGATATAGGCTTAGCTTGTGTTTAACCCTTAATTTATAGACCTACTTACCTGTGGAAAACACACCGGGCTAGCTTCTCTCATAATCCTCTCTCTCTCTCTCTCTCTCTCTCTCTCTTCATGTCAAGAGGAAACATGAGCAGCTTACCTGCTGGACTACTAATGATCATGATGGTCCTGATTGCTCTACTCCTACCCCCTCAAACTTTCAGCCTAGAGAAAACTCCGCGTCACTACTGTGCAACATCGTGCGGCAATCAAATAATAAGCCATCCGTTTCGACTAAAAGGCGATCCACCAAACTGTGGATACCAATGGTATGAACTCTCATGCGAGAACAATTCCACGGTATTATACTTGTTTGGTGGAAAGTTCTTTGTACGACAAATTAATAACTCCGGATCCACGATTCGAGTTGTGGACGCAGGCATATTTGATCATCAGAAGGATAATCACTCCTCGTTCATCCCTCGTTATTTTCTAAACCATGCTAACTTCAGTATTAGGCTGCCTTTTTATACCACATATAATTTAAACCAGAAAGCATCATTTTGGCCAAGTATTGATTTACTATCAAAAGGCATAGTAATTCTCAAGTGTCAAAAGGCAGTAGTGAATTCTCCTTCCCATCTTGTCTATGTGAACACTTCTACTTGCTCTGATAATTACGGATCAGCGTCTTCTTCCAACTCTTCTTTGATATCCCATTCCAAACCATATTATACATATGTCAAAGTTGGGAAAACGAATGTGATGGATGTGGAGGACTGGTGCAAAATAGAGCAAATGTCTCTGACATCGTGGCTTGGACGAATTTCTTCCCATAATATTTCCTGTACAGACCTTCGCAATATATTCCTATATGGTTTTGAGCTTTCGTGGTTGGGATCTGACGAGCGCAGATTTGGTGAGTAATGAATCCGTACGAACGTGGCTCAATTTCTAATTAAATATTCTACTAGCTTCTTGATATATATATATATATATATATATAGTCATTAATGTGATGCTTTTCTTTCTCTTTTGTACAGCAATCCATATGGGACAGCTGGCGGCGATAGGTGAGTTTCTATGAATCAAGAAATGTTAGATGGATAATATGATAGAAATTAGGCAGAGTGAAATTAACAGACTGAATACATATGATTATCAAGCGGCTAATTAATACAGCTATTTGTTTTTATTTTTACTTTATTGTCAATTAGCGTGGCCTGATGATAAAGTTGTTTATTCAATTTCCATGCATGAGATCCAAATAGATTCTACAGATTACTTGTTTAAATTCTTAGATAATAAATTGATTGATGCGTACTAATCATTTTTTTCAAACACTATTGCAGTTTTTACCGGTGGAGCAATATTGCTTATCTGTAAGAGTACCTGTTCTCTCTCTATATCTTCTTTACTTTTTTTAATCGATCATTATTATAAATTCCTTCAGCTATAAATTCCAAAACTATAATATCTGAAACCATAAGATAAACATATATATATATATATATATATATCAATGACATTTATATGCAAGAGAAAACAGATGCTCATGTGCTTAATTAGTAGGATTTTGCAAGGAAGTTAATTCTAGTTACTCTATTTTTAACAAAAACAAAAAGGGGACTATACGTAATGGAACGATAGGATTATTTTCTTACATTATTTTGGTTATTGTCTTGTATAGGTCTATGGCATTTGGCAATAACTGTATTAGGCACTCCATTTGTGATTGCGTTTCTGATATATAAATGGCGAAGGAGGCATTTGTCAATGTATGATGCTATTGAAAACTTTCTCCAAAACCACAATAACCTCATGATAGTAAGGTACTCTTTCTCACAACTTAAGAAGATGATTGGGAATTTCAAAGAAAAATTAGGTGAAGGAGGTTATGGAATGGTATTTAAAGGAACTCTCAAAAGTGGACGACTTGTAGCTGTAAAGGTGCTAGGCAAGTCCAAAACAAATGGACAAGACTTTATGAATGAAGTGGCGACCATTGGGAGGATTCATCATGTTAATGTGGTGCAACTCGTTGGTTTTTGTGTCCATGGATCAAAGTTTGCTCTTGTATATGAATTAATGGCTAATGGCTCTCTAAATAAATACATTTTTTCCTCGGACGAAAGTATTGTCCTAAACTACAAGCAAACATATAATATTGCTTTGGGAGTGGCTCGTGGTATTGAATATTTGCATCGTGGATGTGACATGCAAATTTTGCATTTTGATATCAAACCTCACAACATTCTTCTTGATGAGAGTTTTACTCCTAAAATCTCTGACTTTGGCTTAGCAAAATTGTACCCAATAGAAGAAAATACTATTTGTTTGACTGCTGCAAGAGGGACATTGGGATACATGGCTCCTGAGTTGTTCTACAAAAACATTGGAGGTATTTCATACAAGGCGGATGTTTATAGTTTTGGAATGCTCCTGATGGAAATGGTGGGCAAAAGAAAGAACGTGAATGTTTTTGCAGAACATTCAAGCCAGATTTACTTTCCAACCTGGGTGTATGATCAATTCAACAATGAAAAAGACATTGAAATGGGATATGCCACAGAAGAAGAAAAGGAGATGACCATGAAGATGATGATTGTTGCTTTGTGGTGTATACAGATGAACCCTAGTAACCGTCCTTCAATGAACAAAGTTGTAGAAATGCTTGAAGGAGAAGTTGAACACTTACAAATTCCTCCCAAGCCTCCCCTATCATCGCCAGAGAGAGTTACAAGAGATTGTGAAGATAATTCAAGCCAAACTCGGACATCAACGCAATCAGGTGAACTTAGTAAAGGAGAAGCTAGCACCCAAGTTTGATAGGGAAAACTATCTTCTCATGTTTGGTTGTATAAAAGATATTTCATATTTATATGTAACCTTTAATATTTCTCACACTTAACCGCCAGTAAATTAACCAATTTGTGAACTTATGATGCTACTCTTCAATACTTTGCATGAAACCTTTTTGTTTTTGTTTTTGTTTGTTTTTTTTAAACTTGGGTATATTGGATTGGAACAATTTTTGGCTTTGAAAGCCTCAATTAATTAACCAATCAAGAAACTGTCTTTTAAAAGCTTAATTCAGAAGATAGAATGTCAATACTGCGCTACAACAGCTGGCACTTTTCCTGGCGAATAAAAATCGCTGGGAAAAGCACAAAAATTGCCGCCATATAAATATGCCAGCGATTATAGACTCGCCGGATAATCGCCGGTACTATTCAGCCATTTCTAATATATTGCCGCGAACTACCAAAATCGCAGTCTAAAGTGTGAGATTTAGCAGCGATTTTCTAATCGCCGTAATGTAGTTTCAAAAGTGTAAAATTTTATGCCGGCGATTAAGAAATCGCTGGGAAATAATATTACAACGATTTTTTCATCGCCGGCAAGTTATTTAAGAAATGAAAAATTTTGTTCCGGCAATGAAAAAATCGCTGGCAAATTATATGCCAGTGATTTTTTCATCGCCGGTATATAATTTTCCGTTTCTTAAATAACTTGCCGGCGATGAAAAAATCACTGGCAAATTATTTACTAGCGATTTTTTCATCGCCGGTATATAATTTTCTGTTTCTTAAATAACTTGCCGGCGATGAAAAAATCGCTGGCAAATTATTTACTAGCAATTTTTTCATCGTCGGAATATAATTTTCCGTTTCTTAAATAACTTGGCGGTGATGAAAAAATTGCTGTCATATCATTTGCCAGCGATTTTTTCATCGCCATGATATAGTTTCAAAAGGGCCATATTCTATTCCGGCGTTTTTCACTGGAAAATGATATGACAGCGATTTTTTCATTGCCCCCACTGTTATTTTCTGTTATTTAATTATTTTTTCGGTGATGAAAAAATCGCTGTCATATCATTTGCCTGCGATTTTTTCATCGTGGGCATAGAATATGGCCCTTTTGAAACTATATTACGGCGATGCAAAAATCTTTGTCAAATGATATGACAACGATTTTTTCATCGCTGGCAGATAATTTCCCGTTATTAAATTAATGTTCCAACGATTAATAAATCGCCGGTATAGTATTTTGCCATTTGGGATTACCTCATTGATGTCATTATTTTTTGTGGTTTTTTATCGTATTGACGACGATTGAAAAATCGCTAGAAAAACTGAAAATTGAGTTGTAAGTTAACCCAGTATTCTTACTGTGTCTCATTTCAATCATAAGACCCAGTACAAATACTGGGTTACTATTTTCAATCCATTATGGTTCCTTTGTACCTGATTGACATGATCAACTAATTATCCATATATTCAAAAACATATGGATACATCAACAAATTTCTAAATGACCATTCAATCCAATTCAATACATCAATAATATGGATGACCACAAATATATGCTTGCATGATATATTTAAATTTAATTACACTGGGTGGTGCATTATGGAAGTCATATCAAGTACAATCTGAGCTAATTTTTATATAATACATAAAACATCACCATTATAATAATTTACCATACTCTATTATCACTAAAACCAATAGCTACCAATTTTTGTTATCTCTATTTTTGTGGGACTTTTCATTCACACTGGCACCCACAGTTCTACATATCACTTTTGATTAAGAAAGATGGCCAACATGATGTGCGAAATATGACGTTGTTGCTGCTCAGCCTAAGCTTGACCATATCATCGTTTGAAGATCAAACCACCCGTATTGCTTGATGCCTAATGTAAGAGATTAATATAAAAAACAACCATTACTAAAGCAGGTGAGTTATTTTACAATGACATGAATATAAAGCACTTTTTTTAATAGGAAAGACAAACAAAAATAGTTACAAAAAATCTACATCTTATACAGAACATGTTCATTGTGAAATTTGGTCTTTTTTGCATTATAATTAGGAAGAGGTTAAGATTTATTTTTGAAATTTCTTTTATTGCCTAAACAATTTTGGATGGAAAATGATTTTATAATGATAATGCATGCAATAGGGAAACTTATGAAATATCCAGCTTAATAATTTCTTTTGGAAGCATCGGCAATTTCTTTCACCTAACCTAAACAATTTCTTTCAATATTGGGAGAATAGGAGAATAAAATGTTTAAGGTTAACTTATTCAATTTTGTCAGTAGATAAAATGGTCAACAAGTAGCTTAAAGAAGCTCTAAACTTTAGGCTAATGATCAAATGCTAGCTCAAGTGGAATGCGTGCGACCATGTGCCTACCTAATTCATAATGACCATATATATATAAAATCTGTTCATAGATTTTGAGTTGAACACAGAACATGGTATTGCAGAAAAGGAAGCCAGTAGTCAAGGCTTTATATTTCTGATTGCTGGAAACTTAATATGCATGTTATTGGCTCACCCCTGTATGGCAATTTAACTGTTATCATATATGTAGGATACAGGTTGTGAAAACTCATTTACCACTAGCCTAAAATCTCTCTCAATTACTATTTTCCAGAAAGTCTCCTTAGCTCTTCTTTTTATTTGAACATGGCTTTTATTATTCTTGAATTAATATAGTTTGTTTACTTATAACCTAAGATGTTCTACCGTAACTCTTTCAACCACCTCACACCACATAAAACCCATGACAATATAACTAACCTGGCACCAATACAAATACTGATGGTTTTCATAAAATAATCAACATATGTGCTGATTATATTTCCACATAAAATTCAGTAGATACTGTGACGCCCCCAAATTCCGCTTGGGATTGAACGGACATTTGAAGCGTCGGGACATGCAACACAAGGTTACCTGCCCCCGTTCATGACATATAAGATGCAATGTTTCTAACATGCATCTAGCATTATGCAATATTCGCAGCGGATAATCTTTTTCTTTAGCAATACTATGCACCAAACTAAATATATCCCAAATACTTGAAACATAATTCATACATAAAGGCATACTAAAAAGCCGTGATCACCACACTAGTCTAAAATGGTTGTGATCAAAAGAATACTTGAGATACAACTCCAAAAGTACAAGTATTAACCTAAGTTAAATACTATACCATCATCAACATCGCACCGTGGCCTAGTCGACCGTATTCAGTTGGTCAGATTCCAATTCTCCTTTGGGTCCTGTAACAAGATCTACCATTCGGGGGAATGGTAGTTGGGACTACCACAGTGAGATTTGATTACAAATCTCAGTAAGTTAACATAAAACTCACACACAGGTTAAAAATGCATGCATGGCAGTAAAAGCATAAATGCATAATTATAGTCATATATAAACATAGTATAACTTGACATATAGCATGACTTAACCAGAACTTAAACATGAACTGAAACTTGACTTAACATGGCATAAACTTAAGCTTAAAACATAACATGAACAAACAACATAACATGAACGTGAAACATAACATGGACATGAACATAACATAACATGAACGTGATCTTGAACATATCATAAAAGTGAACATAACATGATGTGAACATGAACTTGGAACATAACATAAACATGAACATAACATGTACGTGAGTATAATATAACATGAACTTGATCTGAAACTTGACTTAACATAAACTTGGAATCTTATTTAATTGTCTTGATAAATAATGTGCATTAATACGTACTCCACAGTTGTTGTGGCCCCACGTATTCAAGTAACATAAAACATAATACGTACTCCACAGTTGTTGTGGCCCCACGTATTCTACATGTCACAATTGCTGTGTCTCATGTAGTGTATGCTCCACAGTTGTTGTGGCCCCATACTTCATGCTCCACAGTTGTTGTGGCCCCATGAATTCACATAACATAAAATATAATACGTACTCCACAGTTGTTGTGGCCCCACGTATTCTACATGTCACAATTGCTGTGTCTCATGTAGTGTATGCTCCACAGTTGTTGTGGCCCCATACTTCATGTAACATAAAATATAATACGTACTCCACAGTTGTTGTGGCCCCACGCATTATAAGTAACATAAATATAATACGTACTCCACAGTTGTTGTGGCCCCACGCATTATAAGTAACATAACATAAATATAATACGTACTCCACAGTTGTTGTGGCCCCACGCATTATAAGTAACATAAATTAAGATATAATACGTACTCCACAGTTGTTGTAGCCCCACGCATTATAAATAACATAACATAAATATAATACGTACTCCACAGTTGTTGTGGCCCCACGCATTATAAGTAACATAACATAAATATAATACGTACTCCACAGTTGTTGTGGCCCCACGCATTATAA
>QGSO01000794.1:227534-290999 GCA_011037825.1 Carya cathayensis | reverse complement strand
CGTCGCTGCATTACACAGAATACGCTACACGCGTATTCTCTTCACACAACCCGCCGTATCACATCTACGGCATCCATCTCACGCCTATACTTCACAGCACAGTCCACAAAATACACAATCAAACGCAACACTTCACAACCACACTTCGCTTCACAACTACGCAACGAATTCCACAAATACAACTACACAATCCACAAACCAACCAACTATTTTAAACGTAAAATAACTAGAGATAGAAGGTTATACCATCGACGGGATAACCCGTGCGTCGCTCGTTGTTCGTCACGAACATGCGTCGGAGGAACGTACGTGGCGGCGTACGGTGGCTGTCCACCACATAAAGTGGTAGTTTGGGCTTGAGAAAGGCTAGGCGTGGTCTTGGAAGACTCATGATTTTACAGCTGTCGGTGAAGAACAAAATACGTGATTTACGGAAAAGATAAACTATACGCGTGATTCCAGATGAGGGTAAAGACAAGAGAGATGTGATTGCTGTCGGGAAATAATCCAAAACTGATAATTTTAGCGGGCTGTTACAGATACCACAGCAGTATGCATGTACAACAAGGTAATGAATAAAAAAAGGTTCTGAAAAATGCATATGTCAACTTTTATATCCTACTAGACAAGTACGAGCTCTTTATCAATTTATGACTCACCTTATGTTGAGCCATGTGATAACAAGAACATAGGAAGCCAAGAGAACCAACAAACGCCTAGCTGAGCATATGCCTGTCTGAAAATAAGCTCCCAATCTACCCACCTGTTTGGATACTAAAAAGATGGAGTAAGATGCAAACAAGTTGGAAAAATTAAAATGCAGGGCAAACACTAGCAAAGCTGAGTTCATCATTGAGGTTTTGTTACCAACAGCATCAATGAAATCAATCTTCATCATGTGAAAGGTTCCACATATAAAAAAGTGAGAGGGTGGATAAATACCCCCTAACAAACTTCTTCACATAAAAGGACAACAGCATACACTGAAAGCCCTTTAAAAAATATCATCTGCCAGCAAATGCCCTTTAAAAAATCACTATGCTTTGACATCTCCAGCAAGTAATTTCAAAACTGGAGTCAAAATAGGTTGGATTCACTCCGACCTACCTGCTCCCTGATCCAAAATCTGATGCCTAGATTTTGATCCAAAATTTGAGTTTGCAAAATTTTCATGCTCGCTTATATAAACCTTTTTTGATAACTCTCTCTCTCTCTCTCTCTCTCTCTCTCTCAACTCAACTCCACGAAGTTTTATCCTAATTTTTAAAGACCAGGCTATGGTATGTAACTAAAAATATAATTCACTGTATCTTGCCACTTGCCTTCTTTTGGAGCTTTTATAATGAAAACATTACATTTATTTCAGCTGCAAGGACACCTCTCCACTGACAAAGCTCATAAATATTTTCCATAATCCCACCTTTCAGTAACATGGATCCAAACACCGTTGCACAGATTATGGCTTGTCTATTTGTTATTAACATTTGCTTTTGTACTCCAGCAATGTAAGTATTTAATGAGCTACAGCAGGAAGGACTGGGAGTAGCTACATTAACGACATGCTACAATAACCTCGGAAGGCTCCTGAAAACTTAAAGGACACACTGCACAAGCAATGTTTATTTCATTTAGAAGTTAAATGGCACCAAAAATTCATAAAACATATATAAAGTGGGACAGCAAACCAACCGCAACAACAAATACTACATTTGAATTATATCAAGCACACATAAATAGAGATGAAAAAAAAGCTGGTCCTATTTCTTTCTGAAAGCCAGGTAACATTAATCTTGATACTTTTTGTTTCTGCTCTACAACAACAACTTGAAGTTTTGAATCTCATGCTTGCTAGTTCTTGATTGTGGTTAAAAGCTACATATGCATGAGTGTGGGTATCTCCCATTAGTGACCAGTCAAGATTCAATAATAATAATATAGTTATTAAAATCAAATGAAATATAAAATTCCAATATGCTTTTGTCATTGATAGTGATCCAACCATTTAACTAATTTCTGACATGTGCTCTCTCTCTCTCTCTCTCTTTCAGTCACTGTCAATGTTTCTTGTATCTTAATTCCCCTAAATCCTGACATCCTCATTAGGGTCTATGTTTTGCAGCATGCTTTTGCAGAGGAATTAGCAGTTCTCTAAATTAAGTGCTTCTTAACAGTTAGCATCAAGATCATGGTGCAGCGATTCGGTACCTTAATCTCTGCTATAGAGTTTTTTGTTAAATTCAACTGTTCTGAAATATAATTCTCTACACTATCCATCAATGGTTCATCATCTGAAACATGGTATGTGGCCAAAGCCGAAAAGCTAGCAGCAGAGAAGCTCAACAAGTCCAAAATCAGCTGCAAAAATTAAGTTCAAGATGTCAGCGGAGAGATGATCAAACTAATGGGCCATGACAGGTTTCAAACAGCAGACATAATCTCCATCCATCTGAGAGTGCAAGCACAGAAAAACAATGGGTCATGATGAGCTTTGCATAGTTACCCTTAACTGTAATAGCTCGTTTTAAGGGAGAAGGTTTGTCCAGAATCACTAATGACGACAAACCCCCACTCGAGGACCCATCCGATTAGCGTTTAAGCAAAATACTATGGGTGAACAATCAAAAGAATCTGAAATAACCACTTTCCATGTGATCTAAGCCTGTTTCAAGTATCACTTACCTGGAAAAATACGTCATCATGCTCCTCATCTTGAGATCCCTCATTTGACATAAGAATCATCTTCAGATGCTTTCCACACCATATGCTGGCCTAATATACAATTCTCAACATATTAAATAACATATCCTTCCAATAAGGTTAAGAAACTGATATGTACATCTGTACTAGCTCACAAACATATAACAAATAGAGTGAAAGTGGAGAGAACATATATACCTTGGTCCCTAGGGAAAGAAATTGTGGTAAGCACCCACATATATCTGACTCTAGGTGTTTTACAGCAACATGTAAAATAGATTTGTTTAACAGGCACTGGGATGCATCCAAACAAGTGAAGTCTTCCCACAATTTCTCAAGCTTGTCTTCAAGGTAAAAATCAATGCACCTCATGAAGAGCACTTACATGGCGACTTTTTGCTATCTCAAAGTGGTTTTAATTTGTTTTTTATAAACCTTATGTGTCCATATGCAAAATTAGATGTGCAAACCTTCAGCTATTTTTATATTGTCAAAAGAGCAGAAAGAATTAGAATGAGTAGCTCACATAAAGTATCTACTCACACTATAAACATAATGACTAATAGGATCACCAGTGAAAAGGTCTATAAAATTCATTGAGCCACCATGCAAGCAGCTTCTGTCAATCCTGCCCATGGAGGTATTAAACTGGATTATCCTCAAAGTTATGCTGAGAGCATGAATATGTTTATAATTCAACTATTCAAATTTAGCCAATGGCACATTTAAAGATCATATATAGTTTGTTTTCTCTATGCTGATCGAGGAAAGGTGCACCAAACTCATTCTCAAATGGTGTAATAAAATAAAAGGAGCAACTAAGACAAGTTATAAGCGAATGGACATTGGAATGGATACTGTGAGGCGTTCCATAAGCAAATGCAATTCAGATCGATCTGATATATCTAAGTCCTGGAGCTTAGATAGTAGTTGAACACGAATCTCCACAACCTATAACAAAACATGTCCAAGTTATCGATATGTCATAAATTACAAGATGCATAGAAGCAACTTATTCCCATATAATTATGTTATACGACTTGAACTTATTGAGTATGAAGCAATTTGACAGCAAACTTTTAAAATGAAAGGTCTTCCTGAAACAACAGCCTAATAGCATCTCTTCAAATCTGGGAAGCAACAACATGTACAACAGAAAGGATATGCAGAACTCACTGTACCATTCAAAAAGCAGCCTGATAAACCTCTCTACCTGAACTTGTACACATGAAAAATGATATAAAAAAATTGAAAAGCTAATGGACAACACATAAGGCTATTGCTATGCAAGGATCCATATAAGTAGGAGGCAATTGAACCAAAAAATGTTGTCAAAAGCAACCTATATCCACTACCTCAATCACCAAATATAATAACACATTGAACAAGCCATTTGCATATTACCTAGTCCAACCCTTTCACCAATATCCAGGTCTTAGATATAATTTTCACCGTTCATGATTCGTTACTCAATTGGCTTTATGTCATACAACAAATTATTGATGGATATAGAAGTGATACAATGTAATGACCCTCACACACACATTGATCATATTAATCTTCAGTTTAAACTCGGTATATCCACAACCACCCATTAATATAGATGGACAAATGAAGGCTGAATATATTTCTTGAGAGAGAGAGAGAGAGAGAGAGAGAGAGAGAGAGAGAGACCTTCTCCATGTTGTGTCAGTTTCAAAGCTCCTTCAAGCTACTTCTCAAGGTTTTGCACCAACTTGTGAATGCTAGCATGATGGTCCAATGTCTTCTCCAAGAAAATGCCTTTCAATACAAGTACATTACGTGTTATGTCATGTTAACAAGCATAATGTATGGTGCTACTAAATAGTTGTACCTAGAAGAGAACATATTTTTGAGCTATAAGAAACTTACACTCAGTTTGAACTGTACTCATTACTTTCTTACAATCTTCATTGCCTCCTACTTGTGATTCCCCGGGACATCAAGCTTTAGGTAACGTTAAAAGTACTTTTTGCTGGGAAATGGTTCAGGTATGAAGTCTTACATTTATGCTCAAACTATTTAAAAAGAGGCCACCAAAAATAGATTCATCTCCCCGGTGTTGACATAGATCTCTTTATATAGATATAGTAATATTTATATATATACATATATATATTAATATGTATATTGCCTAGTTGTCAAAAAGTTTATCAAAAAACCACCCTACAGGCTAAAAGACCACACGACCCCAGTTATGGGTCGGGGGAATCATTACATTGAGTCTGTCGATATGACTCAGTGAATGACGGATAATCCTTGAAGTATGCCTGAAGCAATCTGTTAGTCTGAATTTGATGCTCCCTAAGAGCTCGCATCTCTGATCTCATTTCCTCCAGTTGACTCTTATACGCTTCAGCATCTTTCTTATGTTGTTCAGAATCTTTCTTGTGTCTTTCAATCTCAGACACATAGTATTGCATTTTAATTTGATCACGTTGTCTACTTGACTGGGGGATCACCATCTCCCCGAGTCCTCACGCATATCCAGGTCGATGGCCAAGGACCTTCCTAAAGACAGTTGCTGTTGCCTCATCATTACATTGCTCTGGTTCGAGGCCATCCAACCTACCTTGCATCTCCTTCTGGACATTGACAAAACACCAATCATTAACAATCGTGGCATGTACTATGTATGCATTTATTATTATTAGAAAGAAACATAGATGACTGAGACTATAAGTGTACAACTCACGTAAGTATCTTCTGTAGCATCTGTCATGAACTTATTCTTCTTCTTCGACCAATGCGTCTCCTTATAGAAGTCAACAAATTTCCATTCTCAGCACGCTACATGTTTTCAAAATATGTATAAGAATATAATTTGGGCAGGAAAAGTTTATTAAATTTGACATGTGTATTTTAAGCTCAAGTCTATTGAAAGTAATCACTACCCAAAAGTAAGGTAATAATATCACAATTACATATGGAAAATCATTTCATGACATAGAGGACAATATTTTTGGTGCTAATGAATTCAGAAGTTGGACAAGTCTATTTAAATGAAAAGCAATTGGGAGGCATCCTCAAACCTTTTGCTCAAGTAGTTGGATGAATGATTTACGTCCTGATGTGTGATTAATTGCCTGCTTCTTTCGGTTCTCCCGGTTTTGAGATGAAATTTTCTGCCATGCACACCCAATGTTAGCTATAATAAACATATGGTCTTGCCACAACAATATTTATACATACTAACTTGGAAGAATTTACAATGGCATTACTTTGAGAAAGAGCATATATACCTTAAAGGCATCACTGCCCCATCTACCACACAACTTTACCCATACAAAGTGGTCCACCAAGCTTGACCCATTAGCTAAAGCTTCTTCGTGGCTTCCAAATGATTCATAAATCTTGTGCAAGTCATGATGGAAGGAGTTGAAGCGCTTACGAAGTGCCTTTGTCACTGTCATTTGGTGGTTTTCGCGTTCCCAGTCGAACACGAAGTCAGACTACAATGTATGTGTGAATTAATATGGAAAGTGACGGTTATATTGGACAAAATACTTCCAACTTGACGAAATTAACTAACCCAATAACTTACCCGACCACGGTCAATGAGCTCCTTTTTCATGGCTTGCGGAACATCCGTCCAGCGCGCATAACTCATGTCACAATATTGTTTCACAATCCATGATACTCGTGTTGTGAACATAGAAGCGTGTTCACAACACGGTGCAGTCTCACCGTCGTTTATCTTTAAAAGTACTTTCCCGTGCTTCCTAACCTTCTCAAACTCAATGCATCGAGCAGGCCCACGAGATCGTTTTCTCTGTTGCTGCGCTACTACGGGCTCTGTGGAGGCATCCGCTACTGTAATTCAAAATTCACTAGATTAGTGTATGTAATTATAAAGTATCTTTACACAAACAAACACACATTACAATAGGTCAACACATTCAATATGTATCATGGATTAACACACACCAGTTTGTGGTACATTGGGGTCTTCCATTCTTGCGTGTTTTCTAATAGGTGATTGTTCTCGCACTAGTGAGGGTTCTCGAATAGGCGCTGGTGTGGGAATTGGGTTGGTAGATGGTGGAGGACTTGGGGGCTATGTGGAGTCATCCGAGGAGGACTGATTACACTCCTCAGAACTGTGATATGAGGAGATTTTGCTCCCTGTGGGTGGTTGTGTCGAGCCGAGTACGGTACATGGCGCCTTGCACGAATACCCCGAAGTCTCCCTCTGCACCTAGTACTGGGTCCCGCTCGGTCACCTGCGTGTGTATGAGTTAATAGCATTGTAATAAATGTCAGGTCCATTTCACAAAATAATCTCAAAGTCACAGACATGGTTAAAAAGAAAAACATTTATCTACCATTTTCATTTACTTCTGGGTAGACTAACCATTACATTATGATCATAATATAGACAAATGATTAACTTATCGATCTAAATTATATACCTTGATAATTAATAGTGCCGCTCATGCCTCCAGCTTGAAGATGGGATTGCATGATAAATATTTCGATAGCGGAGAAAGCAAATCCCCTCCCAAATCTGTCTGTGCAGCGACTACAATAATGCAACACCGTTATTGTTTTCCCCTCACCTAAGCAATAATAATATCATATACATCAGAAGTCAAACAAGTTTATAGGAAATAAATATATGAAACCATAAATGTAATCTTGTGCATATTACTTCATAACTCATTTATTAAAAATTATACTTAATGGTTAGTCTAAATAAATTAATCAGAAAAGGTATGAATCTCCAATCTCATTTTGAACTATATGTGAAATGGTACCAACTTCAAAGAGGTAAGTTGCTGTACCAACCTTAATTAGACGAAGTTTCTAGCTTGTAATTATAAATCTGACATAGACTCTTCGTCTATTGATAGGTCATCTTCATCTGAATATTCCCCCTCACTATACGCATCTCCGGAACCAGAAGAAATCATGGCATCATTAATAATGCCTATTGAATCTATGCATTGACCATCCATGACTTCTTGTGCATCAATATGGCTAGGTGGTATATCAAGCCTATCTAGTGGAGTTGATACTGGATCAGCATTACCACACTGCACTGGTTCATAATAATATGTAGACTCATTTTCTTGATCGGCGTCATTAGTAATTGACTCGCCATCATTAATATCTTCCAGAATCCTCGACACTAACGGAATGTTATATACATTCATATTTGTATAGGTCTGCACAACACCCCAATTCCCTTTCGCCCTTAAATCTCTTATGTAGAAACATTGATCAGCCTGACTCGCCAACACGAATGGTTCACGCTTATACTAAGTCCCATTCATGTTGACACTAATCATATGGTCATCCATCCGCACCCCGCGTTTCCGATCACCAACGTCAAACCAATCACATTCAAATAAGTACACCCGACGCCACTCCATGTAGCGTAACTCTACGATATTATTAATAACACCGTAAAAGTCTGTGTTATTTGTGGCCTCGTCCCCAGTTACCAACACCCCATAATTTTGTGTACGTCGATGAAGTTCACGCTGTCTCGTATGAAACCTTTTTCCATTTATTATGCAAGCATCATATCATGCAACCTAACGGTCAGGCTCGCAAGCTAACGCATACAGATCAGCGGACACATCTACTGGATTCTTGGTACGATGTTCCTGGATCTATACCAAAATTGTTGAAAATTCACAACGTATATTGTCATCATTTCAAAACCTATTAAGGAAATCCATAATATTTCAACGTAGATAAGGATGGAGAAGAACTTACACGGTGCTTGAACCAAGTTGGAAAGTTAGTTTGATGCATGCGATCCATGCAATTTGGGTGTTGCACCTTACAATTCTCGTAGTGTTCCCTACATTTGGAGCACAGAATCGCCAAACAAAATATTTGATGTTATGGCCATTGCATATATAATAACTTGTTAAGTTTGAATGGAAGTAGATTTGAAAGTAAACTCTTTGATGCTTACTGTATATATGGTCCAATCTCTTGACAATTGTTGAGCACATACCAAATGGCTTCCTTAAAGAGTTTATCTTCTAATTGCACATTAGAAGCTGAACCCAAGGGACGAACTTTCTGGTTGAAAATTCTGAATCCATCTATAGTCTCCTCTTCATCAGCATCAACATTGCGGTCCGCTCGATTGAACTTCGTCTCAACATCTTTGAGGTATATGGAGCAAAATGTCAGGCATTCAGTGTGAATGTAGGCCTTGGCTATTGAACCTTCTGGTCGGGATTTATTCTTAACATACCGTTTGAATTTTCCTAGGTATCTCTCAAATGGGTACATCCATCTATATTGTACTGGACTCCCAAGTATGGCCTCACGAGGCAAATGGATAGCTAGGTGGACCATGACATCAAAAAATGAGGGAGGGAATATCATCTTCAGTTTGCATAGAATGGTGACGATATCAGTTTGGAGCTGGTGTAAGCGATTCACATCCAGTGTTCGAGCGCACAACTCTTTGAAGAACGTGCTAAGTTCAGTCAAAGCCAAGGCAATGTCACTTCTTAGAAACCCCCCAGCAGCAATTGTGAGTAGTCTTTGAAGGAAAACATGATAATCATAGCTTTTTAACCCGACGATTTTGCAATCACATAGAGAAACACAATTCGAGATATTGGAATAATCTAGAAATTTGATATCGGACAGCCACTCACAAAATTTATGCCTTTCATCTCCATGTAATGTGTATAGTGCATGTGGCATTGTTACATGATCACCCTCACGCCTCAAATGTAATTCTTTTCTATAGCCCAATATCTCCAGGTCACGCCTTGAATTGATATTGTCTTTAGTTTTTCCTGGAGTGTTCATTAAAGTGAATAAGATGTTTTCGGCAATATTCTTCTCAATATGCATAACATCTAAATTATGCCGAAGTTGAAGTGTTGACCAATAAGGTAACTGGAAGAATATGCTACACTTTGTCTAATTCAGCTATTCAGCAGTACATTTTCTCCTCCTATGAGATTTGCCAAACTGAACATCCCCAATCATCTGCAATTGAGTTAGAATATCGTATCCTCCTATATCCCTTGGCAGCATGTGATGATCTTCTTTACCGTTGAACAATTCTTTCCTCCTTCTCCATATGTGATCTAGAGGTAAGAAACGTCGGTGTCCCATATAACAATGTTTTCGGCCATATTTCATGCAATTGTAGTCTGTGTTGGCATTGCAAGACGGACAAGCTAATTTCCCCTTTGTTGACCAGCCAGAGATATTCCTGTAGGCAGGAAAGTTATTGATTGTCCACAACAACGCAGCATGCAACATAAACGTCTCCTTAGATGATGCATCATATGTAGATACCCCATATTCCCACAATTCAAGCAGTTCATCGAGCAATGGCTGCAGGTAAACATCGATCTCATTCCCTGGTGACCTTGGGCCAGGAATAATCAAAGAAGTCATGGTGAATTTGTCTTTCATGCATGACCACGGTGGCAAGTTATAAGGGACAAGGTTCACTAGCCAAATGTTATGGGGCTTAGCCAAGTTGTTGAAGGGAGTGAAGTCGTCACATGCCAGACTGAGCCTAACATTGCGTGGATTAGTAGCGAACCAACTATGATGTTCATCAAATTTCTTCCAACACACAGAGTCAACCGGATGTCTCATACTAGTATCTTCTATCGCCCGTTGCTCTTTATGCCATCACATATCACCTGCTATCTTTGCAGACATAAAGAGACGCCGCAATCTTGGTTTCAATGGAAAATGGCGCAACACTTTTTGAGGTATAACGCGTGAGCCATGTGCATTTGGCATCCACCTCAAAGCCTTACATACAGGGCATTCATTAAGAGCGGCATTTTCCTTTCAGAATAAGATGCAGTCGTTAGGGCACGCATGGATTTTGTGGTACTTGAAACCCAACCCGCGCTTCAAAGACCTTGGTTCCTCATATGATTGTGGCAAGAGCACATTAAGAAAAGAAGATTGCAACAGATCAAGGAGCATGTCAAATGACTTAATTGACCATCCAACGATTGATTTGATGTGTAATAACTTGACAATGAATGACAACTTTGTAAATTTTATACATCGGTCGAAAAGAGGACGTCGGGCATCCTCCAATAGTTTGTCAAAAGTAGTTGCTAGTGAATCTTCAACTATTGGTGGCCTATTTGGCGCAGTAGTATTGTCTTGGGGCGCAGCAGTATTGTCATCCAACATATGCTGCATGTCATCGATGTAATCATCTTCTGGTATAAACTTGTCACTAATATCCTCGTCACTGACGTACAATGTTGTCTCCTCCTCCCCATAAAATATCCACTGGGTGTAGTTTGGATTGATCCCTTTAATAAACAAATGGGATTCAACTTCAAATATAGGAAGCCACAGATTGTTAAGACATGTACGGCATGGACACCGAATTCGATCCCGTCCACTTGCATGGTTTCGTGCTTGTGTGAGGAAATTTTTAACCCCTTCGACATATGCAGGTGATAAAAGTCTATCGGGATCGTTCATCCAACTTCTGTCCATCTAAAAAAATAATAAATGTGGGAAACTGAGTTAGATAAACAGAGACCGTAAATGTAGGTAGTTGATGAGTTCACATTTGAAATTATAACTGGCAAAATGTGGAATAATACATATGGTCAATGGAATGAATGGTTGGGCAAAGTGTAGGATGAAAAAATTTAATTTAATGCGATAAAATTCATGGTCTGAACATGTCAGGTGTTGCTATAAAGTGAACATATTCATCCTTATAGGAAACGGCAAGTGTATGCGTATTGAGATCAGGTCATACGTGAAAGGTGGGCATGTTACATACTTATTTAGGGTTTGAGTCCACTATGAGTTAGTGCACTGAGTGATGTTTTATATAATACATTAGACATCGAGTATCCTAAAAGCCTAAAACCCGATGGTACTCAACTCTTGATTGAGTGCATAAATGAATCATTATCAATTGGACCAACAACAAACCAAAAGGCCATTAGTTGAATCCTGAGAAATCAATGTTTAACTTGAGATCACATTTATTTTCGGGCCTAACTAACGATCTCAAGCTTCTACTCATGTATGGTTCAAGGATAATTGGTTGTGTTCACAAAAATGTAATAGATGAAGAGGATCAAAATGATGTACAGTTAAAAATCTAAATGGTTCTTGTTTATGACATTATGTGAGTGTTTATGGTGGAAAAATGGAAAGAGGTAAGTTGTCATCTGCATGTACGCGGAATATAATCTCGGGAATGGCGCTATCCATTTAAACTCAATGGATAAAAGCCCCTATATGCTGGTCTATACACATCGTTCATCCAAGACTATTGTGTTTGAAATGAAGGTAATTAACGTCCGCTAAGAAAGTAAAGCATTAACAAATGACAAAGCTAGATTGGGCAAAGGTAATTAGTAATGGGCTGTGTCCCCTTCATTTTAAACAATGTATCCTCATGCATGTATGGCATCCAACTACAAATAGTAATGAGGGAGGAGGAGGCTGTGTTGGAAGTTATCAAAGAAAAGGTTCATCATTTAACAATCAGAATATTAAATGAAGACATGGGATAGAAAAAGTAGGAGATATTTAGGTAATTAAAAGTACAATAAAAAAACTCACAGCCTCTTGGTGGAAAGTGGAAGTGGGGCCATTTTGGGAATTGGATTAAGATGGGCCAGAATTCATTGTTATAGGTTTCCAACATCATAAATAGCTAATCTTATCAAATGTATGAAGAGTTGAACTCAAAGTAGAGGCGGGATGATATTATGGTGGTAGTGATTGGTTTTCTGGCAGTAAAGCAACGGTGAAGTGAGGTTTATGGTGTTGTGTCTAGTTGTGTGGTGCTAACACTATGATATATGTAAAAGAGTTCTGGTACCGAATTGACGTGGAGAGTAGACCCTGTTTGAAATTAGGCTTGTTGCGCCGATCTTTTAATATTGAATAATATTAAATGATCGGATTTCTGAAGGATGGGATTCCTATATCTAGGTTTATGTCTTTAATTAGATGATATAGATTGTTTACAATGTTGCATTCTGAGGGAAAGCAACGACTTGTGTCTTGAGGATAGGGAGCGCTCACTTGCAGAATTGTGGAGTTATTTCTTGAAGACTATTTACATAGGCCATTGCTACAGATATTAATGGTCTCAATAATATCAGGCCTTCCTTTTCCAACTTGTGAATCTTCACGTACCAGGATTATCTAGTATCTTGAAGAGAAACCTTTGGGGTTGAGGATCAAGGCTTAATGTTTAGTGAAGTTGGTACAAATACATTCCTATTGGGTGATCCCTATGGTCAATAAAGACATCTCCATTTGTTTATTCTGTTGTAACAAAAATTACCTTGGGTCCTAAATACATTCTGTTTATTCTGTTAGCAACAAATATAGTTTTCTGAGTTTTTGGGCTACAAAAATGGCTTCATTTGTACATTGGCACTCAAAATACGCTGAGTTGTACTTTGGGTTGTCTCCATGTCAATGGATAGAAATAATGAAGCCAATGTGATAGTATTAACTATCTGAGCCAACAACATGTCCACCACCCTCACTGACGGTTAAACACCTATTAATATATATGTAAGTGTGTGTGTGTCTTGAACTATATTTGTAACTATATTGTGATACATATAGTTGGGAACTCACTATAAACTATCAAAAGTAATGAGTAGTCATGTGAAACTATGAAAGTGAAAGATAAGCTAGAACAAATAAATCATACATTGAGATAGAGTAGTTGTATATAGAGAAAGCATACAAAAAAAGATCAGACAACGTATCCATCAATAAAAATGCTCTAAACTTGAAGCAGGGTTCTATTTATTGGACAAAACCATTCAACATCCATCTAAGTTATAGATTTGTTGAAAGAAATAAATGGAAGGGAAGATTTGCAGCATAGTATGCATTTATTACCTTCAATACCCAACAGAGTAAGTGCTCAGCGCACCCCTGGATTTTCCTGTCTCACCAATTCTTATCTCAGGCTCAGTCAATGGCTTTTAAATCAAAAGCACTTGATGGTCCATCATACACACTGCACATGAGAATCCAACCAGAGTACAGTTTAAACTCAATACCAGAATATAACACAAATAAAATTGCCAAGAAAAAAACATCATTTAGTAAATTATAGGAGAAATGGGTTTATTCACAATTCGAACTACATAAACCAACTAGGGGAAATCAACTCACAAAGCACTTTCCTTAACTCATCTTCACTTAGGGAAAATCTTAAACAAAATGCAACCTCAACCCATTTAACTTCTCTCCATACAATCAGCAGTAAGGCGAAACTTTAAAACTCCTCATTTCAAGCATGGTAAAAGAATCCAATTACATGACAAATAGCATGTTTGCTATCTAGTAAAGGCCTTCGGTTTTATACAATCCAAATATATGAAGAACGTGGTTTAAGAATGTACAAATGATTGGAATTTACTTAGTCATGAGGATTACAAGTTTGTGTCATTGTAATATGGAATTACATCACACAAACCACAGGAAGTAAAGTTGTTTGGTAACTTGTTGGATACTAGCCTAATGAGGAGCTAAAGCTGGCAGGATAGTAATAGAAACTGCTACATCCAAATAATCTTCAAATTACCTAGCACCCCTTGCAGTCCTGATGTTTACAAATATGTAATTTGGTTTTGTGGAGTATGCTGAAGTTTGATGGGATTACCATGCATAAGCTTGCCTACTTCAAGTACTTTTGCTGCACCTAAAAGTATCATGATAAGATATTGTTGTGAGGGAAAGCGATGCAAAAAAATTGAAAGTACATCGCGTTGATAGGCAAGCTGATGCACCCCAGGAAACATTTCAAGACTATGATTATTTTCTGCATTAATTGCCTACTATTAGGTACTTTCAAGAAAATGATTTTTCAATTTAACTGATCTGGGAAGGCAGTCACTGAGTGAGGGATTGGAGAGCAGGCGTGGTTTCCAGCAACGCAT
This sequence comes from Carya cathayensis, assembly GCA_011037825.1. Lineage (NCBI taxonomy): Eukaryota > Viridiplantae > Streptophyta > Magnoliopsida > Fagales > Juglandaceae > Carya > Carya cathayensis. The sequence continues at coordinate 276,375 of QGSO01000794.1, read as the reverse complement.
TCGTACAACTCAAATGGGGCTGGGACTGAATTTAGAAATTTTGTTATCAAGGCATGGTGTTTCAGTTTTGGGAAGGAAACAAAGCTGACTGGTAAGATTAATTCCGCCATAGGTTAACATTGCAATATATGTCGAGAATGGAGAAAATGATAATTATTAATTATTTCTACAAAAAGATAGAAATAATTATGCATTATTTCTAACTGTTATGTTGATCAGAATGACCTACGGGCTGCCTTGTAAAGAATTAGAGATCTATATCTAAGCTTTTCTCAATCGTCCAACACCAGAATGGAAATGCCAAAATTGCAACTGGCAAGGCATCAGGGACCACCAATCCGTATGCCAACAATTTGGAAAATTTCAGTAAGCGGATAAAAATTCTTTATGCACATTGGAATGAACATAATGGTGATTTATGGGGTGCTACAGATGCTCTAACCATAGCAACGCCTCCGACTTCTGAGGATATATGGTACCTCAAATCCTCAGCTTTGAACATCTGGTTGTTTGGTTATGAGTTCCCAGAAACAATTATGGTTTTCATATGGAAACAAATCCATTTCTTGTGTAGCCAGAAAAAGGCATCTCTCCTTGATGTTGTGAAAATGTCTGCCAAAGAGGCTGTTGGTGCTGATGTCGTGGTGCATGTTAAGCCCAAGAATGATGATGGAGTTGGACTAATGGATAGTATATTTCAAGCTATCAATGCTCAGTCGAACTCCAACCAACATGATGCTCCTGTCATTGGACACATAGCAAGAGAGATTCCCGAAGGAAAGCTTTTGGAGACTTGGGCTTCAAAGTTGAAGAACGCTAATTTTTAGCTAAGTGATATAACAAATGGGTTCTCAATTTTGTTTGCTGTCAAAGACAACATTGAGCTTACAAATATAAAGAAAGCTGCATTCTTAACATCATCAGTGATGAGGAGTTCTGTAGTGCCAAATCTTGAAAAGATTATTGATGAGGCAAAAAACGTTTCACATTCTTCATTAATGGATGACACAGAGAATGCCAAATTGGAACGGATATAGAATTAAAGTAAAGCTGAAGGCAGAGAATGTGGGTCATTGTTATCCTCTAATTTTTCAGAGCGGAGGTGATCTTGATTTGAAACCAAGTGCTTCAAGCAACGATGAGAACCTCTACTATGATTCAACAAGTGTGATTATATGTGCAATTGGATCTCGATACAATAGCTACTGCTCAAATGTTGCTAGAACTTTTCTGATCGATGCCAAAACCTCACAGAGCAAGGCTTATTAGGTTCTTCTTAAGGAAATAGAAGCATCAATCAGTAGTTTGAGATATGGGAACAAGACCAGTGCTAAATATCTAGCTGCGCTCTCAGTAGTTGAGAAGGATGCTAACAAATTGGCTGCAAACTTGACAAAAACTACAGGAACTGGAATTGGCCGAGAGTTTCGTGAGTCGAGACTTAGTCTTAATGCAAAGAATGATCAGGTTCACAAACCTGGCATGGTTTTCAATGTGTCGCTTGGATTCCATAACTTGCAGGCAGAGACCAACAATGCAAAGACATAGAAATTCTCATTATTGCTAGCTGATACAATTATTGTTGGTGAAGAGTTCACAGAGGTAGTTACTGTATCAAGAATTAAAGCTGTGAAGGATGTCGCTTACTCATTTAACGAGGATGATGAGAAAGAGGATTAAGATACCAAAAATTAAATCTAAGGCCAAAGGTGGTGGGACTACCTTATCTAAGGCCACACTTAGGTCAGACAACCAGGAGATGTTAAAGGAAGAGCTTCGAAGGCAGCACCAGGCAGAACTTGGCCGCCAGAATAACAAAGAAACTGCTAGGAGACTTGCTGGTGGAGGTTCTACTGCGACTGATAATCAAATGGTGATGGGAAGACCATAGGTGATTTGATAGCTTATAAGAATGTCAATGACCTGCCCCCGTTGAGATATTTGATGATTCAAATTGATCAGAAGTTTAATCCAACTTCAGCCATGTACCCAACTTGCACTGAAGTATATACATGGCGTCCACATACTTCTTGCTTGTGAAATATTTAAAATGAGTGCAAACATATGTTCAAAAATAATCGCTATTAATTGGCAGCATTGAGAGAGGAGGGAAGAGACGTTTTCATGTTGAAGTTGGAAGTCCCTATATGGAAAACTTGAGAAATCGAAGTCACAACCAATAGCTTGATGTTTCCTACAACATTATTTCTGATTTTGAGGGACAGGGTCCACCATGTGTGCCTTCCATTTCTACGAAGTTATATGGTTGGAGAATAGGAAATCCATTATGTTGTTTTGGCTTTTTCTGTGTATTATTTCATAATTTAGGCTTTGTCAAAACTGAGAAGGAATTACTTTTTGAAATCAAATGCAATAAAGTGTTTCATCAACACTCGCGCAGTTCATTCATGAAGTGAACTGTGCGAGACACCGAAAAAAAAGAGTCATGAGATCTACAAGAACTTCTCAATCAGTATAACACTTTCATCTGCTCGATCGATCTTATATAATCTGATGACTGTAAAATCATCATGAATAAATTGTCAAAAAATGCTTATTTCAATTGACACAAGATCATGATAACTTAGGGTCGTAGCTACATTAAAGCTAAATAACATAAAATATAAGAAAAATGTTTATTCTAGATGATATAATTGCAGTGATGCATGATTTTTTTACGACAACAAAATTAGTCTAAAATAAGCATTTTTTTTATAGTGCCAGTAGAAGAAAGAGAGAGGCTAGCACATCCCTCAGTCGGTCTCCCTTTCTCCCTCCCTTCTCTCTCTATCTCTCTCTCACTAAAATACTCTCTCCTTCGAGGGCATGAGTCGAAGCCTCCTATCTCTCCCTCTCCTTCGATTCCCACACCCCTCTCAGTATGGCTTATTTTGATGTTTTGATAGCTAAGGATAAAGGCTAATGGCAGGAAAATATATGAGATGCTAATGTTTTGATACCTAATGAGAAATGCTTAACTTGGGGTTGTAGAAAAAGAAGAAATTTAAAGTTTAGGCTTGTAAATGATTGACATGAACAATACTAGAATGCAAATAAGAAGGGAGAGAATAATTACAACACATATTCCTCTAATAACTAGATAGGCAGCAGTCCATTGCCAAAACCTCTAGATACTTCATATGCATAAAGGGAGGGAGAGAGAGAGAGAGAGAGAGAGAGAGAGAGAGAGAGAATAATGGGAGAGGGGGGGAGAAGAGAGAAAGGGCGAACAGAGAGATCGGAGAGAAGAAAGAAATGATTGAGCTGAATGAAATATGCTCCATGGTAAAATAAGTAAACCCCCTACGTTAATATTTCCTATTGGAGGGTTCCAAATGCAAAATGACACACAGCCGACTGGTTTGAAGCTTTTCTCTAGAAAAAATTGGGAAACAAAAAATGATCAAAGTCAAATTAAATATATGGGATTTCAATAGGACATTCTAATTTGGAACTGAAATTTGGTGTCTGTAACTTTTATTTGTCAAGGCAAATAATCTAAAACCAGTTTTTTTTTTCTTCTTTATAACCTAAGATTCATGATAGAGTAGGCATAAAGAAACTAGAATATTATTTCTATTATTTGTAAGGATAATGCTGGATTTATCAAGTTTTTTTAAGGGGGGTACGCAGAGTTTGCACACTTGAAAATTGTTTAATATTATTTATTAAACAAAAAACAACAATATGTATAAGTAAACACAATTTTTTTTAACTATTATGACCTAAACATGATTTGCTTATAAAATATGCACTTTTGAAGCCCCATATACATATATAATATTCAGTAGATGGCTTGATGTCATGCAAATATTGAAGTGTTCCATTTTTCTTCAAATAGACTACTATTGATAAGAGATTTTCCTGATCTGAAGTTTAAAATCTCAACTGATATTCATGGTTCCTTTTCAGGTACTCCTACGTCCTTCTCCTCCACTGATTGCAACCAAAATAATCAGGATTAATTTATTTATTTTTTAATTCAGGAACTAAGCCAAACTCAGTAATTCAGTAAGCCAAATTTCAGAATACCAACACGTACCAGAAAAACATGATCTATAAAACAGTCCTCTCCTATAAAGATTCAAATGGATCAGATTACTTGGTCAATGAATTAAATGTGGAAACTGGAAAGTAAAGACTTGAGAAGAAAAGTGGTTGCTTTGCTTACTAGGTAAACAATATGGATGATCAATCACAGGATTGATGCCACTTTGATGATGATGATGAAGATCATGCATATAATTGAAAGCTTATTTCTCAACCTTTGCCAACGAAATTATTTGCAGCGATTATAAAATTGCTGGAATATCAACGATTTCTTGTAGTGAGAAGACAATCTCATGACAAAGTAATTGAATAACAGCAAGATTAGGTTTTATCTATTTCTACATCAAACATATGATAGATTTGGAGTGAGTTTCATCAGATCTGATAGGATTTATATATATTAAATTATGATATATTAAATTATGATGTCTGCATGATGAGATCAACTAAAACTCAGTGAAGTAGTACTTAAGCCTTAATTTCTACAGCAAACTTGTAAGAGGATTCTAATAAAGTATATTAAGAGAAGGTCTTGATCTCACATATACTTCTGGACTAATTACTGTCAATTCAATTATTTTCTTCCCCACCAAACATACATACATACATATAAAGATATTTGCGTTTTCTGTAATACTTTCCTAATTACCCACATTATTTTTTTCCATGTATAATGCCCTAATATATATGGCATCAAAATGCTTCATTCCCCAATTATTTGTTGGGAAAGTTGACAGAAATTTGAAGCAATCATGCTCAGAGTAATTGAGTACGATTAATTTAGAGGGATAATGCAATTTGTTATCTAATATGTATTTTCTTATTGCATAATACACAGCAACATGCAGTAGATCCTGGAGATCGATCTGTACTTGATTTAAGCATAATACCATACTAGTTGGAAATGGCGAATAATTGCTTGTGGCCCCATCAAGAAAACAGCTTTGTAAAATTAGCATTGCAGAAAAAGCTCAAAACTTTGTCAAATTTTATTTCTTTTCTTTTTGGAAATAGTTTGCCAATCAACCTACTTAACTTGGTCATTACTTGAAAACTCAACCAACTAATTATATTACCATGTCGATTAGTTAGTAGCTTCTTAGTATGATTAGTTTAAAAAAATATAGATTTTTTTCCAAATGGCCAAAGACATTAACAATGAAGTTGTAAATCATTGTTTGCTGTTGCTTTTGTGCTTGCCAAAGACTTGAAGTTAGCTAAGCTAAACAATGAGCTATAGAGCTTAGTTCTTGCAATAAGAGGACTTTTTCTTCGCGGGCTAAAAACTTGAAAATTCACTATACACATGTTTTTCTTTTTTTTTTTTAATTCAAACATCAAAAGCCTTTAATAGAACAGCCCTCTTGACGGTTAAAGCAAAATTTGGACAAAATTGAAAATTCAATATTTGACAATCAATTTCAACTTGTTTTTCATCTGTTTTTTCAAACAAACCAAAATACGTTTGATTACATTAATCAAACTATTCGCAAAATTATTGGCAAAATTTTATTGGCAAACCACATAATTCTGTTCCTATCATAATTTTGCCAATAGTTTGATTAATGTAATAGTTTGCCAATAGTTTGATTAATGATAGGAACAGAGAACTCAATATTGAAAACGAGAAAGATAGAAAACTCATAGTACTGAGTCTTGCAAATACAATGACTTTTTGTAGTGATATTTTGTTGCTGAAAAAAGTTATATGTTCGATTGCAAATAAGCACAAACGAGAGTTAATTGTTGTTGCAATAACTATGTATGGCGATTTTTTTTTATCACCATAAATACTTATTTGTGGCTACACAAAATCGCTATAAATCAATATTTGTGGCAACACAAATAACCGCAAATAGTTACACAACATTAATCACCTAAATACGTTTTGGAACAAAAAAGTTTATTTTCAACAAGAAAATCTTGCCAGAAATATTATTTAAAAAATAAAAAATAGAATTGAAATAGAATACATAAAAAAAATATACATCTTAAATTATATTACAATCCATAAAACAATTACACAATTGTCTAACTGGATAATCAATTCATCCAAGAAATCAAAGCATAATAGCAACAACCACCCAATAAAAATGGTTACAATTATGTTCACTTGCATGGCTGCACACATGTGAAAGCATAAATAATTAAAATAGGAAAGATAGGCCGACAACATTTATATTAGCAAGACTGTTAAGAAGGCTTATGGATATAGGGTACTATATCCTTTTGCCATCTAAATAAATATATATTCTCAAATGTTTCTCAAGACATTAGTAACTAAAATAAAAAACTCGGCCCGGTTCGGAACCTAGATACTTGGATTCCGGTTTCGGGTTTCGGCTCAGATTTTTTTTGATCCGGGCCAAAAACTGGATTATAAAACCCGAACCGTATCGGTCCAGATGTGGGTAACTTAAAGCAGGTTCCAGTTTCCAATCCGATACCCGCATTTATGCATAAAAACGAAAGTATACTTCAGTCTTCATCTCTAGTAGTTTCCGCCGTCACTCCTCTCCCCCCCTCCATCTCTCTTTCTCTCTCTCCTCTTTGAGTTTCTCTTTGATTACTTCTTGAAGGACAGAAGAGATGATACTGTTAAGAGCTTGTATATCTGGTAGTAGTAATGAATGATGAAGAGAAGGAATACTAAACTGTGATTTGTGATTAGCTCTGAACCCCCCCTTTCTTCGACTTTGCTCCTCCTCTGAGCTAGGGTTCCTTAAGCCGGCAGAGTTCTAATAGAGACCCATAGCACTCTCTGCTTAGACCTCTCTTTCAAGTGAAATTGCCTCATCCTTGTGACCCAATGTTTGTTCTTTGCGATTTGAGTCCGTTTTATTCTAATTTGGGTCTGTTTTATTACAATAAGAAAATGCTATTGCTGATGTTTCTTCTCACCCTTGATCTCTCTCTCTTCTCACCCTCTTTATCTTGCGTTTTCAGATACCTTGGAATGATGATGATGAAATGCTATGGCTTGTGTAGTTTTTGTTCAGGTAAGATCTGTCTACGACATTTTGTGTTAGCATCCTTCTTCTTCTGCTATGACTACGACATTCTGTGCTAGATCTGGGGTTTTTTAATTATATTTTTAAACATTGGTAAGATCTTGTAAAGTCAAGAATGAACTTACGAGATACATATGATATGTAAATGTGTCTATACAGTGTAATTGTTAAAAAGAAAATAGCATTCATTGAACTTGCTTATTGCTTATTGACAGAGTAATTGTTGATTTTTAGGAAGGTGGTTTGCACGAATAAAAGGACTTTATGAATTCAATGTTTTTGTAGTCTTATGCCCCAATTAGTGTAAGGCCTTGCAAATCCCTCTCAATTAAACTTATAAACAGTCACTAAGTTTCATCTTCTAGTCTCTGTAGATGGATTATCTCAACACTGACAGTTGCATTGAGATCTATATGCACTTGCTATGGCCTTTGTCAAAAAAGTGGGTTTTAAAAGTGGCATTTACTTGAATTATGGATTTGTTAATTGCCTTTTTATTTATTTATTTATTTAATGGCTACTTACTTTTATTAATTGAAAAGCTATTAGGTTCAACTCATCAAATGTTTGATACTTGCCAAACATTATTGCTGTTTACACTATGATGCACAGTCTTATTACCTACACTGATGAAAAAGAATGAGTTGTTCAAATATTTTTGTTTTTTGCTGGATTGAGTCCAGTCATTTGAAGTTGCTATTTGGTGTGAGAATGGATTGTATAAATAACAAATAATGTAATATGTAGTGAATTGCATTGTGATGCATGCATAGATGAATATTGGAACTTTTTTTTTTTTTTTGGGTTTTACATGCATTTAGTATTTTTAGAACAAAAATATTATCCTTTCCAACTTGATGACCTAGAAATTTTTTTTAGTAAAATAAAGGCTTTTATATATAAAAAAAACAATTTTGGTTTGAGTGTTTTTAAATAAATATAGACTTTTACATAAAAATAATTATGCTTTTAAATGGATTTTCTTGAAAAATCTTTAATAAAATATAGGCTTTTCACTAAAAAAATTATGATTTAATTTTTTTTTTAAAAAAAAAAAACCCGGGTAAAACCTAGAATTTGGATTTATGGGTTTTCAAAACTTGGATTAATCTGGGTTTCGTTTTGGGTCACAACCTGGATATACCCAGGCTGGATTTGAGTCCCCGGTTCTAGGTGGGGTATACCCGGATTCCCGATCTGGAACCCGGAAGCACAACCCTAACTAAAATTCTCCTATATATATTCTAAGTGTGCAATTTTAAATTTCCCAAGGTACATCAAATTACAAAGCCTGTCATAATCATCCAAGGCTTTGTTTAGTCGTTGATGACTTGTGTGCTTGAGCCCTTCAATTGTCATCTACGCAAGAATGAAACATCGAAAAATAGAGCATTTGCACGCCAATGTTTAAACTCAATAGATAATATACATAATGTTCCAACCAATGCTGACCAGTAGCAGTTGTTGAGATGTTGGAGGAAAAAAGAATCAACTTTGATATCAATATAAAATTTAACTAGAAAGATGGTGTTTACCTTCTCTTACTTTACCAATCTTCAAGTCCTTTTGCACCTTTGAACAAACTAAAAAGGACAACCTAATTCCTACAAGTTTCCAATCACCACAACTCAACATAAACACATATACTCCATAACAAGTTTCCAATCACCACCTCAATTCTTCATAGTTTATTGAAACCTACACATTTCATGCATAAAATCTATTCATATCATTTATACATAGATGTTTTTATTTGCACCAATAGCAATCCTCACACTTCACAAACTTTTGATCCAACCCATCGCTTCACAAATTAAACACATGTAACTTAAATACAACTAAAAAAACAACTAAAAACTAAGGCTTAAGGACTATAACCAACAATAATGGACTTAATCAGCAAGTAAATAAATGGACTAATAATGGACTTGCCGAAATAACCTCCCCATGCAGAATATGGCAAAGGAATTGGACTTAAGCTTATTGGACTTATTAATCTAATGGACTCAACAACTTAAATCAACTCAAATTAGACCAAACTAGGCTTAACCTAACTTCGCCCAAAACTCAATCACAACCCAGTCTGTGACAATTCCTCCCCCTCAAAAGACTGCCCACAAGGTCAAGGAAGTCATTTGCTAAACTATGATACTCGAACCATGAAGCTTCCTCCTCAAATCCACTTTACCAAAGTTTTAGTCACCACTCGATTACCCTTCATCTTCATCCTCCTCTGTGACATGCACTTTGGTTCCACCTTTATGATGCTTTCTGAAGCAAATCATAGCACCGTAAAAACAAGATTGTTCAGGCGACCTAGTTGTTTCTTGAGGTAGGAGATGTGAAACACCGGATGGACTTGTGATTCAATCAGTAGCTTTAATCGATAAGCCACCTTATACGGACCATAAAACCTAGGAGAAAGCTTGAGGTTTTGCCTTTGGACCATCGAATGTTGTTTTTTAGGGTTGGAGTTTTAGATACATCCAATCCCTAATCTCAAAGCTTCTTTCAGTTCTCTTCAAGTCTATGAACTTTCTCATCCTTTCTTGTGCTACATGCAGGTTAGTCTTCAAAAGATGGAGAATTTGCTCGTGGGATCTCAAGGGATCTTAAACTGGCTGTATCCTCCTTAGACCTGGAGTGTAAGCTGATAACCTAGGTGGAGGATAGCCATAGACCGCCTCAAATGAAGTTGTTTGAGTAGAAGTGTGCCAATTGGTGTTGTACCACCATTTCGCAAAAGGCAACCACTTAGACCATTCTTTTGGTCTATCCTTTGAAAAACACCTTAGGTATCCACACATATATTCACTATTTTAGTTTGTTGGTGTGTTTGTGGATTATAGGAGGAAATAAATTTCAATTTAGTACCCTGCAATTTAAAAAGTTTTTAAAAAAAGAACTGGTAAAAATAGAATCTCTATCTGATGCAATTGAAGTTGGCATATGGTGAAATTTCAATACATTAACTAAGAAGATTTGTGCAATCTTAGAAGCTGTATAGGGTGTGTCACTGGTATGAAGTGTGCATACATGGTGAGTCTATCGACTACAACGAAATTCACAGGATAGCCATTTGAATGTAGTAGCCCCTCAATAAAATCTACAGACATATCTATCCATACCTTATCTGGGATTGACAGAGGTTGACAAAGGCTTGTTGAATGGATATTTTCTGTTTTATTCCTTTGGCACGTGTCACACTCCAATAAGTCTTTTGATGTCATTCTTCATGCCCTTCCAATAAAATTCTACACGTGCCTTGTGAAGGGTTTTGGTAAACCCTAAATGCTCAACTTGTGGACTGTTGTGAACTAATTCCAACACCTGATTCTTCATAGAGTCCCCAGTATACTCCTAAAATAGTAGGTCATTCTACTTATAATATTTGTCACTGCTAAGTTTGCCTAGTTCATAGGTTGCCACCACTTTTTTTAGTTATGGATCTGTGATACGCCGTACTTACGTATATTTTAAATAAATAAATATTTATTTATTAGTATTAGTGGTTCTCTTGTTTTAAATTTAACGTGATTCTCGTTGTATTATTTTGTAATTTCTAAGTTGTGAAATTTATTTTGATGTGTTTTTATGTTATTAATTATTTTTTTGTATTTAAATGACTCTTTAGTTTAAAACTATTTTATTGTTGGGTTTAATCTTTTTATTTTATTAATATTTAGTTGTAGTATTTTTATTTGTCTTTAATATATTTTTATTGTGTCTTTTTATTTCTTGGACCTTTATTTTCGGATTGGGCTTGTTTCTAATGGGTTGTTCTTTGATTTTGGGCTGAGCCCCTTCAATATTATGGCCCAGCCCGTTGCCTTCAACCCAGCCCCTTTCCCTCCTCAAACGGCGTTGTTTTGGTCATGCCCTTAGGGCTTTATTTCTTTTTCCTTTCTTCTTCCACTACTGCACGCAGTTCCTCCTCCTTCTTCTTCCTTCAATTTTCTCATTTCTTCTTTTGCATTTAGTTGCCACATCCCTCTTCCACCATTCTCATATGGTAATTGGCTTTTTTTTTTCTCTCTCTTTAATTATTATGTCTCTTTTGCTGCAACTTGAGCCATCTCTTCTTCTCTCTTACGTTTTTATTTCACCTGTTTATTTTTCCTGCAGGTCGGTCTGAAGCCTCATTGCACACCATCTTTCATCTTCTTCATTTCTTTTGCATTCCTAGTTTGTGTTGTGTAAAACCCTTACATTTCCATTTATTTTTCCCCACAAATTATGCTTTGTTCTTGGCCAAAACCATGCGCGCATGCTCTAGGTTCTTGGTTCTTTATTTACCTCCATTTCCACTTTTTTCTTCCTCAAATTTGAGCACTTTTAGTGCCCTATTTTGCCCAAAACCGTGAGCTTCATTTTGGGTTTTGTTTGATTATTTTTGCACTTGTCGCGAACTTCTTTCTTTCCAGCCATCATCTTCTAATTTTATTTTAGTAAATCAATTCTTTTTCTCAGAAATTTCACTCGAATTTCCTTGGTTTTGGGTTCCATTTTTCAGTCACTAAAATCATGCTTGTTGGTGACTTTTATTCGGGTTCACTTTTGGCATTAACTGTGTGCTAGCGTGTTTTGATCTTCCAGATTTTTTGTCATATCATCATTGTAAGTAATTTTTCAAAGAACTTTATTAGATTTAAATATATTTTTATGCTAACACTTTTTATGCAGTCTGTGTGGTTGTGCTGGACATTGGGTTCAAGGAGTTTGGATTTTTGCTTGGATTTGGAGGATGGGTTGAATTATGGAGTTGGGTTGTGTTCGAGTTTTTTTTACTTGGTTGATTTTTGTGTCATGGAATCTATTGCATTGTTGCATGCATTTTCATGTGTATTGAATGAAAATTGGGTTTTCGTGTGAGAAATGATTTTTTTGGGTGCGTGCGTATCACGACCCCAAGCTGAGATGAAGCATTATCTCTGTGAAACTCCTCTGGTCACTCAGGAGCATAATATACTGAGTGACATCCCTTGAGTTGTTGTTGGGTGACAACAGGATCAAACGAGATGGTAACTCTCTTGTGCCAACTCCGTGGCTCCTCTGCTGGCAGAGGCTAGAGGATGCTTGGCCAGAAACGCTCTGGGCGCTGAACTGGACATCACTTGCCACGAAGTCACACGCACAATTGTTACTTGTGGTGTGACGAAGGGAGCCAGAGTGTGCGGATGGTTCATAGGAGAGATCATGGTGCATATGGGATAATTGAGCCATTTTCTGGAAAAATGGCAGGCTTTGATAATTGAGTATGTGGACCACTTTATGGAAAAATGGTAGTTTTATAATTGGGTCGTTTTCTGAAAAAATGGTGTTTGGTTATTTTAATGGACTTGTTTTTTAGGCCAAATGAAATTTTGGCGTGCGTTGAAAAATAATCATTTTGGAAAAATGATGGTTTCAAGGTCATGCATATTTTAGCATGTTCATGCATTCATGTTGGTTGTTTAAATGTGTTTTTATTTCGTGAGTTGTTTGGGTGATTACTTACTGAGAATCATAATCTCACATGGTATTCAAACTCTACGGTTCCGTTTTATGAAATCGTAAATTTTGATGCAGATTTTGATGATGCAGAGCTTGAGGCTTCGGCTCCACCAGAGGAGTGACCTGGGGTCGCTTTCTTGTGTATTGGGATTTGTTTCCCTTTTTTGGATATTGTATTTTGGTTTTATTATGTTTTCATTAGATAACTGTAATACATTTTGAAATGCTTTTATTTAAATGAATTTGTATTAAGAAATTATGGTACTTAGTTGACTAAATTTAATTTATCCGCTGTGACTTTTATTTTACACGTGTTACATGTGCACACACACTTAGCACTTGTCATTAGGGTGAGTGACTTGTGTTATCAGCATTCCTACTTCATGATTCCCACATTTCTGTAAGTATGAGTCGGGGCCGTCATAAGATCTGTGGTGTAAGAGGCCTGCAATGCCTTTGTCTAAGGAGGAATAAGCAGAAAGAGTTGCCAATTCCTATGATGTCTCTTCCATTTGTCTTAATAATGCATCAGCTACATGGTTCTCCTTTCCTTGTTTGTATTCCACCACGAAATCATATCCCAATAACTTTATCTACAATTTCTGTTGTAGTGGAGTACTTGTCTTTCCCTCCAACAAAAATTTAAGGCTTTTATGATCTGTTTGCACCTTAAAGGAATGTCCCAAAACTAGAGCTGCCATTTTCTTACTGCTTGAACCAATGCCACTAATTCTTTCTCATAAGTAGACAACTACAAAGCCTTCCTTTGAATTGCTTGACTTATAAAGGCATATTGGTTGTCTCTGTTGCATTAAAACAGCTCCAATCGCACAACCTGATGCATCACATTGAATAGTAAAGGGTTTAGAAAAATCAGGTGAGGTCAAAACAAGGGGATTAGTCACGACTTTCTTTAGATGATTAAAGGCTTCTTTAGATGACCCAGTCAAGTGGAAAGAATTATTTTTTAACATGGAAGTCAAAGGAGCATCAATTAATTCATAACCTTTAATGAACTTCCTATAAAGCTTGTGAGACCTAGAAAACCCCTTAAAGACTTTAGATTAGTAGGAAATGGCCAGTTAAGCATGGATTCAATTTTTTAGGATCTTCCCTAACCGCCTCTTTGCAAATCAAATGACCTAGATATTCAATTTCAGCACAACCAAAATTGCATTTTGTATTCTTTGCAAACAACTTGTGTTGTTGCGAAATGGTGAGGACTGTTTTGAGATGATGGGCATGGTCCTTTAGGTTTTTTCTATAAATAAGAATATCAACAAAAAATACAAGGTTAAGTTTTCTTAGATATGGTCTAAAATTATCATTCATGAGTCCTAAATGCAGTTTTAGGAATCTCGTCTAGGTTGACTCGAATTTGATGATTTCCGAAACTTAAATCTAATTTGCTGAAAATTGTAGACCCATGCAATTTATCTAGGAGTTCATCTACCACAAGAATATGAAATTTATTTTTGATAGTTTCTTTGTTAAGGGCTCAATAATCCACACAAAGTCTCCAACTCTCATTTTGTTTCCTAACTAGGAGAACGGGTGATGAAAAATGATTGTGGCTAGGTATATTCAGGGGTGTAAATCAGTCTGGTTCGGTCGGGGGGGTGATGGACTAAAAATTTTCAGTCTATCATTTTCCCAAGATCGGATCGGATTGAACATCTATAGGGATTGGACCAGACCAGTAGCTATCGGTTTGGTTTGGTCCGATCTAATTATTTATTTATTTATTTTTATTTTTTAAAATAAATTAAGAAAAAAATTGATTGAAATTACTATATTAAAATTAAGTGAATTATTAATGTAGATCGTGTAACTAACTCATTAAAAAAATATTTTATATGGTCAATGATAATAAATTAGATAAAAATTATATCATTAAATTATATAATTACGATATAAAAAATATATTAAATTATTAAAAATATTTTAAATATATATAGGAGCTCAGTCCTGTCCAAAATTTATAGACCTGGGGATTGGACCAAATTTTTTCGTTTCATAAGTTATGGGATTGAGACCAATAGGTCTAGAGTTCAATCCGGTCGGTTTTTCCGGTCCGGACCAATTGGCTTACAACCCTAGGTCAAATGATACCAGTAGATAACATTTCCTTGACAAGTTTTTCATTCTTTATTTTTTGAAAATACAGGTACGTATAAGGACCTACACTGATGGGTTTGGCTCTTAGTTGAACGGCTATGTGATGGTTATGTGTTCTATATGGGAGCAAACCCGTGAGTTCATCAAACACATTATGAAGTTTTATATTAGACTGGTCAAACTGTGGTCAACCTTTAATGAAAGAAGATTAGGTTCAAATTGACCAAGCAATTGAATAATTAGTCCCATTTTTCCTTGTTTAGTAACCCTAGCAAAATTTTCACCCTCTAATAATGTGATATTTGTAGGGAACATACCTTGCAAAATATGCTTGCAATCTTTCCAATAGAACTCCATCCGTAGCTTGGTTAAATCCCATAATATGAGTCCCACAGTGCTCAACCATCGAATCCCTAGAACAATATCACAACCTCCTAGTGTTAGGACATAAAAATTAGAGGTGTAGAAATTACCTTGCATATGTAGAGCCACATCAAAACATCTTCCCCATTGAAAAGCGTATCTCCATTTGCCACCTTAACAGCTAACCCTTTGTTGGTTAGGGTTGTAGTTGAGTCTTTGTAACAATGGATGGGTCTATAAAGTTGTGGGTGCAACTGGTATTTATGAAGACAACCACCCTACACCCATGGACTGAGCCCAATAACCTCATTGTTTTTGGGCTAAGAGACCCTGCAAGTGCATGAATAGAGATGCCTAGCTCAACTTCACTAATTTTGGGCCACCCTTGATGAATCTGGTTGCCTTCCCCTTTGAACAATACCTGAATCTGAGTACCCTTTCCTTTAAGCTGCATAGTTAGAAACCGAAATTCCTCATTTTCCCTAGAATCTTCAGACTCCAGGATAAATAGATGAGCCGCTTCGCACTTATGCTCTAGACCTTATTTCTCATAAAAATTGTAACACAAGCCTTTTTTGCACCTTTTCTTCACCTGCCCTGGTGTCAACCTCTAAACTAGGATGATTGCCTACTTGTTGGGGTCCTCGGTCAAGACCTAAAACACCAAGTCCTCCACGCCAATGGTAGCCTTGTGATGACCGAACCTTGGTTCCTCTCTTGCTTGGTTCACATGCAAAGGTGGTCAATATGACCACTTGAGGATGGTGGGGTTAAGTGTTTAGGCTAAGATGGGTGTATGGAGTGATGGAAAATGAAGAGGGATGGTGTGGTTCAAGGGTGATGGGCGAACGGCACAAGTGTGTGCTAGTGTAGGCGCCACTTGGAAGATGGTTTAGGGTTTGGGAAGATGTGTTTAGGGTTTGGAAGATGAAAGACGGATGGCTAGGATTGAAGATGAGTGATGGGTGTGGGAAAGCTAGGGTTGGCTGAAATTTGGTGATGGAGAGATTTTAGGAAGTTTCCTTAAATCTTGAAAGTCAAACTTCCTAGAATCTTGGAGATGACTTTCCTAAAATCTTGGGATATGATGGAGATATGTATGGCCGGTTATGGAAGTGATTTTTGGGATCAATTAGGGTTCCAAAATTATAGGAACCTTAATTGGAAAGTGGAGGGGGCGGCTAGGGCAAGAATGATGAAGCAAACAACTATGGAAAGTTGACAAACACAATGGTGGGCGATTTTGAGGGCTGGAAGGATTGAATGAGCCAAAACCACTATGAATACCTCAAGAACAATGATGAACACGCATGAACAAAATGAAGAACATGCATGAACACAACGAAGAACACTCAAGAACAATAACAAAATACTAATGAACTTGAATGAACCAAAGACATAAATAAGGATCAATCAATACTTGATTAACGGATTGCACAAGTAATGAATAAACCTCATATACTGAAAAACACAACTTGGATTCACGAATTGCACCAAGTTGCAAGAACAAGATAGATGAATCACACTTATTCAAAGAATTGCAAAATATGATTCTCTCTTTGAGATTCACGAATTACACCCAAAATGCCCAAGTGCAAAGGCACCGGTTTGTGATCTCTCAAACAATAGTCTTCCCTCTAGGAGTTTTGCCAAAAGATCATAAAGCAAATGAAAGAGGTCCTATTTATAAGTAAAACAAATTGGAAACCCCCAATAGGTCCCTAGAAAATAAATAATTAAAGCAAAATAAATAAATAAAATAACTCACAAGATAATGGCCATGGACCAAGGCTAGCCGTGCCATGCATGGCCCATGGTGGGCTAAGTGGTGCATGGTGGTCAGGTGGTCCATGGTCAGGTGGTGCGGTTATGGCTTGCTGGGTGGTGAGACATGGTGGTGCGCGGCATGGTTGGTTGATGGTGAGCCAGGGTGGTGCGGCATGGCTTGCTAATGGTGAGCCATGGTGGTGCACGTCATGATAGGCATGGCTTGCTGAAGGTGAGTCAAAGTGGTGCACGGCATGATGGGCATGGCTTGTTGAAGGTAAGCCATGATGGTGCACGGCGTGGCCCAGGCTGGTGGCCTGGGCATTGATCCTGCAAGGCATGGGTTGGAGCCATGCGCTGGATGGCATGTCTGGTGGGCATGCCACTGACCTGCTCCGCAAGGCATGGGCTGGAGCCATGCGCTGGATGGCGTGCCTGTGGGGGCACGCCACTGGCCTCGTTAGGTGGTGTGGGAGCACGCATGCATGCACACAGATGCATGATCAAGGGCATGCGCAAGCCTGCGCGCGGTCAGTAGCCTCCACGGTCGCCAGCTGCGTGTCATGGTTTAAGCCAAGGCATGCAAGTAGGCTAGCCATGTGACTGTCCTGACCCTCCATGAGTCGTGTTGAGGTGTGGTCCCAGGCAAATCTCCTAGGGGCTGTGACACTACTTCTCTTGAGGTGGTGGAAGGCTTAATGTAGGTCTCGTCAAAGAAGGCCCAATTCGTGACTCTTTTCTAAAGGCAACAACATTTTTCTCCTGCATCTTGGCTGAGCCAAATGCCATGGTGAGGGTTTGTGGGTTGAGCATTCGAACCATAAATTGAATGTCTTCCCTTAACCCACTAAGAAAACAACTGAACTTGTAAGGCCTAGCTAATCCCCTCAGTTGATTAGACAAAATTTCAAATTGGCTCTTTTATTCTTTGACAGTGGACGTATGTCTAAACTTATTCAGAGCTTCCATGGGATCTTCTCCTATGGTTGGGCCAAACCATGTCAGTAAATGAAGTAATTCTAATGTAAATGAAGGCCACTTCGAGGGGGCAACCTCCAATGCAAGAGCAAATAGTTGGATTTCCAAGTGAATATTTCATTAATCATTATGAAACTTAAATACAAATAAAAAAACAACTGAAACCCGAGACTAAAGGACTACAACCAACAATAATGGACTTAATCAGCAAGTAAATAAATGGACTAAATAATGGACTTAAATGGACTAGCGAAATATCCTCCCCACACAGAATATGGCAAAGGACTCGGACTTAAAACTTATTGGACTTAACCACTCAACAATTTAAAGGAAAAATTTAGTTACAAGCACAACTGGGTACTAATATGTGCACCAATCTCATATGATTGGTTAAAAAATAGATTTTATTGAAAATAGTGCTAATTTAAATTTTGAATATGAAGAAATCAGTATTGCTTATAGATAGCAAAACTCTAATTTAAGTCAACTCAAATTAGACCTTACTGGGCTTAACGCAACTTGGCCTAGAACTCAATCATAACCCAGCTCGAGAGCGTAATGCATGATTCCTTTGTCACGAGCTGGGTTATGATTGAGTTCTGGGCCAACTTGCAGACAAAGGAATCATGCATTACGCTCTCGATCTCTCCTCTATCTCCGAAGTTTTTTCCCCTTTCCACATATTTGAAGGTATGCTTACTCATTCATTTGATTTATGATTTGTAATTCTAATGAAACCAACCACGGATTTTTTCTTTAAAAAAAACTGAACATTGCACTTGGCTTCTCGCTCTTCGTGTTTCCATCAGTGCATCACAACTTGACTCTGTAAACACCATTTTAAGTTTCAAGGTAAGTTCTCCTCTTTGGATTTTTTTTTTGAAATTCCTTAAGTACCTCTGTAAAATCACGAAATTGTCTACCAATTTACTTGAACAAATTGGTTAGATCTCAATATTATAATTATTAAATGAATCAAATACTTGAAGAAAATAATTAAACTTGCAAGACACAACGATTGATTATGAAGGGAAACCCTTTAAAAAACTCTTTAAAAGTAAAACCTACGGGGTAGCCAAATCCAGGAAAGTTAATCTTATTGTTTAAAAATCAATTACAAGTAATTCTCAATTACAAAAATTTTGTAACTTGACTCTCTTACTTGTCTAGACAAATGACCCATTTGTCTTCTACCGCAGTAGCAGCCAGAACCTCTGGCGATTTTCAAAATATTGACTTCCCTCTTGGACATCTAGTGGCTGAAATTCAATCAATGATCATTCACACTTAAAGCACGATCACACACTGTTGAACCCATCTAAACAACCTATAAAACTCCTAGATAAACTCAATATTGTTTAGAGATAAATCAATAATTATTTTACATTCATCCAACAATTTCAAATATAATGATAAGATAAGCCTTATCATATAGTCATCTAATCCTAGCAAATTTTTGCCTTTACAATCTCTCTCTTTGGTGGATTGGTGATAAAACCAACTTGATGAATGTAATATAAAACTTGTCAAAAGCACAAACAACAAACCAAGAAATCGAGTAGAAATTCCAAACGAATAATTAAAAATAAAAACTTATGTCCAGCAAAAATCAACAAATATCATCCAACCGCACCCCAACAAATTCATTTATTTTCTGCAAATTCATTAAACTCCCACTTACTCAAACTTCCCATAAATTTCACAATTTCAAAATATTTCAATTAGCTCTTCCAATACTCCCCCTTTTTGTCACTAATCTAACAAGACTCATAAGAGAATAAATACTACTTATGTGTGCAGAGATGAAAACACTAAGAAAGACATGATAAACAACTCTCATGTGTCTCAACTTTTCATGGATTAAATGCATCTGATGTATCAGCATGAATGCATGTCAAACAATGAGCAAATGATTTAGACAACTTAGTTGAGACAAAAAATCAAACACTTGGTATACACTGGGATAAAATTGAAATGTATAATCACATAACCCACTAGAAATCATCCTCAATACATGCATAATCAAACCATATGAGCATATATTTCAGATTTTAAGATATTCCAGCCCTAACATCCAAACAACAATCAAAATCCCAATCTCCATATATGTAGGTGCCGAAACCTAGAACTGAAAGGAGAGATGTATTTAAATAAAATCGAAGTCTTACCATGATGAATTAGTGTATCAAGATACTCGGAACTGAGTATTTATCCCAAGAAACTTGAAAGAGATGTGAATGAGATGCAAAGGGGTAGAGCTCGCATGTGGGGAGTGCCGTGAGCTGTGTGTATCAGGGAAAGCCTGGGCACTTTAGTAGTGACTTAAGTGAATAATGCTCATGCACGTGCCTTGAGCTATAGAGTGCCACAGGGACTTATACCATTAAACAACAAAACATGTCCCAAATTTAGACTTTAGAATCACAAATACATAACACTGACCAAATCTAAACTATATTTTCTATTTTCCTATTTATTTTATATAAACCAAAATAAATAGAGATTAAATAAAAAAAATAAAAAAATTTGAATTATATATATATAAATAAGCAATAGGGAAAGTAACATGTCTAAATGCATCTTAGTTCAAACATAGTGTAACTCACAAAAAAAATGCAATATAATACACTCTCTTATTTGCAACAATCACTTAGATGTTCACTCCTCATAAGATCATCAATGTTAAAATTCATGTGAGTGTATGAGTGAGCAAACTTATATAAGGTAGCAACTCTTTATTTTATTTTTTTCTTTAATATATTTTTACAATATTATCCACGAGTTTTTTTCTCTTATGGATGCTCCCAAAAGATTGTTACTCACCTCAAAAGCCAAACTTTTTGCTAGGGCCTAGATACATGAGCATCTGCTCCAAACACTAGTTTGTACAATCTCTCTCTCTCTCTCTCTCTCTCTCTCTCTCTCTCTCTCCCTCTCTCTCTCTCTCTTTATGTCCATTTTTGTTGCTCATCTTTTTTCACAATGATTTGTGCAACGATTCTTTCTATAAGGACTTAAGGAGATAGATCGGTGTGGGGTGTTAGTCTTTTTCTGCAATGATTTAACACCCTCTATGATGAGCATCTCATTAAACAATAAAAACTTTAATTATTATATGCATACATTTAAGTTCTTCACAGTGCTTTATAAATGAACTTTGACAAGATAATCCATAGGGTTAGTATGCACAAAGTTGATGCAGGGGGATCCGAGACAGATGATGCTGAGCTGCCAGATTGCACCTTGATGGCGCTGAAATACCATGAGTTGGCAGATCAGCGCAAAGGCGGGAATTGATTGTGATGTGTTCCTCATTGGGGCCGTTTTGAGTGCGTTTCAGTCTTTTGGCCATAACTTTGGTTACGGGTGTCGGAATCGCACATAAGACCCCAATTCGGAAAGCTCCTTTCAACGCACACGCTGTCCACATCGAGCGTAGCTCCATGTGCCTTTTTTTCGACCTCAAATTATGCTGTTTTCCCCTCCGAATCACTAGTTTTATTTATTTTTTACTATTTATGGTAATATTTCGCTTGTCAGTTAGGAAGTCATTTTAAATCCGATTTGGGCCAGATTTTTTACAGATTGCTTATTTTATTTCAAATTTCAATTTAGAGTGATTTTCGAGATTTTGCTATTTTTGGCAAAATTCAGATAAACACGATTTTTTGCTATAACAGTCCGGCTTGTGGACTGATTTTGATCATTGTTTGATTTTATAATATTCCGTTAAACCCTAGAGACTTTTCTCTCTGGTTTTGGGCGAATTTTCTCCTGTGAATCATCTGTTGGAACTAGCCTGCAGGATAATCGCTATCCTGTCCGGCGTCAGTTGGCATCAGAGCTTCAACATCTTCTTGGGAAATTTCACCAATTTCAATGGCTGGAGGTCGTGGTCGTTGTGGGCAGGTTCCGAATGAGGAAGCCCAACGCCGTGATCGCAGCGTTCAGGATGCGATGATTGAGGATTTGCAGAGGCAAGTCGCAGAATTAACCCAGCGCCTGGCGACACAGGATTTCGAGGATCGTGAGGCCTCTGATCACGATTCTAATTCCACTTTCGAAAACCCATATCACAATCGTGCTCTATTCCGAGAGCACCGTGGTCGGGAGGAGCGTCATGGAGATCTCGATTTTCGGGTCGATCTCCCCGAGTTTTCTAGTACGTTACAGGCCGAGGGATTCGTGGATTGGATTAATGAAGTGGAGCGTATTTTTTATTATAAGGAAGTCCCCGATCGTGTGAAAGTGAAACTGATCGCCATCAAACTCAAGGGCAGAGCATCTGCGTGGTGGGAGCAGTTGCGACGTTCACGAGACAGGCAGGGCAAGGCCAAGATCACTGATTGGGAGAAGATGAAGAAGAAGATGAAGGGTCACTTCCTTCCCTTCGGCTACACGCAAACCTTGTTTCAGCGACTTCATGCGTTGAGGCAGGGCGCGCGATCAGTCGATGATTACACGGAGGAGTTTTACCAATTGGTCGCCCGGAACGATTTATCTGAGACGGAGGAGCAGATGGTGGCGCGGTATTTGGGGGGTTTGCGCCAGCCCTTGCAAGATGTCCTCAGCCTTCATTCACTGTGGAATGTTTCGGAAGCCTACCAGCGTGCACTTGCTGTTGAAAAACAGCAAAACAGGAGACCAGTGATCAGGAGCGATCACAACAGTCGGCCAGTTCGCCCTCAGGATTCCCGTCCTGTCCAGCAGCCACCGCAGGGTAATTCTAACCCTACTATTAGATGTTTTCGTTGTGGTGAACAAGGGCATAGGGCGACTGATTGCAGGAAGCCTGCTAATCAAAAGGGAAAAAATTTGTTGATTGAGGAAAACGCGGTAGACGAGACTGAGGAGATTGGCGAGCCCGTGTATGACGATGATGAGACTGATGATGTGCTGTATGGAGATGGTCATGAGACTCTGGTCATTCGCAAGAGTCTACTGACTCCCAAGGGCGATTCAGGGGACGATTGGTTGAGAACCAATATTTTCCACACGACCTGCACAGTTGCAGATAAAGTCTGCAAAATGATCATTGATAGCGGCAGTTGCGAGAATGTAGTGTCCGAGGAGGTTGTCCAAAAATTGTAGTTGAAGACGGACCGTCATCCTAAGCCATACAAGTTGTCATGGCTAAATAAAGGCAGTGAGGTAACAGTTGATAGGCAATGCCTCGTGTCTTTTTCAATTGGTAGAAAATATTTTGATAATGCCTGGTGTGATGTTGTGTCTATGGATGCGTGTCATGTATTGTTGGGTCGACCTTGGCAGTATGATCGCAGTGTCATTCATGATGGATGGAAGGATACATATTCCCTTAACATCATGGGAAAAAAGATTGTGTTGGCGCCGCTACGGGAAGGACTCACTCCTACCCCAATAACCAATAATACTAACCTGCTTTCTATGTCCAGGTTTTTAGATGAGATTGAGCATGGAGGTGTGGTCTATTCTTTACTACCTTGCGAGAATAGTGCAGTAGATGTGGATACAGATTTACCAGTAGAGGTGCAGCGGCTGCTAGCAGAATTCTCTAACTTGATGCCAGAGGATCTTCCTCCTGGGCTACCGCCTATGAGGGATATTCAGCATCAAATTGACCTTGTTCCTGGGTCAAGTTTGCCAAATCGACCAGCATATCGCCTCAGTCCCAAGGAGGCTGAAGAGTTGCAGCGACAGGTGGAAGAGTTGTTGGAGAGGGGCTATATCCGAGAGAGTATGAGCCCATGTGCAGTCCCTGCCCTGCTAGTGCCAAAGAAAGATGGTTCTTGGCGTATGTGTGTTGACAGCCGAGCGATCAACAGAATTACAGTGAAGTACCGGTTTCCAATTCCCCGTCTAGATGATATGTTGGATCAGCTATCCAGTTCTAAGGTCTTCTAAAAAATTGACCTTAAAAGCGGATACCACCAGATCAGAATAAGGCCTGGAGATGAGTGGAAGACGGCGTTTAAAACGCCACAAGGGTTGTATGAGTGGATGGTCATGCCTTTTGGGCTATCCAATGAGCCAGTACTTTCATGAGATTTATGCATCAGGTCTTGCGGCCTTTTATGAGGAAATTCGTTGTAGTTTACTTCGATGATATCCTCATTTATAGTCCAACATGGGCTTCACACTTCGATCACCTCCGTGCTGTTTTTGAGATGCTGAAAACGGAGTGCCTGTTTGTCAATCAGAAGAAGTGTTCTTTCTTCACTACTTCTGTGACTTTTCTTGGTTTTGTTGTGTCTACTGATGGTGTTCATGTAGATCAGTCAAAGATAGATGCAGTCTTGGAGTGCCAACTTGCAGACAAAGGAATCATGCATTACGCTCTCGATCTCTCCTCTATCTCCGAAGTTTTTTCCCCTTTCCACATATTTGAAGGTATGCTTACTCATTCATTTGATTTATGATTTGTAATTCTAATGAAACCAACCACGGATTTTTTCTTTAAAAAAAACTGAACATTGCACTTGGCTTCTCGCTCTTCGTGTTTCCATCAGTGCATCACAACTTGACTCTGTAAACACCATTTTAAGTTTCAAGGTAAGTTCTCCTCTTTGGATTTTTTTTTTGAAATTCCTTAAGTACCTCTGTAAAATCACGAAATTGTCTACCAATTTACTTGAACAAATTGGTTAGATCTCAATATTATAATTATTAAATGAATCAAATACTTGAAGAAAATAATTAAACTTGCAAGACACAACGATTGATTATGAAGGGAAACCCTTTAAAAAACTCTTTAAAAGTAAAACCTACGGGGTAGCCAAATCCAGGAAAGTTAATCTTATTGTTTAAAAATCAATTACAAGTAATTCTCAATTACAAAAATTTTGTAACTTGACTCTCTTACTTGTCTAGACAAATGACCCATTTGTCTTCTACCGCAGTAGCAGCCAGAACCTCTGGCGATTTTCAAAATATTGACTTCCCTCTTGGACATCTAGTGGCTGAAATTCAATCAATGATCATTCACACTTAAAGCACGATCACACACTGTTGAACCCATCTAAACAACCTATAAAACTCCTAGATAAACTCAATATTGTTTAGAGATAAATCAATAATTATTTTACATTCATCCAACAATTTCAAATATAATGATAAGATAAGCCTTATCATATAGTCATCTAATCCTAGCAAATTTTTGCCTTTACAATCTCTCTCTTTGGTGGATTGGTGATAAAACCAACTTGATGAATGTAATATAAAACTTGTCAAAAGCACAAACAACAAACCAAGAAATCGAGTAGAAATTCCAAACGAATAATTAAAAATAAAAACTTATGTCCAGCAAAAATCAACAAATATCATCCAACCGCACCCCAACAAATTCATTTATTTTCTGCAAATTCATTAAACTCCCACTTACTCAAACTTCCCATAAATTTCACAATTTCAAAATATTTCAATTAGCTCTTCCAATACTCCCCCTTTTTGTCACTAATCTAACAAGACTCATAAGAGAATAAATACTACTTATGTGTGCAGAGATGAAAACACTAAGAAAGACATGATAAACAACTCTCATGTGTCTCAACTTTTCATGGATTAAATGCATCTGATGTATCAGCATGAATGCATGTCAAACAATGAGCAAATGATTTAGACAACTTAGTTGAGACAAAAAATCAAACACTTGGTATACACTGGGATAAAATTGAAATGTATAATCACATAACCCACTAGAAATCATCCTCAATACATGCATAATCAAACCATATGAGCATATATTTCAGATTTTAAGATATTCCAGCCCTAACATCCAAACAACAATCAAAATCCCAATCTCCATATATGTAGGTGCCGAAACCTAGAACTGAAAGGAGAGATGTATTTAAATAAAATCGAAGTCTTACCATGATGAATTAGTGTATCAAGATACTCGGAACTGAGTATTTATCCCAAGAAACTTGAAAGAGATGTGAATGAGATGCAAAGGGGTAGAGCTCGCATGTGGGGAGTGCCGTGAGCTGTGTGTATCAGGGAAAGCCTGGGCACTTTAGTAGTGACTTAAGTGAATAATGCTCATGCACGTGCCTTGAGCTATAGAGTGCCACAGGGACTTATACCATTAAACAACAAAACATGTCCCAAATTTAGACTTTAGAATCACAAATACATAACACTGACCAAATCTAAACTATATTTTCTATTTTCCTATTTATTTTATATAAACCAAAATAAATAGAGATTAAATAAAAAAAATAAAAAAATTTGAATTATATATATATAAATAAGCAATAGGGAAAGTAACATGTCTAAATGCATCTTAGTTCAAACATAGTGTAACTCACAAAAAAAATGCAATATAATACACTCTCTTATTTGCAACAATCACTTAGATGTTCACTCCTCATAAGATCATCAATGTTAAAATTCATGTGAGTGTATGAGTGAGCAAACTTATATAAGGTAGCAACTCTTTATTTTATTTTTTTCTTTAATATATTTTTACAATATTATCCACGAGTTTTTTTCTCTTATGGATGCTCCCAAAAGATTGTTACTCACCTCAAAAGCCAAACTTTTTGCTAGGGCCTAGATACATGAGCATCTGCTCCAAACACTAGTTTGTACAATCTCTCTCTCTCTCTCTCTCTCTCTCTCTCTCTCTCTCTCTCTCTCCCTCTCTCTCTTATGTCCATTTTTGTTGCTCATCTTTTTTCACAATGATTTGTGCAACGATTCTTTCTATAAGGACTTAAGGAGATAGATCGGTGTGGGGTGTTAGTCTTTTTCTGCAATGATTTAACACCCTCTATGATGAGCATCTCATTAAACAATAAAAACTTTAATTATTATATGCATACATTTAAGTTCTTCACAGTGCTTTATAAATGAACTTTGACAAGATAATCCATAGGGTTAGTATGCACAAAGTTGATGCAGGGGGATCCGAGACAGATGATGCTGAGCTGCCAGATTGCACCTTGATGGCGCTGAAATACCATGAGTTGGCAGATCAGCGCAAAGGCGGGAATTGATTGTGATGTGTTCCTCATTGGGGCCGTTTTGAGTGCGTTTCAGTCTTTTGACCATAACTTTGGCTACGGGTGTCGGAATCGCACATAAGACCCCAATTCGGAAAGCTCCTTTCGACGCGCACGCTTTCCACATCAAGCATGGCTCCATGTGCCTTTTTTTCGACCTCAAATTCTGCTGTTTTCCCCTCCAAATCACTAGTTTTAGTTATTTTTTTACTATTTATGGTAATATTTCGCTTGTCAGTTAGGAAGTCATTTTAAATCCGATTTGGGCCGGATTTTTTGTAGATTGCTTATTTTATTTCGAATTTCTATTTAGAGTGATTTTTGAGATTTTGCTATTTTTGGCAAGATTCGGGTAAACACGATTTTTGGCTATAACAGTTCGGCTTGTGGACTGATTTTGATCGTTGTTTGATTTTATAATATTTCGTTAAACCCTATAGACTTTTCTCTCTAGTTTTGGGTGAATTTTCTCCTGTGAATCATCTGTTGGAACTAGCCTGCAGGATAATCGCTATCCTTTCCGGCGTCAGTTGGCATCAGAGCTTCAACATCTTCTTGGAAAATTTCACCAGTTTCAATGGCTGGAGGTCGTGGTTGTGGTCGTCGTGGACAGGTTTCGAATGAGGAAGCCCAACGCCGTGATCGCAGCGTTCAGGATGCGATGATTGAGGATTTGCAGAGGCAAGTCGCAGAATTAACCCAGCGCCTAGCGGCGCAGGATTTCGAGGATCGTGAGGCCTCTGATCACGATTCTAATTCCACTTTCGAAAACCCATATCACAATCGTGCTCTATTCCGGGAGCACCGTGGTCGGGAGGAGCGTCATGGAGACCTCGGTTTTCAGGTCGATCTCCCTGAGTTTTTTGGTATGTTACAGGCCGAGGGATTCATGGATTGGATTAATGAAGTGGAGCGTATTTTTGATTATAAGGAAGTCCCCGATCGTGTGAAAGTGAAACTGATCGCTATCAAACTCAAGGGCAGAGCATCTGCGTGGTGGGAGCAGTTGCGACGTTCACGAGACAGGCAGGGTAAGGCCAAGATCACTGATTGGGAGAAGATGAAGAAGAAGATGAAGGGTCACTTCCTTCCCTTCGGCTACACGCAAACCTTGTTTCAGCGACTTCATGCGTTGAGGCAGGGCGCGCGATCAGTCGATGATTACAGGAGGAGTTTGACCAATTGATCGCCTGGAACGATTTATCTGAGACGGAGGAGCAGATGGTGGCGCGGTATTTGGGGGGTTTGCGC
The DNA here is from genome assembly GCA_011037825.1 of Carya cathayensis. Lineage (NCBI taxonomy): Eukaryota > Viridiplantae > Streptophyta > Magnoliopsida > Fagales > Juglandaceae > Carya > Carya cathayensis. Next base: position 248,363 of record QGSO01000794.1, on the reverse strand, counting down.
CAGCCCTTGCAAGATGTCCTCAGCCTTCATTCACTGTGGAATGTTTCGGAAGCCTACCAGCGTGCACTTGCTGTTGAAAAACAGCAAAACAGGAGACCAGTGATCAGGAGCGATCACAACAGTCGGCCAGTTCGCCCTCAGGATTCCCGTCCTGTCCAGCAGCCACCGCAGGGTAATTCTAACCCTACTATTAGATGTTTTCGTTGTGGTGAACAAGGGCATAGGGCGACTGATTGCAGGAAGCCTGCTAATCAAAAGGGCAAAAATTTGTTGATTGAGGAAAACGCGGTAGACGAGACTGAGGAGATTGGCGAGCCCGTGTATGACGATGATGAGACTGATGATGTGCTGTATGGAGATGGTCATGAGACTCTGGTCGTTCGCAAGAGTCTACTGACTCCCAAGGGCGATTCAGGGGACGATTGGTTGAGAACCAATATTTTCCACACGACCTGCACAGTTGCAGATAAAGTCTGCAAAATGATCATTGACAGCGGCAGTTGTGAGAATGTAGTGTCCGAGGAGGTTGTCCAAAATTGAGTTGAAGACGGACCGTCATCCTAAGCCATACAAGTTGTCATGGCTAAATAAAGGCAGTGAGGTAACAGTTGATAGGCGATGCCTCGTGTCTTTTTCAATTGGTAGAAAATATTTTGATAATGCCTGGTGTGATGTTGTGTCTATGGATGCGTGTCATGTATTGTTGGGTCGACCTTGGCAGTATGATCGCAGTGTCATTCATGATGGATGGAAGAATACATATTCCCTTAACATCAGGGAAAAAAGATTGTGTTGGCGCCCTACGGGAAGGACTCACTCCTACCCCAATAACCAATAATACTAACCTGCTTTCTATGTCCAGGTTTTTAGATGAGATTGAGCATGGAGGGTGGTCTATTCTTTACTACCTTGCGAGAATAGTGCAGTAGATGTGGATACAGATTTACCAGTAGAGGTGCAGCGGCTGCTAGCAGAATTCTCTAACTTGATGCCAGAGGATCTTCCTCCTGGGCTACCGCCTATGAGGGATATTCAGCATCAAATTGACCTTGTTCCTGGGTCAAGTTTGCCAAATCGACCAGCATATCGCCTCAGTCCCAAGGAGGCTGAAGAGTTGCAGCGACAGGTGGAAGAGTTGTTGGAGAGGGGCTATATCCGAGAGAGTATGAGCCCATGTGCAGTCTCCTGCCCTGCTAGTGCCAAAGAAAGATAGTTCTTGGCGTATGTGTGTTGACAGCCGAGCGATCAACAGAATTACAGTGAAGTACCGGTTTCCAATTCCCCGTCTAGATGATATGTTGGATCAGCTATCCGATTCTAAGGTCTTCTCAAAAATTGACCTTAAAAGCGGATACCACCAGATCAGAATAAGGCCTGGAGATGAGTGGAAGACCGCGTTTAAAACGCCACAAGGGTTGTATGAGTGGATGGTCATGCCTTTTGGGCTATCCAATGCGCCCAGTACGTTCATGAGATTTATGCATCAGGTCTTGCGGCCTTTTATGGGGAAATTCGTTGTAGTTTACTTCGATGATATCCTCATTTATAGTCCGACATGGGCTTCACACTTCGATCACCTCCGTGCTGTTTTTGAGATGCTGAAAACGGAGTGCCTGTTTGTCAATCAGAAGAAGTGTTCTTTCTTCACTACTTCTGTGACTTTTCTTGGTTTTGTTGTGTCTACTGATGGTGTTCATGCAGATCAGTCAAAGATAGATGCAGTCTTGGAGTGGCCCAGACCAAGGACCTTACATGACATCCGAAGTTTCCATGGATTGGCATCTTTCTACCGCCGGTTCATTAGAAATTTCAGTACTCTGATTGCCCCTATCACAGAGTGCCTCAAGGGGCGTGATTTCCAGTGGTCTGAGGAGGCAGAGGCCAGTTTTCAACTGGTCAAGCAGAAGATGACCGAGGCACCAGTTTTGGCACTTCCTGATTTTGACAAAGTGTTCGAGGTAAATTGTGATGCATCTGGCGTTGGCATTGGTGGTGTTCTGAGTCAGGCAGGTCGTCCGGTTGCTTTTTTCAGTGAGAAGCTATCGGGATCAAAGAAAAATTATTCCACTTATGATCTGGAGTTCTATGCCATAGTTCAGTCCCTGAAGCATTGGCGTCACTACCTAGTACAGAAGGAGTTTATTCTGTTTACCGATCATGAGGCCCTGAAGTACATCAATGGCCAACACAAGCTGAGTAGACGTCATGCCAAGTGGGTGGCATACTTGCAAGAATTCACCTTTACGCTGAGGCACCAAGCAGGGAGTCTGAACCGCGTCGCAGATGCCCTGAGCCGTCGTACCTTACTCCTCACCACCATGAGTACCAAAGTTGCAGGCTTTGAGACGTTCACAGATATGTATGCAGCTGATCCTTCCTTTGGAAGGATATTTCAGGAGGTAACTGAGGGTCACCGTCATGATTTTGTTTTGCATAATGGGTATCTGTTTCGTGGATTACAGTTGTGCATTCCAGATTTTTCATTGAGACAGCAAATTATAAGTGAACTTCATAATGAGGGACACTTTGGCCGAGATAAGACCTTGGCCCTTATCTCTTCTGACTTTTATTGGCCCAAGTTGACTAGTGATGTGGCCCATTATGTGGACCGTTGTTATGTGTGCCAGTAGTCTAAGGGAGTTCTCACCAATGCAGGCTTGTACACTCCCTTACCTGTTCCTGAAGCTCCTTGGTTCGATGTCAGCATGGATTTTGTTTTGGGCTTACCACGCACCCAAAGGGCCTCGGATTCCATCTTTGTTGTGGTTGACAGGTTTTCTAAGATGGCCCATTTTGTAGCTTGCAGGAAGACTATGGATGCTGTCTGGATTGCCCATCTTTATTTCAGGGAGATTGTGCGTTTACATGGTGTTCCTCGATCCATCACTTCAGATCGTGATACCAAGTTCATCAGTCATTTCTGGAAGAGCCTGTGAGGGAAACTGGGAAGGCAGTTGAATTTTAGTAGCGCCTACCACCCCCAGACGGATGGCCAGACAGAGGTGGCGAACCGGAGTTTGGGCAACCTTTTGAGGTGTTTGGCAGGAACGAAGCCGAAGCAGTGGGATTTGGCATTGCCTCAAGCAGAATTTGCCTACAACAGATCAAAAAATAGAACCACAGGTTTAAGCCCATTTGAGATTGTCTATGGTCAGAACCCATCCGGGGTGCTGGACTTAGCCCCTATTCCACGTATAGGACGTTTCAGTCCTAAAGCAGATGAGATGGCAGAGTATCTTCGGGGTATCCATGAGCAGGTGAAACAGACCATTCATGAGAGCAATACCAAGTACAAGACTCGGGTTGACAGTCATCGTCGTCAGGTACTTTTTGATGTTGGTGATCTTGTTTGGGCTGTATTAACTCGTGATCGTTTTCCTCTTGGCGAGTATAATAAGCTTAAGGATCGGAAGATTGGACCTTGTGAGGTCGTGCAGAAGATCAATGATAATGCTTACAGGTTGCGCCTTCCCAGTCACTTGAAGACTTCTGATGTCTTTAATGTGAAGCACCTAACTTCTTATTTTGTGGATTCTGATGACACTACTCTGAACTCGAGGATGAGTTCTTTCCAACCCGGGGTGACTGATACAGGGGGATTCGAGATAGATGATGCTGAGCTGTCAGATTGCACCTTGATGGCGCTGAAATACCATGAGTTGGAAGATCAGTGCAAAGGCGGGAATTGATTGTGATGTGTTCCTCATTGGGGCCGTTTTGAGTGCGTTTCAGTCTTTTGACCATAACTTTGGCTACGGGTGTCGGAATCGCACATAAGACCCCAATTCGGAAAGCTCCTTTCGACGCGCACGCTTTCCATATCAAGCATGGCTCCATGTGCCTTTTTTTCGACCTCAAATTCTGCTGTTTTCCCCTCCAAATCACTAGTTTTAGTTATTTTTTTACTATTTATGGTAATATTTCGCTTGTCAGTTAGGAAGTCATTTTAAATCCGATTTGGGCCGGATTTTTTGTAGATTGCTTATTTTATTTCGAATTTCTATTTAGAGTGATTTTTGAGATTTTGCTATTTTTGGCAAGATTCGGGTAAACACGATTTTTGGCTATAACAGTTCGGCTTGTGGACTGATTTTGATCGTTGTTTGATTTTATAATATTTCGTTAAACCCTATAGACTTTTCTCTCTAGTTTTGGGTGAATTTTCTCCTGTGAATCATCTGTTGGAACTAGCCTGCAGGATAATCGCTATCCTTTCCGGCGTCAGTTGGCATCAGAGCTTCAACATCTTCTTGGAAAATTTCACCAGTTTCAATGGCTGGAGGTCGTGGTTGTGGTCGTCGTGGACAGGTTTCGAATGAGGAAGCCCAACGCCGTGATCGCAGCGTTCAGGATGCGATGATTGAGGATTTGCAGAGGCAAGTCGCAGAATTAACCCAGCGCCTAGCGGCGCATGATTTCGAGGATCGTGAGGCCTCTGATCACGATTCTAATTCCACTTTCGAAAACCCATATCACAATCGTGCTCTATTCCGGGAGCACCGTGGTCGGGAGGAGCGTCATGGAGACCTCGGTTTTCAGGTCGATCTCCCTGAGTTTTTTGGTATGTTACAGGCCGAGGGATTCATGGATTGGATTAATGAAGTGGAGCGTATTTTTGATTATAAGGAAGTCCCCGATCGTGTGAAAGTGAAACTGATCGCTATCAAACTCAAGGGCAGAGCATCTGCGTGGTGGGAGTAATTGCGACGTTCACGAGACAGGCAGGGTAAGGCCAAGATCACTGATTGGGAGAAGATGAAGAAGAAGATGAAGGGTCACTTCCTTCGCCTCACGATCCTCGAAATCCTGCGCCGCTAGGCGCTGGGTTAATTCTGCGACTTGCCTCTGCAAATCCTCAATCATCGCATCCTGAACGCTGCGATCACGGCGTTGGGCTTCCTCATTCGAAACCTGTCCACGACGACCACGACCACGACCTCCAGCCATTGAAACTGGTGAAATTTCCCAAGAAGATGTTGAAGCTCTGATGCCAACTGACGCCGGAAAGGATAGCGATTATCCTGCAGGCTAGTTCCAACAGATGATTCACAGGAGAAAATTCACCCAAAACTAGAGAGAAAAGTCTCTAGGGTTTAACGGAATATTATAAAATCAAACAACGATCAAAATCAGTCCACAAGCCGAACTGTTATAGCCAAAAATCGTGTTTACCCGAATCTTGCCAAAAATAGCAAAATCTCAAAAATCACTCTAAATAGAAATTCGAAATAAAATAAGCAATCTGCAAAAAATCCAGCCCAAATCGGATTTAAAATGACTTCCTAACTGACAAGCGAAATATTACCATAAATAGTAAAAAAATAACTAAAACTAGTGATTTGGAGGGGAAAACAGCAGAATTTGAGGTCGAAAAAAAGGCACATGGAGCCATGCTTGATTGGAAAGCGTGCGCGTCGAAAGGAGCTTTCCGAATTGGGGTCTTATGTGCGATTCCGACACCCGTAGCCAAAGTTATGGTCAAAAGACTGAAACGCACTCAAAACGGCCCCAATGAGGAACACATCACAATCAATTCCCGCCTTTGCACTGATCTTCCAACTCATGGTATTTCAGCGCCATCAAGGTGCAATCTGACAGCTCAGCATCATCTATCTCGAATCCCCCTGTATCAGTCACCCCGGGTTGGAAAGAACTCATCCTCGAGTTCAGAGTAGTGTCATCAGAATCCACAAAATAAGAAGTTAGGTGCTTCACATTAAAGACATCAGAAGTCTTCAAGTGACTGGGAAGGCGCAACCTGTAAGCATTATCATTGATCTTCTGCACGACCTCACAAGGTCCAATCTTCCGATCCTTAAGCTTATTATACTCGCCAACAGGAAAACGATCACGAGTTAATACAGCCCAAACAAAATCACCAACATCAAAAAGTACCTGACGACGATGACTGTCAACCCGAGTCTTGTACTTGGTATTGCTCTCATGAATGGTCTGTTTCACCTGCTCATGGATACCCCGAAGATACTCTGCCATCTCATCTGCTTTAGGACTGAAACGTCCTATACGTGGAGTAGGGGCTAAGTCCAGCACCCCGGATGGGTTCTGACCATAGACAATCTCAAATGGGCTTAAACTTGTGGTTCTATTTTTTGATCTGTTGTAGGCAAATTCTGCTTGAGGCAATGCCAAATCCCACTGCTTCGGCTTCGTTCCTGCCAAACACCTCAAAAGGTTGCCCAAACTCCGGTTCACCACCTTGGTCTGGCCATCCGTCTGGGGGTGGTAGGCGCTACTAAAATTCAACTGCGTTCCCAGTTTCCCCCACAGGCTCTTCCAGAAATGACTAATGAACTTGGTATCACGATCTGAAGTGATGGATCGAGGAACACCATGTAAACGCACAATCTCCCTGAAATAAAGATGGGCAATCCGGACAGCATCCATAGTCTTCCTGCAAGCTACAAAATGGGCCATCTTGGAAAACCTGTCAACCACAACAAAGATAGAATCCGAGGCCCTTTGGGTGCGGGGTAAGCCCAATACAAAATCCATGCTGACATCGAACCAAGGAGCTTCAGGAACAGGTAAGGGAGTGTACAAGCCCGCATTGGTGAGAACTCCCTTAGACCGCTGGCACACATAACAACGGTCCACATAATGGGCCACATCACTAGTCAACTTGGGCCAATAAAAGTCAGAAGAGATAAGGGCCAAGGTCTTATCTCGGCCAAAGTGTCCCTCATTATGAAGTTCACTTATAATTTGCTGCCTCAATGAACAATCTGGAATGCACAACTGTAATCCACGAAACAGATACCCATTATGCAAAACAAAATCATGACGGTGACCCTCAGTTACCTCCTGAAATATCCTTCCAAAGGAAGGATCAGCTGCATACATATCTGTGAACGTCTCAAAGCCTGCAACTTTGGTACTCATGGTGGTGAGGAGTAAGGTACGNTCCCGCCGGGGCGCCAACACAATCTTTTTTCCCTTGATGTTAAGGGAATATGTATTCTTCCATCCATCATGAATGACACTGCGATCATACTGCCAAGGTCGACCCAACAATACATGACACGCATCCATAGACACAACATCACACCAGGCATTATCAAAATATTTTCTACCAATTGAAAAAGACACGAGGCATCGCCTATCAACTGTTACCTCACTGCCTTTATTTAGCCATGACAACTTGTATGGCTTAGGATGACGGTCCGTCTTCAACTCAATTTCTGGACAACCTCCTCGGACACTACATTCTCACAACTGCCGCTGTCAATGATCATTTTGCAGACTTTATCTGCAACTGTGCAGGTCGTGTGGAAAATATTGGTTCTCAACCAATCGTCCCCTGAATCGCCCTTGGGAGTCAGTAGACTCTTGCGAACGACCAGAGTCTCATGACCATCTCCATACAGCACATCATCAGTCTCATCATCGTCATACACGGGCTCGCCAATCTCCTCAGTCTCGTCTACCGCGTTTTCCTCAATCAACAAATTTTTGCCCTTTTGATTAGCAGGCTTCCTGCAATCAGTCGCCCTATGCCCTTGTTCACCACAACGAAAACATCTAATAGTAGGGTTAGAATTACCCTGCGGTGGCTGCTGGACAGGACGGGAATCCTGAGGGCGAACTGGCCGACTGTTGTGATCGCTCCTGATCACTGGTCTCCTGTTTTGCTGTTTTTCAACAGCAAGTGCACGCTGGTAGGCTTCCGAAACATTCCACAGTGAATGAAGGCTGAGGACATCTTGCAAGGGCTGGCGCAAACCCCCCAAATACCGCGCCACCATCTGCTCCTCCGTCTCAGATAAATCGTTCCGGGCGACCAATTGGTAAAACTCCTCCGTGTAATCATCGACTGATCGCGCGCCCTGCCTCAACGCATGAAGTCGCTGAAACAAGGTTTGCGTGTAGCCGAAGGCTCTGATCACGATTCTAATTCCACTTTCGAAAACCCATATCACAATCGTGCTCTATTCCGGGAGCACCGTGGTCGGGAGGAGCGTCATGGAGACCTCGATTTTCAGGTCGATCTCCCTGAGTTTTTTGGTATGTTACAGGCCGAGGGATTCGTGGATTGGATTAATGAAGTGGAGCGTATTTTTGATTATAAGGAAGTCCCCGATCGTGTGAAAGTGAAACTGATCGCTATCAAACTCAAGGGCAGAGCATCTGCGTGGTGGGAGCAGTTGCGACGTTCACGAGACAGGCAGGGTAAGGCCAAGATCACTGATTCGGAGAAGATGAAGAAGAAGATGAAGGGTCACTTCCTTCCCTTCGGCTACACGCAAACCTTGTTTCAGCGACTTCATGCGTTGAGGCAGGGCGCGCGATCAGTCGATGATTACACGGAGGAGTTTGACCAATTGATCGCCTGGAACGATTTATCTGAGACAGAGGAGCAGATGGTGGCGCGGTATTTGGGGGGTTTGCGCCAGCCCTTGCAAGATGTCCTCAGCCTTCATTCACTGTGGAATGTTTAGGAAGCCTACCAGCGTGCACTTGCTGTTGAAAAATAGCAAAACAGGAGACCAGTGATCAGGAGCGATCACAACAGTCGGCCAGTTCGCCCTCAGGATTCCCGTCCTGTCCAGTAGCCACCGCAGGGTAATTCTAACCCTACTATTAGATGTTTTCGTTGTGGTGAACAAGGGCATAGGGCGACTGATTGCAGGAAGCCTGCTAATCAAAAGGGAAAAAATTTGTTGATTGAGGAAAAAACGGTAGACGAGACTGAGGAGATTGGCGAGCCCGTGTATGACGATGATGAGACTGATGATGTGCTGTATGGAGATGGTCATGAGACTCTGGTCATTCGCAAGAGTCTACTGACTCCCAAGGGCGATTCAGGGGACGATTGGTTGAGAACCAATATTTTCCACACGACCTGCACAGTTGCAGATAAAGTCTGCAAAATGATCATTGACAGCGGCAGTTGCGAGAATGTAGTGTCCGAGGAGGTTGTCCAAAAATTGTAGTTGAAGACGGACCGTCATCCTAAGCCATACAAGTTGTCATGGCTAAATAAAGGCAGTGAGGTAACAGTTGATAGGCGATGCCTCGTGTCTTTTTCAATTGGTAGAAAATATTTTGATAATGCCTGGTGTGATGTTGTGTCTATGGATGCGTGTCATGTATTGTTGGGTCGACCTTGGCAGTATGATCGCAGTGTCATTCATGATGGATGGAAGAATACATATTCCCTTAACATCAAGGGAAAAAAGATTGTGTTGGCGCCCCTACGGGAAGGACTCACTCCTACCCCAGTAACCAATAATACTAACCTGCTTTCTATGTCCAGGTTTTTAGATGAGATTGAGCATGGAGGCGTGGTCTATTCTTTACTACCTTGCGAGAATAGTGCAGTAGATGTGGATACAGATTTACCAGTAGAGGTGCAGCGGCTGCTAGCAGAATTCTCTAACTTGATGCCAGAGGATCTTCCTCCTGGGCTACCGCCTATGAGGGATATTCAGAATCAAATTGACCTTGTTCCTGGGTCAAGTTTGCCAAATCGACCAGCATATCGCCTCAGTCCCAAGGAATCGCACATAAGACCCCAATTCGGAAAGCTCCTTTCGACGCGCACGCTTTCCACATCAAGCATGGCTCCATGTGCCTTTTTTTCGACCTCAAATTCTGCTGTTTTCCCCTCCGAATCACTTGTTTTAGTTATTTTTTACTATTTATGGTAATATTTCGCTTGTCAGTTAGGAAGTCATTTTAAATTCGATTTGGGCCGGTTTTTTTGCAGATTGGTTATTTTATTTCGAATTTCAATTTAGAGTGATTTATGAGATTTTGCTATTTTTGGCAAGATCCGGATAAACACGATTTTTTGCTATAACAGTCTGGCTTGTGGACTGATTTTGATCGTTGTTTGATTTTATAATATTCCGTTAAACCCTAGAGACTTTTCTCTCTGGTTTTGGGTAAATTTTCTCCTGTGAATCATCTGTTGGAACTAGCCTGTAGGATAATCGCTATCCTTTCCGGCGTCAAAAGTGAATTGTACAAACTAGACAGATGCAGAGGTTTAGGAATTTATTAAGTGAGAACACAAGTACTCAAACTTTGACATATCAAGCATGCACTTTCCTTAAAGAAAAACTTTGAACCAAACCAGACAAATTTTATATTATATTTTTCTTATTTAAAACTGAAAAATAGAAACCTAAAAGTAAAACAGAAAAATAAAATGCATGTCCTAGACTGATGTAATAATATAAAGAATGCAAGAACATGCAAGTAGTCCTATCAACTAATGTGACATGACATCTTCTTTGACCGCCCACTTTACTTTAATTTTTGGTCTATTCTTTTCATCAACACCACTTTATATGATCTTTTCTTTATTTTGAAAACAAAATTCTGCTAGTTTATCAAACTTAAGGCTTATGGAGGTTATTTGATGACTCAACTCTTCAACCTTATTTTCTAAATTCTTTTCCTTCATTGTATATTTTATTTTTACTTTTATTTTTTGTATTTTTCTCAAGTTAAAACAATGTGGTTTTATATGGCCAAGAATACCACAAACATGACAAGTAGGAGTAAACTTAACTTCAGACTTATCTTGGTTGAGCTTTTTTGTCATTGATCTATCATGTGAGGCTCTTGGAACATGAGTTTTAGACACGATCTTTTTTGGAGCTTCCTCATCTTGACTTTCTTTAACAAAAATGATATCTTTTGATGAAGTGGTAGCATATGATGAGCCTTTAAGTTCTATACCTTGGGAAGTCATATACCCTATGTAACAGCCCGCTAAAATTATCAGTTTTGGATTCTTTCCCGACAGCAATCACATCTCTCTCGTCTTAACCCTATATCTTTAGTTATTTATGTTTAACATAGTTGATTTGGTTGGTTGTAGACTGTGTAGTTAGTGTTTGTGGAGTTCGCTGCGTAGTTGTGAAACGAAGTGTGGTTGTGAAGTGTTAGGCTTGATTTTGTAGTTTTGTGGACTGTGCTGTGAAGTATAGGCGTGAGATGGATGCCGTAGATGTGATACGGCGAGTTGTGTGAAGAGAATACTCGTGTAGCGTATTCTGTGTAATGCAGCGACGCGCCGCGCGACGTGCGCTGTAGTGATGTGGGTCGTAGAAGGAAGGGAGTACGCATGTAGTGTACTCCGTGTGGTATGGCGATGCATCGTGTGATGTGCATCGTGTTGATGAGTGTTGTAGCGAAGGAAGTACGCGTAGCGCGTACTCCGTGTCGCGTAGCGATGCACCGTGAGACGTGTATCGCAGTGATGGGTTTTGTAGTGTGAATGGAAGAGAGTTCACGTGAGTGTACTCTGTACTAAGTCGTGATACACCGGATGGCGTGTCACGAAGGGTTGGATGGCGTAGCAGAGAAGTGTGGAGCGTATGGTGTAGTGTTGGGAAACTGTATGACAGTGTCCCGAAGCAGTGATGATATGGATTATAGTCCGGGATGACTGGTGTCATCTTGTGGTTGACTATGGCTAAGAGTATATGGATTGAGAAATGAGTTGTTTGTTTGGTTGTTATTGATAATTTTAATGAACTTGTTTTAGTGCAAAGGCTTTCTGAAGTCAATTTATCTCTTCCGAGTATAGTGAAACCTCAAGTTGGCCGTGGTGTTGCAAGTGCTTACAATATGGCAATTGAGTTCAGAAGTGAAAATCTTAAGGACTTGAGTGTTCCTCTTCCAGCTGTTGTGCAGTTCCTCGTGTCTCGCGCTCTATTCTCATAGAACGCGACGATCGAGGTAAGTTAGCCTCTAACTTACTATCAGTTTATTGTGTATGTGTGATGGGTAAGAGAACTACAATTTATGTATGTATGTTATCGTATATGCCATGTCATGCTATGTCATTACATGTTTATCTGCTACGTATGATTTAATCTCTCATGAATAATTATCTGTTACATAATCTTTTCTGTCATACAATGATGTATGTTATAAGTATGCCATGTTAAGTATGCCATGAAATGTTATGATTAAATCATATTGTGCCATTTACAAGTATACGCCATGTTAGAAAAGTATATGATATTAATTAATATCTCATGCATTAAGAAAGATAAGACATGTTATGTTACGTATAATACGTGGGGCCACAACAACTGTGGAGTACGTATTATATCTTATGTTACGTGAATACGTGGGGCCACAACAACTGTGGAGTACGTATTATATTTAATGTTACGTATATACGTGGGGCCACAACAACTGTGGAGTACGTATTATATTTTTTTTTACGTGTATTCATGGGGCCACAACAACTGTGGAGCATGAAGTATGGGGCCACAACAACTGTGGAGCATACACTACGTGAGACACAGCAATTGTGACACGTAGAATACGTGGGGCCACAACAACTGTGGAGTACGTATTAAGTCAAGTTTCAGATCAAGTGCATGATAAGTCAAGTTTCAGATCAAGTTCATGTTTTGTTATGTACACGTACATGTTATGTTCATGATCAAGTTATGTTCCAAGTTCATGTTCACATCATGTTAAGTTCACGTTTACAGTATGTCTCAAGTTCACGTTTATGTCATGATATGTTCAAGTTTATGTTATTTTCAAGTTCATATTTATGTTATGCATGTTTACGTTCATGCTACATTTCAAGTCCATGTTATGTTTTAAACTCAAGTTCATGTCATGTTAAGTCAAGTTCAGTTCACGTTTAAGTTCTGGTTATGTCATGTTATATGTCAAGTTATGCTATGCTTATGTACGACTTTACTTATGCATTTATGCTTTTACTGCCATGCATGCATCTTTAACCTGTGTGTGAGTTTTATGTTAACTTACTGAGATTTGTAATCAAATCTCACTGTGGTAGTCCCAACTACCATTCCCCCCGAATGGTAGATCTTGTAACAGGACCCAAAGGAGAATTGGAATCTGACCAACTGAATACGGTCGACTAGGCCACGGTGCGATGTTGATGATGGTATAGTATTTAACTTAGGTTAATACTTGTACTTTTGGAGTTGTATCTCAAGTATTCTTTTGATCGCAACCATTTTGGACTAGTGTGATGATCACGGCTTTTTAGTATGTCTTTATGTATGAATTATATTTCAAGTATTTGGGATATATTTAGTTTAGTGCATAGTATTGCTAAAGAAAAAGATTATCCGCTGCGAATATTGCATAATGCTAGATGCATGTTAGGAACATTGCATCTTATATGTCATGAACCGGAGCAGGTAACCTTGTGTTGCATGTCTCGACGCTTCAAATGTCCGTTCAATCCCAAGCGGAATTTGGGGGCGTCACACCCTAGGCCAGTTTTATCACTACTCACCTTCTGAAAACTCAACATCTCTTCTAACTTTTGTGTTGCTGTTTTTTCCTGCAGTCCTGAAACTTTTTCAACTCTTTTTCTAGTGCAGCATTTTGATCTTTTCATATTGATAATTCAACACCAGAAATTTTTAATGTCTCAGAAAGATTGTTTTTCTCATTCTCCATAGCAATAAATCTATTGTACAGCTTATTTTTGAGTTTCTTTAATTTAATAACTTCCTCACATAGATCATTATAGGCTTCCTGTAAACTTAACTCATCATCAGCCACAACCAGAGCAACCTCCGAATCACTATCATCATTATCACTTTCATATTTTGCTAGCCCAATATCAGAAAAATCATTCACAATAGTAGAAAAAGCCACAAAAGAATTGTCATCATCAGGATGATGAACTTGAAGTTTCAGATTCTGAACTATCATTAAGTGTGACATTCAATACTTTTTCTTTATTTTTCTTGAAATTTAGACATTCAATTCTTTTGTGACCATAACCGGAACATTTATGACACTTTACTTTATTATTATTATTAGATTTTTCTTTATTTCATTTATAAGAATAATTGTTTTTGCAGAAAATTCTTTACCTCTTTTTTTCTTTCCACTAGACTTTGTATTAAACATGAATTTTCTCAACTTTCTTGCTATGAGATCTATATCCTCATTGTTTAAATTTTTTTCATCAAAAAAATTATCTTGATCCTCTTTTATTGTTTTGAGAGCAATGGACTTACCTTTTTTTTGTTTGAGGAAGAGAGGATTCATACGTTTGTAAGGAGCCAACCCACTCTTCAACCTTTATTGTATCCAAATCCTTACTTTTCTCAATGGCAGTAACCTTAGGCCGAAATCTTTCAGGTAGAGACCTCAAAATCTTCCTCACAACCCTTAAATCCTCCACCTTCTTGCCGAGATTAAACCTGGAATTCAGAATATCATTTAGTTTAGCATAAAAATAATTAAAACTCTCATATTCCAACATTTTAATTTTTTCAAATTTTGAGGTTAGCATATGCAATTTCAAATTTTTTACTATTCTTGTACCTTTATGTGTAACCTACAAAATATCCCAAGCTTCTTTAACAATCTCACACATGGAGATTCTTTTAAATTCTTCAGGGATATTGCCATCAAAATAGCGTTAAGTCTTTTGCTCTTCCAATTGCAATTGCTGATTCATCTTTTGTTCAAGCATCTATAGATGTCTCGGGTTTAGTCTATCCTAGTTCAACCGAATGTCATACACGTTCATCCAAAGACGTGATAAAATCCCTCATACGAACTTTTCAATAAGCATAGTTTTTCCCATCAAAGTATGGTGGAATGTATAATGACCTCGACATGAACTACAAGGGCATGGATGACACTCAAATGAGTGAACCACGCTCTGATGCCAATTGAAATTCCCCAAGTACTCCTATAAAATCACAAAATTGTCTACCAATTTCCTTGAACAAATTGGTTAGATCTCAATATTATGATTATTAAATGAATCAAATACTTAAAGAAAATAATCAAACTTGTAAGATACAACGATTGGTTATGAAGGGAAACCCTTTAAAGAATTATTTAAATGTAAAATCCTATAGGGTAGCCAAACCCAGGAAAGTCAATCTTATTATTTAAAAATCAATTACAAGTAATTCTCAATTACAAAACTTTTTTAACTTGACTCTCTTACTTGTTTAGACAAATGACCCATTTGTCTTTTACCGCAGTAGCATGTAGAACCTCTAGCGATTTTCAAACTATTGACTTCTCTCCTGGAACTCCAGTGGCTGAAATCCAATCAATGATCCTTCACACTTGAAGCAAGATCACACATAATGAGAGATCACAAATATGAAAATTCATTAAGGAATTTTCTTATCAAAATATACAATAGAAAGTGCTCTAGAAAATATGTAGATCTAAATCTCTACAGATCCTAACCGATAGGATCTCTTAAATAAACAATCTGGAAAGAGTTCCAGTTCAAGTAGGATTTTGCTGACAGATAGAATCTGTTGCGAGGACGTCTCCTGACAAATTGTTAACATTTCGCAATAACTCTCTTCTGCAGTGATTGATCTCTATTCAGCTTCTGTTCTGAATAAATGCAAATCCTCATAGACTCGATTTTTACCTCAATGACTTATCTAAACAACCTCTAAGACTCCTAGATAAACTCAATATTGTTTAGAGATAAATCATTAATTATTTTAAATTTATTCAACAATTTCAAATATAATGATAAGATTATGGGTGTAACCGGTCCGATTAGGTCCAGTTTTGAACAAAATTTAGGACCGAACCGGTATATACCGGTTTTGAATTTTTCAAAACTGATTACGCACTGGTTACCCTTTTAAACCGGTATTTCGGTTTTACCGATTTTAATGTATTATATTATATATTATATAATATATATAATATAGTATATTATAATATATAATACTATAGTGATAATATATTGTAGTATATTATAATATATATTATAATTGTATTATAGACTATAATGATATGTTATAATATATAATATAATGATATATTATAGTATATTATAATATATAATGATATAGTATTAGTATAACTATTAATATGCACTATATAATATTAGTATAACTATTAATACAATAAGCAAAATGATATAAGATTTTAAAATTTAATATTATATTAATTAGTAATTTATCATATAATACAAACTATTATATATATAGTTATTGCGATACCCCGTTTTTACGTGTATTTTCATTGAAAGAATATTTTAATTTAATTAAAATAAACGTTCTTTTATTTTAAATTATCGGATTTTAATTGGATTTTATTTGTTATTTGAGTTTAAATTGCTGTTTAATTTATTTTAGCTTGTTTTTGGATTTAAAATTAAGTAATTAGTTTTTATTAGTTATTTAGTATATTTTACCTTTACGTTGTGTTTAACATATTTTCTTGGTTTTATTTTAAAGTTGTTTTTGTAGGATCAGTTTTTGGACTCCAGAGGTGAGGATTGGATCTCATTTCTTTTCCATCATCTTTTCTTTTTCTCTTTTAATTTTTTCTTCTTTCTCTTTTTCTTCTTTTTCTTTCTTTCTTTCTCTTCCTCTCGGTTCTCTCCCGTGCAACTCTCTCTCTCCATACCCATTTCCGTTCGTTTTTCTCTCTCCACCCAGAACTACCACCGTCGGCCACCGTGCGGCACACCACCCACACAGTTTTCTTCCCCTCCGGCCAGTGATCATCCCCACCAAGTTTCACCGCTATCCAAGCCGCAGTTTAGCCAGAATAGTCGCTCAAAGCTGAACGGCTTTTGCTCCGATTTGCCGCCGTCGCTCCACCTCCGGCCACCACCTCTTCACCACTTCATCATCGAATTCTTGCCGTCCTAAACCACCCATTTCCGGCCTCGATCCGTCTCCACGAGCTAACTCTCATATTTGGGTATTTGGCCTTCTACCGCCGTTTTCGCCGCCACCCACGGCCAACCCTCACTTCCACTAGCTTCGTAAACACCTCTAAGTCATTCCCTATCAATCTCGAGCCTTGCTTTGTCCCCGTTCAAAAGTGGGTATTTTACAACCAACGACCACAGTGAAATTGCATTGTTACGTTGCTTTCGCTTCACCGTTTGTCGCTCGCCGATCCATCGAAAATTAATATATAGCGCTGTAAGTATTTTCCAAACTTCATTTTAGATTTAAATATATTTTTGCTCTTATAATAATTATTTGTGACTGATTGGTTATTCCAGACTGAGTCCGAAGAGTCGGGGGTCGGTTGGATTTGAGGACGGAGTTGTTTGTTTGGTTGTTTTGGATGTTTGGAAAGTGTTGGTTAATTTGTGTAATTTTATTTGCATTGCATTGTGCACGCATATGCATGTGTTAAATATTGAAAACTGGGTTTTCAAGCGAAAAATAGTTTTTGGTATATGCGAACGATTGGATTGATTGGCTTGAGTCAGAGGCATATGTAGGGATGGTGGTTAGCAGGGATGGTGGTAGAGTCCCGCCTGCGATTCCCGCCTACGGTGCACGCGGCGTAGGGATGGTGGTAGAGTCCCACCTGCGATTCCCACCTACGGTGCACGCGTAGGGATGGTGGTGAGTAGGGATGGTGGTAGAGTCCCGCCTGCGATTCCCGCCTACAGTGCTCTGATGGTTTGGTAAATGGGCTATTTTCTGGAAAAATGGCGAAATTGGTTTTTAGGCCATTATCTGGGATAATGGTGAGGATATGTTTAAAGGATATATTTTGGGCCAAATGAGATTTTGGCGTGAGTGATAAAAATGTAGATTTTTGGGACATGTGCATAGGGCATCGTTTCATGCATATTTTAGAGTTTAATATATTTTTATCTTGTGGCGTTTGGAAGATTATTTACTTGCGGCACCATTTTTGGTATCGTAGATTTTGATGTAGAGATTGAAGAGGAGGAGGAGGCTGAGCCCGAGGAGGCGGCTTCACCTGAGTATTGATGTGGAGATGTTTATCTATGGATATTATTTGTATTTGTTTTTATGTTATGTATTTGGATTTGAAATAGTGTTGAGCTTGTAATATTTTATTATGTGAATTTTAAGTGAGTTTGTAATTAAATAAAAATTCTGGTACTTAGTTGTAAGATATTTATTATCCGCTGCGTTATTTAATTGTACACATATTGCATGTACACACACTTGGCACTTGGCGATGGGATATGTGACCCGTGTTGTCATCATTCCGACGTCTCGATTTTCAAGTGTCTGTACGTGAGAGTTGGGGGCGTCACAGTTATATATTATATATAAATATTATATACAATATAAAAAATTAATATATATATAAATGGGTCCGGTCCAGTTTTAGAAAAAGAAAAATTAGAACCAGACCGATTTTGATTAGTTTTAAGAAAACTAAAATGGGTACTGGACCGAACCAACCTCGGGACTGGATCGATGCCACCGGTTTGTCCGGTCCGGTCCAGTTTACAAGTTTTTTGGTTTTTTTTTACACCCCTAGATAAGATAAGCCTTATCATATAGTCATCTAATCCTAGTCAATTTTTACCTTTACCATTTTCCTTTACATTCCTATATATGCCAAGCATAAGAAAAATTTTCAAATTAAAATTATTTTAGATGATGTCAATGGTGGAGAAATCAAAGAAACCTAGCACATGCAATGTCGAGTAAATACGACAACTACTTCATTACCCAGCTCCAATACAGAAATATTTTAGAATATGAAAACTAGAATTGTTTTCAACTGACTGGATATATAATCAATGGAGACATTGCCTTTTTTTTTTTGATAGAAAAACATGCTTCATTAATCAATAAAACTTACAAAATACTTGAATCAGTCCAAAGAATATTAGCAATTACATCAGGGTATGCAACCCACCATAAACTAATATTGTGACGCCCCCAAATTCCGCTTGGGATTGAACGGACATTTGAAGCTTCGAGACATGCAACACAAGGTTACCTGCCCCCGTTCATGACATATAAGATGCAATGTTCCTAACATGCATCTAGCATTATGCAATATTCGCAGCGGATAATTTTTTTTCTTTAGCAATACTATGCACCAAACTAAAAATATCCCAAATACTTGAAACATATTTCATACATAAAGGCATACTAAAAAGCCGTGATCACCACACTAGTCCAAAATGGTTGTGATCAAAAGAATACTTGAGATACAACTCCAAAAGTACAAGTATTAACCTAAGTTAAATACTATACCATCATCAACATCGCACCGTGGCCTAGTCGACCGTATTCAGTTGGTCAGATTCCAATTCTTCTTCGGGTCCTGTAACAAGATCTACCATTCGGGGGGAATGGTAGTTGGGACTACCACAGTGAGATTTGATTACAAATCTCAGTAAGTTAACATAAAACTCACACACAGGTTAAAGATGCATGCATGGCAGTAAAAGCATAAATGCATAAGTATAGTCGTACATAAGCATAGTATAACTTGACATATAGCATGACATAACCAGAACTTAAACGTGAACTGAACTTGACTTAACATGGCATGAACTTAAGTTTAAAACAAAACATGAACAAACAACATAACATGAACGTGAAACATAACATGGACTTGAAATATAGCATGAACGTAAACATGCATAACATAAATAAGAACTTGAAAATAACATAAACTTGAACATAACATGACATGAACATAACATATACGTGAGCATAACATAACATGGACTTGATTTAAAACTTGACTTATCATGTATTTGATCTGAAACTGGACTTAACATAAACTTGGAATATTATTCAATTGTCTTGATTAATAACATGCGTTAATACGTACTCCACTGGCCCCACGTATTCAAGTAACATAAAACATAATACGTACTCCACAGTTGTTGTGGCCCCACGTATTCTACGTGTCACAATTGCTGTGTCTCACGTAGTGTATGCTCCACAGTTGTTGTGGCCCCATACTTCATGCTCCACAGTTGTTGTGGCCCCATGAATACACATAACATAAAATATAATACGTACTCCACAGTTGTTGTGGCCCCACGTATTCTATGTGTCACAATTGCTATGTCTCACTTAGTGTATGCTCCACAGTTGTTGTGGCCCCATACTTCACGTAACATAAAATATAATACGTACTCCACAGTTGTTGTGGCCCCACGCATTATAAGTAACATAAAATATAATACGTACTCCACAGTTGTTGTGGCCCCACGCATTATAAGTAATATAAAATATAATACGTACTGACTCAATTTAGAATGTGCTTCCAAGTGCAGAAGTGTCAAGTTGTATCAAGGATAAATCCAGGATCGTATTCCACAGGGACAATGGGTTATCAAAGCGTATAAAGGATCTGTAAGGAACAAATGAATCGAGTATGTGAGGTGAAAATAAAATTAAAATGCTATGCCAAAAAAAATAATTGAAATTGAATTTAGAGTTTCTAAAAAAAAACAAATTAACAAACACTTGGGTTGGGTTTGAGATTCTTTTTATCTCGGATTCTAGATAATTTCTCGATTAACAATCCAGTCAAGGAATTGATATTCGGAACATAAAAATTAAGCTCAAGTATTTGCAATATTTTCTCAAGAAATTCTCTAATTTACTAGCCAAATTTATATTCATAAACAATCGAAAGAGACCTTGATAAATTCAAGCTTTTGTTGTGCCTTACGTCAACAACAAAACAAGAGCAAGAGCCGCAATCTATTTTCCATTTGAATCCGACTAGTAATTTAGTGAAATCAACATTAAACAATAATATATTGCATCAAACTAGAATCTAAAATAAATTAAATCTCATTCCACAACCCAAGCTTTAGTAATTAGTTACACATGATATTTTTAGTAACAAAAATAAATCTAAGTGGAATCATATCAAAAACTAAGAAAATATAAATAAACTTTAGAATGAAATAAAAAATAAAAAGTCTATAATATCAACTCGAAGAAATAAGACAAACTAAATTAAAGTAATAAAATTGAAACCAACACTAGGTAATAAACTTGAAACTATAACAAGGTAATAAAATTTAAACTCCAAAACTTATAACAAAGTAATAAAAACTGAAACTTATAACAAGGTAAT
>QGSO01000794.1:83328-224609 GCA_011037825.1 Carya cathayensis | reverse complement strand
AAATGATAAAGTACCGTTAATTAATCGAAGAGGATAAAATCATTTAAATTAATAAAACACTTAATTACTACACTGAGAAGAATTAAGATAGAATATTATTTTATAAACTAAGGTTTATAAAATAATATTTTCTTCATCATTATATAAAATGATAAAGTATCATTAATTAATCAAAGTGCATAAAACACTTAAATTTAAATAAGAATTTTCAACGTAAAATTAAACCTCTTAATATCTTAAAACAATTAAAATATTTAATCTAAATAATTATCCACAATTATAATATTTTCAGAGCTCATTAAATTATTATAATTGTGCTACTTTAAAAACAAGCTTATCTAATACTTTGAAATTCGGTGGATAAGATCCGGAATACGCCATCGAGGTACAACACTTAGGATAAATCTGTTCATGATTTTACAGTTGTCGGTGAAGAACAAATTACGTGATTTACGAAAAAGATAAACTATACGCGTGATTCCAGATGAGGTAAAGACGAGAGAGATGTGATTGCTGTCGGAAGAGAAACCAAAACGGATTGCCTTGCCGTATACTATGCGTGAAAAGAAAAGAAAGAAAAGGGTGAAGGGATAAGAATTAGCGGGCTGTTACAAATATTCTGTACACTTAAACCAAATTTGGCAAGTGAATGAGCTGCTGCATTGCAGCTTCTATTAATATGCTACACTTCACAGGTACAAAACTGTGCCATCAACTCCTTTGCTTGTTGAACAACATTGCCAAATGTAGCCTTTGATGATCCTTGCTTATTAAATTCATTGACAACCAACAATGAATCACTTTCAATCACAAGATTATTAATCCCAAGATGAATACAGAACTGCAAGCCTCGGAGAACAGCTAAAGCATCAACTTCCACAGCAGTCATAATCACCTCTCCCTTAAAGTCTCTGACGATAGCTCCTATACCAGCCAAAGAATTAGTTGAAGAAAAAGCTCCATCTACATTTAGTTTAAAAACTCTAGGAGGTGGGAATTCCCATTTGCAGTGATCTTTTATAACAGAAACAGGTTTGTTCTTGAGTTCCTTATATGACTTCTGCATTGCCAACGCATTTCCCACAATAGCCTCTATACTCACTACCTTGTCTTCAAACATCTTCATGTTTCTTCTATACCAGCAGCTCCAACATATTAGAAAAAACAATTCAATCATTTCAGGTTCCTTATTCTGTTGCAGCCTCAGAACCACATCAATAAAGATTTCATGTTCTCTTATACAAACCATTGATGGGAAGAAAAGAGACCAGATCTTTTTAATAGATGGGCAGGAATAAAGTACATGTAGTATATCTTCCCTTTCAGCATTACAGAATACACATGCTTCCTCTGTTAGCACCTTCTTCTTCTTGAGATTAGACTTTGTGGGTAGGATCCCTTTGACAGCTTTCCAAGCAAAAATCCTCACCTTTGAAGGAAGCTTCATATTCCATATAGTTTTCCACATTTTTCTTAACAAAACTACATTTGAGGATTCCCCATTCTGTCTGCTAGAACTGAAATCTTTAAACATCCTATAGGCACTTTTAACAGTATAAATACCATTTACTTCCTTGTTCCAACATATTAGATCCTCTCTATCTTGGCTGAGCACAATCTTTGTAATTTGCAGAGCTACTTCTGGAGTGAATATAGTAGTAATTTTACCCACATCCCACACTCTCTGATCAGCAACAAATAAGGATTCAACAGTAGCACTTTCATCCACTATCACTTCTGCATTCCCACTTTGGAAGGATCTGTTCTGCTGTCCTGCAATGTTTTTAAAGCCAGGAACCCATGAATCTTTCCAAATCCTCACATCTTTCCCCGAGCCAATTCTCCACGTACATCCCTCTTGTAGTTTATGCTTTGTTCCCCAAATACCTCTCCATACAAAAGAGGGATTATAACCCAATGCAGCATCTAAGAAATGTTTTTTAGGAAAATACCGAGCTTTTAAGACCTTATGAAGTTTGGAATCAATATTCTGCATAATCCTCCAACCGTTCTTTGCCAGAAGAGCATCATTAAACACTCTCAAGTCTTTAAAGCACATCCCTCAATTTTGTTTAGTATCACACATTTTAGACCAGCTCATCCAGTGTATTTTATGCTCTTCCTTCCTTTGACCCCACTAGAACTTTGCCATCAATTTCTCCAGCTCAGAACACAAAGAGGAAGGTGGTTTAAAACAGCTCATAGCATAGGTTGGAATAGACAATGCCACAGCCTTTATTAAAATTTCTTTCCCCCCAACCAAGAGCATCTTTTCCTTCCATCCTTGTAACTTTTTCCAAACTTTATGTTTTATATCAGAAAAGGCTCTATACTTTGCCCTTCCAACCAATGGTGGAAGCTCCAAGTATTTCTCAAACTACTGGCTATGCTGCAACCCCCAAAGCTCCAAAATATTCAGTCTTATTTCAGGTTTCACATTTGTACTAAAAACAATGCCAGTTTTACCTCTATTAATCTTTTGACTTGAACATAGCTCATAACATTGCAATAAATTTTGGATCCTTTGATTTTCATACACATTTGCCTTACAAAACAAAATGCTATCATCAGCAAAAAGCAAATGGGATAGCCTAGGAGCTCCTCTACAGATCCTTACAGGTGTGATCTCACCATTCCCTTCAGCCTTCTCAAGTAAAGATATTAATCCCTCAGTGCACAGTAAGAACAAATAAGGAGATAACAGATCCCCTTGACGAAACCCTCTTGAAGGACTTATAGGACCTTTAGGCTCACCATTAATCAAAACTGAGAAAGAAACAGTTTTTACACACATCATCACAAGAGCAATCAATCTTGTATTAAAGCCCATTCTAATCATGACTTTTTCAATGAAATGCCATTCCACTCTATCATAAGCCTTCCTCATGTCCAACTTAATAGACATATAACCATCTTTTCCTTGTCTCTTTTGTCTCAAGTAATGCATCACTTCGTAGGCCACAAGTATATTATCAGATATAATTCTACCAGGGACAAACGCACATTGTGAGGTAGATATAACCACATCAAGCACCTTTTAAGTCTATTAGCAAGAACTTTAGAAATTAACTTGTACACCACATTACATAGGCTAATAGGCCTAAATTCAGAAATCATCTCAGGCTTGCACTTCTTTGGTATCAAAGTTATAAAAGTATGATTAAGACATGGTGGAAGAATACCAGTTTTGAGTACCTGCAAGACAGCAGAAGTTACTTCATTTCCCATAATATGCCAATATTGTTGGAAAAATAATGGTGGCATTCCATCAGGTTTAGGTGATTTGGTAGGGTGCATCTGGTCCAAAGCTTCTTTGACTTCATCTCTTGAGAATTCCTTTATCAGTTCCACATTCATGTCATCTGTAACTCTTCCACTCAGATCTTCCAAGAAATCCAGTTCCACATTCCGATTGCTGTTTTGTTGCTCAGATTGAAACAAGGATTTAAAATAATTAAGAATAAGCTGATCCCTATCCTCCTCATATTGCCAACTCCCATCTTCATTTTTCAAGCCTGTGATCCAGTTCTTACTATTCCTTTGTGATGCTCTATAATGAAAAAACTTTGAATTACTATCACCACCTTTCAGCCACAAAGCCTTTGCCCTTTGATTCCAAAGAATCTCTTCCCTTTCTAACCAAACCTGAAGATGATTCCTAGCCGGCATGATTTCCTCTCTGGATACTCTGCTTGGTTCAGCAAACTGTAATCTTTGAAGAGACTCTCGAGCCCTTTTTTTCTTAAGTTTATTCCATGCCTCCAGATCCCTACTGCAGCTTTTCAATCTGTCAATAATAGAACCCATAGGCCTATGTTTATTAGCCCCATTCCAGCATCTTGAAATAACATCACCACACTCTTCATCTTCCACCCACATTGCCTGAAATCTGAACAGTTTCTGTCTATATCCATTGGAAGTAAGACTTGGCATAAGTATTATAGGCAAATGGTCAGAGTATGCTGCAACACCATGCACCACTCGAGAAGGGGAAAAACATGCTCTCCAGCTAGGATTAGCAACATACCTGTCCAGTCTTTCACTAACCACTCCATGCTCATATCTTCTATTACACCACGCTTGCATCAACCTTTCTGGACGTGGCCTCCCCCCCCTTCTTTTCTTGTCTACATATCACTTCATTAAAATCCCCACATACTAGCCATGGTATATTCCCCTCCTCCTCCAAAGTTCTAAGTAAACTCCAAGTTTTATCTCTTTTCTCAGTTTCTGGATGTCCATAAAAACCAGTAAGTTTCCACTCTAGCCCCTTATCAACCTTACTTATTTTTGTATCAACATGAAATAAAGAGAAACTCTTAACGGATAAGTTTACCTCATTCTTCCATAATAATGCCAATCCACCACTCCTCCCTTCACTAGCCACTGCAAAACAGCAACCAAAACCCACTTTCACACGAATTCTTTCCATCTGTCTACTACTCATTTTTGTTTCCATTAAGAAAATAACCGCAGGATCTTCTCTTCTGAACAAGTCCCGAAGAGCTCTAACTCCTCGTGGGTTTCCAAGCCCACGAGAGTTCCAACTTATAGTTTTCATTGTTCTCGGCGGGGTTGCTGTGCAGCCTCCACCATTGGGCTTAAATTAAGAACACTTGCACCCTCCATGTCCATCAGTCCTCTCCTCACTCGTTTTTGAGTAGTAGAAGACATTTCAAGAGCCTTCATCTTACCTTTCACTTCTTGCATCAAAGAAGCACCAGTAACTGCATGAGCAATTGGACTCATTCTGACCCACTTTCGGCTAGGCCTGCCTCTCTTTGGTTTGGACTGTGTTTCAACAATAGTCTCCAATCCTGTGGGCTGAAGCCCATCATCATTAGTCACCATAGGCTCATGCATCTTATTAATATCTTCCTTTGAGGGACGAGATGTCATTTCCTCCCCTTGTATACTAGAGGAAATCTGTGCAGTTTCCTTTTCAGTTATAACAGCAGGGGTCAACATGCTCGAATTATTACATGCAAACTTTTCACCCATTATGGCCACCTCCCTTGATTCATGTGTAACCGAAGTAGAGGCAAAAACTTCCTTCTCTAACGTCTCCTGATTTTCAGCCTTTTTCTCTGCAGTTTCCTTATTTCTCGGCCTGACACCAGAAGGTTGTCTATCAAACTCCGATGAAACTTTCGGTGAGGAATTTCGATGACAAGAAGTTTCTGGCCCTAAACTTTCCTTCCCTCTTTTCTTCGAATTACCAGCACACAACCATGCTCCGAATGGTAATTTAGTAGGAACCCGAGCCTCCTGATGGCCAACCAACTCACAGTCTTTAAGTTGATGGCCAATTTTTCCACACCAGTAGCATAAATTTGGCAAATGTTCATAAGCAAAATGAACCCAGCATATCCCATATTGTCCCAGATTAACTCTGACTCCTCGCATAAGAGGCTGAGATATATCCACCTTGACTCTTATTCTCATGTATTCTCCTCATGCAGCCTCCCCTTGTTCTCCATTGACCTCTTTCACAGTACCAATCTTACTACCAATAATACGTCCCACCTCCCCATTCATGGCATTTAACGGCAGCTCATACAGTCTGATCCAAAATGACGCTTCAGAAAGCCGTATTTTCATCACTTGTCTATCCCCCTCCAAGCGTTTTAGGAGAACAAAATTTCAATCAAAGGACCATGGTCCCTCACGAAGAACATGTTGCTTATCACGATCATCTGCAAACTCCACCAAAATTAGTTTTGAACCCAACTCTTTAAAATTAACTTTGTGGACAGGTTTCAAGTAGACTTTACGTGAAAAACAAAAAACACCAACTTTTAAACACAAAGCTCTGTAGACACCGAATGTCATTTTCTTTTCTTCTTGTTGGGCTGTTTGGCTCAATTGTTTCCTTGGCTCAGTAGTTTGTTTGACTTTTCTTTGAATATGCATGCCAATTATTTGTTAGAGTGTCCGAACAATTTCTCTCTCTTTTTATTTGTCTTTGAATCTAGCATATAGTATTCTAGCTCATTTGGAGCATAATTCAAAAGCATTGATAACAGAAAAACCTCAAAGACCCATGTTGATAAAAGATGTTAAAGAACTCTCAGTCATAACGGACGGGTAAAAAATTATTTTTATATGATTGTTAGACAACATTTTCTCTTGAATGTAGAGAACGCACATGTTACCTCAACATTGTCATTATTGCTATAAATTATAGTGCCCTCGTATATAGGTAGAATTGATGCAAAAGTCACCAATTTCTAAGAAAAGTCACACTTAATTGGCCTCAATCCTTGGTAGCTTCTACATAAATGACAAAAATGGCTTCAGGTCCATAGTATCTCTCTCCTATAATTTGCAATCTCCCCTTAGATAATTGTCTTTTCTTTTGGTATGAGCCTGAACTGGAACTAGCACATGCATTTCGAGTATTCTTGTATTTTAGTCCCCAACATACTGATTGGATGCCCGAAATTAACTTTGACAAAAAAATTATATGATACCGAAATGCATTCGAGAGTTCTAAATCTATATCTAGATCGAAGATCAGGAGAACGATCAAAATAAGAAAATAAAGAAAATATGTACACTAACATGTGTTGCATGAATATGAACCTTTTAAATCATCTAGCCTTTTTATTAAAGAAAAAAAAGACTCAAATTTTTTAAGTCATCTAGCCTTCAATTCACTAACTTTTACTACCTGCTAATTAAAAGGGCATAATCTTAGGTATATTACACATTTTTTATTTTTATTTTTTTGGTAGTGTCTTGAATTGTTCTTTGTTGTGTTGTATGGGTAAAGCTTTGTTTTTTTTGGTATTTTATATATGTTATTTTTTGGGTTATGTGGAGCCTGGTTGTGAGCTGGGAAGACGTTAAATTGAGAGTTTGCTCGACTCTCACTAGACACGGTGCTCGAGCGAAACTTAGACAGAGAATTCACTAAAGGTGTGCTCAATGGTTGGCTCAAGCAAAAGTTAGATAGAGAGTTCACTCGAGGCTTGCCCGATAGGCTGCTTGAGCGAATGTTGGACAGAGCACTAGAGGCACCCTTGATGCTCTGCTCGAGCGAATAACCCAGACAGTTGTCGCCTTAGGATTTTTGGCGCTGTGCTTTATATATGTAATGTTTTATTTGTTGAAAATAAGTGTATTAAAGCCAAGAAGGAGAGGAATGGCATTTGAGCTTGAGAGAGAGAGAGATAGAGAGAGTTGAGTTTGTGAGTAGAGGGAAACTCTTGTCGCTCACTGTGTGTTGTGGAACCATGTAAATCTTGGGCCATGAGATCAGTGGCGAAACTAGCAATTTTTCTTGGGTGGCCAACTTTTCTACCGCACGAGATGTTTATGTAAAATGAAAAAATATTACAAAATAATTAAGCATAATTGTATATAAAATTTAATGTCGATAATTTGCCAAATAGCGTAGAAATAAAATTTTAAAAACACAACTTAATGACTGTTTCAAATTTTTGACAACAATATTTCATAGAGGAATATTCATCCATTATTATTTTTATAAATATGAAATATTTAGAAATTGTTTTCTTCATAGAAACTATCAAATGATCTTTTAGAATGCCATATTTTATTCTAATATTTAAACTAGTTTATCAAACTTCATGTAAAATCTATCTATTTTTGCGTCATATTAAGCATAGAATGCTACAATTGAGACCTTAAAGAAACTTTTCCTTACTCAATGAAATTTAGAGGATAAAACCTCTTACTATTTTTCATATAAATCATCAATCTTAAATGGTTTTTCTTGTATTTTCACTTTACACTACAAAGAATATGCCATGTTCCAGCTCTTGAATCCTTTGAAATTCACTCTATAAAATGCAGCAGTTGGCCTGTACCAACAATTCTGGGTTCGTCGCATTTTGGACGCCTTAGTTTCGTTGCAACTGCTGAAACTCAGTTGATGTCGTGAATTGTTGGGAAAATAGAAGTTTTCCATCGTTTTCTACTAATGGGAAAAACATAGGAAAGCCTCTGCAACTGCCGTAAGGAGTACCGATTGTAATCGCTGCAGCAAATTGTTTGGGTCAATTGAACTCGTCGCAGTACTGCAAAGATGCCGCTGCAATTTATCAGGTGCATCCTCCACTGAATCCTTCTTCGCTGTAACTTCTAACTTTATGTCAGCAGCCCATCCACCACAAATACGATTTTGTTCGCTGATGTTGTCCTTTCTCAACAACAAATAAAACTAACGGGTTTCTTGTGTGCCGCCGGCAGAACAATAGTTTGCGGCTTTAGAAAATCACTGCCATGCCTTCCTTCTCAACGGAACGAGTTCTAACGCATCAAGTGCCATTATTAGTTTATCTAGTCTTTTTCCCAACTAGTGTCCATATATTGCCGCTGCATGTAGCGATAGCCCCAGCGAAGATATTACAAAGTTGCAATATATCCTACTTAAAGACATTTTTTCATCCTAGATGTTGCATCGATTTATTTTACAAGATATTAGAGGCTTTTCCAGCAGAAATTCTTTTTGTTGCATTGATTTATTTTACAAGATATGTGAATATGACATTGGGCATTTTTTTCCATCGATCTAAACCATATCACCACTATTGGAAGTTTGATTGCTATATTTTTTGTACTACATTAAACCCCACAAACTATACAATATTACTGGAACATAAATTGTCTACGCTTTTTTGTGCTGCTACTTTAATTAATAAGTAGATCATAATATTACCAGTAGATCATATTCATTGTCAGTAGATCATATTACAAGATAATACTGGTCATTAATTTGGTAACATAATAAGTAGATCATATAAGTGTATTGCATATTATCATATATATATAAAAGACAGGAATCTGAAATGTGTGTTCTTCATTATGATTGATAGAACTCACAGCTTAACTTATTAGTCATTACCAATATGTCAATAATTGTTTGTGGAAAAATTACATGGAAAATGAAGACAACAATCTTCCCTATTTTATAAATATATATAAATTTTCTAAACAGTTTTTTTTTTCATTAATAAACAAGCAGATATATAGATTCCTAGCTAATTGCATATATAGACCACCTAAACACCCCTGTTAATGCATTAACTATGAAATTGTTATGTGGGTCTCATCCTCATGCAATTTATAGACTAAAAACTGGAATTTCTAGAATGCAGTTGTCATATATGAAATCTGTAACATTGCATAACGATTGAGCAATTGCATTGTCATATCAACCATCTCAATTCATAACTCTTGCAACCCAAACATCATATTGCCATACAAAATCATAGCTTCATTGATCATCAAGCTATGAAACCAGTGCCATTCGTACAAACAATAATGGCCTTTGTTTCTAGAACATTTTTCTCACTTCCTTACAACTGCCCAGCCCCTACTAACTAGTCCAATCCCCACAATTGCCACATGTATTTAAACTTTAACAATTCCATATATATACACTGGTGCATTCATGTAATTCACACATAGAAAGAGAGGAGAGACTGATTTCTTACACATTATATGTCTCCTAACTGCATATATTGTAATTGCATGGTACTCAATGAACCTTCTGGTCCAGGCCCTCTGAACTGTCATCTTGCATTGTAGCATAGCCCAACACATTTCTGGCTGGAGTGGGTGGAACTTCTTAATTAACATATATAGCCCTCCAACAAAAATTTCCTAGCATGTCGCCCAACAATGCCCAACATGAAGTCACATTAACTCCAACCACCTGTATTCCAATAACCCTTTTGAACATCAATGGAGGTATACATGAATAGAAATATATAGTTAAGGTAAATTATTAATGGGATGCAAAAATCATCTATCACTTTGTGGTTAACATGAATTCTTACATATTCATGTACCTGCCTAGTTGCAGTTGCTTCTATCACTCACTATCCAATAGCAAACTATTGCCCTTATGCATCTCCCATTACGAACAACAAAAATACTTTAAATAAATTCCTCAGTTGAAAGTGTGCTAGAATTCATATACTAGCAATGTCAATTAACCTAGTGTAAGTTCCCTCCATATCAAATATTTGGTGATCATCAAATCTGACCAACACGTATCAACACAGTTATATAGAGCTATTTACATGTTACTTTGGTTGCTCGTGGTTTCTATATAAACTTCTGGTGATTTCCTGAATATATTCCCAGCAATACGACTTCCTATCCAGCTATATAAAAGATAAACCCCAACGTTTTTGCAGTCATTCCAATATCTCACTAAGGCCAGGTATGATACAAATGTGCCTCTACTGGCATCTATGGTGTATTTTGTGTTCCTCTTAACTTAACACCTTTTTGAATAGACAATACTCATCCAGCTATTTAGTATACTTGAACACTTTCTAGAAATCTATGGTCTTTATGATCTTTAGTACCCTTAAAATAATCCAATTTTAATTATATCATATACATGCCAACCAGTCAGTTTCATGCTACAGGACATCAATCATGTGCTCACACAATAGTTCAACCATTTTGCTATCACTTCTTTTTAAATATATAGTTTTGCTACCTCCAACCTCTATCTCTAATCTGTGTAGCCCACCCCGTATATTCATAAGTAGTTACAATTTGTCCTAAATTCAAGTGCTGCCCCATATTTGTAGAAGCCAACATGCATCAGCCTTGGCACTCTTGACTTAATTGCATATATTCATGCTAAGGATTGATAAATGGGCAAGGCATGGTTATGACTAAGTTTTGTAACTTAGTTCTCTTTGGCATTTTCAACTTGTTTTTAAACTACAATGCATATAATTAGTCAGCACCAGTTTTGAACAATATAAACAAATATTCTGTACACAGGCCAGTTTTGCACATCTAAGCACATAACTTTAATTATCATAATATTTTGAAGCAACCATTTCAAAAGTATGAATCAACAAACCAACTAATGGCTTATAAGCATCACTACAACACAGAAAATCCCACAACACATGTACTTTTGTAATTTTTCTAACCTTGTCAAGGAAATGTAACTGCTTACCAGACATCTCCAAACATTTTCATTACACTATCACATTTCGTTTTGGGATATTGCTAGACATATTGTCCCCCATATTGTTGTCCAGACCAATTCCATCACTGTAGTCTTGGTTGTACCTGCATACCAACAATCCTGTTAATGTGAGCGTAATAATTGAGCTGTGTGAGCAAGTAAATTCACGAGTTCCTAATTAAAATCTCATACTTACATATGTATTTTTTCTGATTCTCCTTCAAATATGTAACCCACTGAACTTATCCCCTAATATGCTAACTTACTAGCTTAAAGCAAGCTATTTTGTTCATTAACCAAGAAATATATGGCTAGCTAGAGAAATTGCTCCTCCCTCAACCATCCCACACCTGCCCTTTTGGCTTCCACAAAAAATGACCAGGAAGTACCCTGTACACAAGGCATAGATAGATAGCAGATTTAATCATATATATATATATATATATATATATATATATATATATATATGTATATTACTATATGTTTTCCCCCAGCCGCCCTCTCCTCCTTTCCCAAAAAGCATGCACTATAATAACCCACAAAAAGTGCACCCAAAATATATCAAAAAAGGGCTAAACATATTTGCATGCTACTCTGGGGTCACTGCCTCCCTCGAAGAGAGTCTCCCTCGCACGTCTGAAATAAAGCCATGAAACTTCTCAATAGAGCGTCAGTTTCAATTTGACGCTCCACAACCACTCGCATTTCTTCCCTCACATGGTCTAGTTGACTCTTGTAGTCCTCCGCATCTTTCTTATGTCTTTCCACTAACATTGCATACTCTTTAGTTTGTAACATGTCCTTTTCTCTTGTAGACTCTGGTATCACCATCTCTCCAAGGCCTCGTGCATATCCTGGCCTATGCCCAAGTACCTCCCTAAAGACAGCCTTAGCTGCCTCATCAGTGCGATTCTCAGGGGCTAATTCATCCATCTTTCCAGCCATCTCCTTTTACACATTGTGTAAAATAAGTTATTTTATCTTCCCACAAAAGATAATGCTGGTTTATGATTTTGTACATTTTTTTTGCACTATGCCTTTTTGTCTATCTGGGTTGAAAGATTTGAGAAAACTTACATAAATATGTTCAGTGGCATCTATGACAAATCTATCATTCTTCTTTGACCAATGGACTGCTTTGTAGAAGTCCACTAAGTTTGCTCCTTCGAATCACTACAAATGATTAAAATGACAATTTAGTTAGATGGTTCAACAACCGTAAATCAAAGTATTGACGATGTATTATCAACAACAAAATATGCAGTGAAGTCTTAAGTGTACAGCCACAGTTAATGAATCTATTTCCCCAGGTAGGATGTCCCTTTGGATTTTTTTAAGTAACCCAATGTTGTGCTTTCTCTATGATACATCAGATATGCAAAATATTAGGCAATTTAATAATCTAACAACAAGTCTAACAGTTTCATGTTTTTATCCATCTACTAAAACCATTTAAGTTAAAAATTCTATCTTAACATAAGTGGTTGCACAGCTAATTTAGACATCCAACACAGTTTGGAAAGGAGGGTTGTCTTCAAGACATAACATGCAAGTTACAACAACACCTTTGCCCCCCCCCCCCCCCCCAACATTCCAACTTTCCGTGGCTTAACCCCTAACCTAACTTGTATATTGCCTGCTATTTTTTCATGCAACCCCAAGGCACAAATATGCTAATCTCACTTATATGTCTGTCTCTGCTTGATAAAAAATTTGACAAACATTGACCACATAATCCAATTATATTTTAAAATAGAATATTGAACCTAAATATGGTGGTTTAGAGTTAATGCACCAACTTACAATTACTACCTCCAATCACTGATCTTAACAGAAGGCTGTGTGTTTAAAAATAATATAGTAGAAATTGCTAAATAGAGCTTAAGATTACCATAATCTTCTTGAAATGAATTGAAGGAAATTTGCCCAAGCCCTATACCTTTTCCTCTAGGATCCTCACAAACGATTTCCGCCCTGCAGTGTGATTAATCTTCAGCTTCTTACGATTCTCCTTATTTATGTTTGAGATTTTATGCCATCATGCAAAGAAACAGGTTATTTTTCTGCCAACTATATGGACCTTTGTCAAGACTTGTCTATATTGTATATACCATATGGTAGCCCAAAATATGAAAGCTTTAACATACCTTGAAATGGTCACTTCCCCATTGCCCACATAGCTTAACCCATACCAAGGGCTCGACCAAACTTGTCCCACCAGCCAATGCCTCCTAATGGCTCGCATATGCCAAATAATTCTTGTGAAGCTCATGGTGGAAGGCGTTAAATCTCTTACGCAGCTGCTTCCAAACTGCCAACCGATGGTTCTTAAGTTCCTAATCTAATTCAAAGTCACCCTACACATAAAAAAACTATGGTCATCAAACTCATTGTTAAGTGGCCTTCCTTACAATTGCATTAGAGTTGTGTATATTGTCTTACCCTGACCTTGTCAATCAACTCATCCTTAACGGACCTGGGTACGTCCGTCCATCTTGCGAAGCTCATATCCGCATGATGTTTTAAAATCCACGTTACTCGAGTTGTAAAGAATGAGGCATTCTCACAGCAAGGTGTTGTTTCCCCATCATTTATTTTCAAAGGTACTTTCCCATGCCTCCTCAATTTATCAAACTCGTTACACTTAGCGGGCCCACGTCCACGTTTCTGCTATCCAACGTTTGTTATAGGAATCGTTGCTTCTTCCTCTATGGCATTAAGATGTGAAAATTATGCAGCACTTATTTAGTGAGGACAAACTAAATTTACTACAAACATATCAATAATGAAACTGCAGGTCAAAGGAAAATTCAATGTCATGAATAACACAACAGGCCTGCTTACCAATATTGTCTCTAGTAGAAATGGCTCATTGTATCGGATTGGTTATGGGAGTATTTATTTCAACTATTGGTGGTTGTGTTGATGCATCGAAGCACTCACCTTGACCCTCTCACTGACTCCATCGCCAAATATTGTCTCTATTAGTGTCTGCTGTTGGTATTGGATTGGCGTAGACAGAATATCTTTCTACTGATGGTGGCTGTGTTGACTCATCGTGCATTTTCCCATTAACCTCTCGCATTATCCATCGCCAAATAGGGTCTCTATTAGTGTCCGCTGTTGGTATTGGATTGGCATTAACAGTATTTCTGAATACGGAGGGTGGCTGTGTTGACTCATCATAGCTCTCACCTTGACCCTCTCGCTGACTCCATCGCCAAATATTGTCCCTATTAGTGTCCGCTGTCGGGTTTGGATCGGCATTGACAGTATTTCTTTCTACGAAGGGTGGTTGTGTTGACTCATTAGATCTCTCGTGTTGACCCTCTCGCTGACTCCATCTCGAAATATTGTCTCTATTAGTGTCCACAGTTGGTATTGGATTGGCGTTATTCTTCTTTCTATTGTGGGTGTCTGTGTTGACTCATTAGAGCTCTCGCCTTGACCCTCTTGCTGACTCCATCGGCAAATAAGTGGAGGCCGTGGTCGGCCTCTTGAATAAGGTCCACGTTGTCTTTTCAATTGTCAAACTCCTCTACCCCTTCCTCTCCCACTTTGTTCCATCTAGTGATCCAAGTTTATCTTCATATTAGGTGACAACCAAATCAGTAAATTAATTACAGTCTAAAGGGTTGTATTACATTACCTTCCTTGTGATGACTGAGTCAGTTCATGTATCAAAATAGAAAGCTTTTACTGAAAATTAATACTGTGCAATTTCTGTCAAACATTCTCCCTCATACAGGAAGTTTACTACTCTCTAATATGACAGAGTACAAAAAGACAACATGCAAGTCTATATTTATATTAAGTGGGAAGAAAAGCAAAACCCAAAACCAAAATAATGCAATAGTTGTCTAACTTTGCTACTCATTTCATTTAAATTGCTCTACACAGAACATGTACCACTATCCATTTTGAGTTCACCCCTTGAATATCCTTCCACCTAGATGTTGGGCAATGTCAAAAATCTTTATGGCATGAAAGTTATTGGGAGTAAAACACTGCCAAACCATCACCATGCAACTTAATATCAACCTATGCAAATAATAGGTAGAGCAATATCAACTTTTGAGTTGGCTTCAAAGAAAATTGGAAACAAGTCCTAACCATTGTTGCCCTGTCTTAATATGGGAAGTTAAGACAACTCAAGACTCAAGTTGATCACCAATAGCCTTTAATGTTACACCATGTATTTCGTAATTTTCCTTAACCTATGTAGCAGAAAAAGTGACTAATATCAAAAAACTAAATGTCTTAATAGCTTCCCTCAATATTAATTTACAGCATGTTATTTCAAAGTTTGAAGTTAGTCATGCAATATATGGTCCTACATCTGCACTTCCTCACTTACCATAGCAGTTAAATAATCTCAACCTAACATAAGAAAAGTAGTTTACCTCCTACAGTTTTTTACCTGCGCTAATGTTGCTGTTGGTAATACCCCACCTTACAAATGTTGGTAATCCAAGGGTTAGAGAATATTATGTGTCTTCTATGACTGAATGGCTAGTTATTGGGAATAGTTTGACCTGCATGCCCAATATGAGTCAGTCATACCTTCACCAACAGGATAAGGCATAGATATTATAATACCATAATTATCAGGATTTCAATTCACTAGTAAGCATACTTGACTATAAAAATTGCAAAAAAAGGTCTCTAGTATGGAATTCAAAGGCTGGCCTTTTATCTCAGCACATGTTTGTTAGAAGAGGAACAAAAGTGTTGTGTCCTGGAGTGCATTACAGTCTTGAAAACCAAGCCTAACCTGAAATGTAACAGGTTTGGTTAAGTCAAACCTTTTATGTCATTTTTTTTTCTTTTTTTGGACTCTGTACTCAAGCATTTCACTCTCCATGTAATGGAGAACTCTCTATTTCCTTATCCCACACAATTCTGTAGCCTATATTATTTCCACATGATATATTCTTCCCGAATACATCCCAGCTAACACAAATCACTACAAACGTTGCAATCTCCTACTTCCCACCCATTAGAAAATCACAACATGCATCTCAAAAAACAAGAAAAAGAAGATTGCCAATGGGAAACCAATAATAAAATTCTGAACAACAATAAAAACTGCTATTCAAAAAATAATTGGATAGAGACAAGTCTAGGAGCACCAACCAACCTTTGTGTCTTCATTTATAGCGTTAATGAATAAACACAACAAGAAATTACTTCCTCACTTACCTTGAACCTTGTTAACTTCAACTTAGAAATCTGTGTCCTCTTACCAAGTGGCTGTTGGGAGTTTTGCTGCAAAAAAGGTCCAAACTTTCCTTAGAAAAAGGGAAGGCAAGAGCAGGTGTTGAATTGAAGTGCAAAACCAGAATGGCAAGATCTTCAGCTTCGTCTATATGTACTAAGCACAATCCGTGTACTTGATCAACTGAGATGCAATAGTTTAAATGTGGTAACTTCCAAATTCACCCCTGTTATTCCAACTTTCAGTATCTAAACTCCCACCCACTAAAATTTAGTGCCAAAAGTTTCCCCTCACCCCACTGATAATGAATTGTACGTTAACCATCAAGTTTATTTTTAGTTTCACTACTTTTTAAGTAACCAGTTAACTTAAAATAAGATTTTAAGTAAATCTATCTTTTAAGTAGAAACGGCTCTTGATCCTGCTCTATAGTGGTATAATACATCATGTATAATTTGCAGTAGCATTAATTAATTCTTAGATTGATCAGAATACCTATTTACAGTTTTATAATACTGCCCACAACTGACAACATGATATATTATGCAAATCTAATATTGGGAAGAAAGCTTGCAATTTGGAAATATCAATTAAACATAACCTTAAGTGCAGCTTGTCTATTTGGGGGTCATGTTCATCATGTTACATTTGAGAAACAGTTGTTTCCTTAAAACAACCTTTCGTCAGTGGAAGCACATTTAGTAATTATTTAAAAACTCACTTATATTGACATAAATGAGTCCAATATTTTGCCTCTATGCTTTTCTCCCCTTGCATCCAATATAGTAATTATATCTAATAATTTATCTTTTTGTCAATTGTCTAGTGTCTCTGCCAATTGGAAAGTGCAATGCATAATCAACTGGATAATTATAACATGCATTTTGTCTCCATCATTTATTGTCCAAGTGTTCACCCTTGGACTCTATCAACTCGATTCTGGTCCTTATATGGAGCTAAAACTCTCTAGTAGTTCCACAATAGCCATACCATGCATTAAAAATGGATTTCATTTATGGTTAATTTATCTAGTGATTCTTCCAATACAAGTTGATTACCCAGGCCAGCTTTGTTGGGATAACTCAATTGGAATGCACTGCCCATGCAAAATACTCATGCAGTTCAGTTATATGTATGGCACTAGAAGTATCATTAATATGTTCAATTCAGATTGTTCATGTTGTCTATATGGTCTGCATTTGGTAGAATATTAATACACCAAACATTAAGTTACAAGGGGGGCTGATGATTGCATTTTGTCCATGCTCCTACCGCATTCATGTACATTACTAATGGTCTCTACACACTGTCCACACTTTCTCTCTACTTATAACTTCATGCATGCCCAAAATTTGTGGTAATTATAGATGTAGTAAGCTGTATTGTTACTCTTTAGAAGCAGCTCATTCAAGTTGCACATGGTTAGTTCAATATAGTACATCACATGCACTATAGCATAGATATTATTGTCAACTTCGAGCAGCTAACATTTAGCTACAACAGCACGCTGTCGTGTTACAGCTTAAGTCATTTTATTACCTGCAGTAACAACACACACATCCATAACCATGGTTAGTACATGCGTTAGGATGTTTGGCTAGAATCAACACAAAGACTCCACTAAAACAAGCAAGCATTAAATAACGGGCAAAGATTTCACTTACTACCCAAGGGACCCCAAGTACCATTGAAAGCTCCCTGCACAAGAATATTTACATTACACTCCAGCCATCAATAAATCGCACAGTACAAGATAATGCATTTATTATTGAATAGCTATCACTAATAAGTAGAGCATTTACATCTTAATTGGTAATCAATATAGATGAAGGTTATGTCCATTCAAGTCCAGTAGTAAAATAATATGGTGTTTACCTTTTATCTAAAGCACATTTAGGTGGTCTAATTCGACATTGAATCTTCATCTGTGGAAAAATATTCCTCGTCTGAATATTCTTCATCGCCATAATCATCTTCTGAACCGTAAGCAACCACCTCATCATTGATGAGATCTATGGTATTCTCATCATGCCGCTCCAGATGCATAACTTCTGCTGCATCAATACTTATAGGTTTTATATCAGTCCTACTAAGTGGAGTTGAGACTGGATCATCATCACAATGCATAGGAGCATACTCATATAATGGAACCTCTTCTTGATAGGCATCATAATCACTTGATTCGACATCAATATCATTTAAAGGGCTCGGTCTTGGTGGAAAGTCGTAAACATTCCTATTTGTGAACTTCTGAACAACATACCAATTCTCTTTCAACCGTAAATCTTTTACAAAATAACATTGGGAAGCTTGGCATGCCAACACAAATGGCTCATCCTTATACCAAGTGCGTGACATGTTGACTAGTCATATGGATGTCCACTTGGACCCCTCGTCTTTGATCACCGACGTCAAACCAATCACAACTGAACAAGTAAACGTGACGCCCTCCCATATAGTGTAACTCCAGGATTTCATTTATAACACTATAGAAGTCTAGATTATTAGGCAAATTTTCACCAATTACAACAACACCAGAATTTTGTGTCTGTCGCCATGGTTTACATTGTTTTGAATGGAATCTTTTCCCATTTATAATGCAAGCAGAACATGTTGTAACCTAATGGTTAGGACTACAAACTAATGCATATAGATCTGCGGAAACATCTTGCGGGTTGACTATACATTGGTCTTGAACCTGCCAGAATACGGTGCACCGCCTCAGCGTGTTAGGAGTTCGGTATTAGTGGGGAAACTATCTAATTAGACTGAGATTTTGGACTTACACATTTCTTGAACCAAGTTTGGAACTCATTTTTGTGCATGCGATCAATTGAATTTGGCGTATGCAACTTACACTTCTCGTAGTGCTCACTACACACAAAAGCCAAGGCCATGTATGTAAAAACCATGGGGACATAACACATAATAGGTACAATTTGATTGGAAAACATAAGTAAATATTTATAATATATCAAGGATGCATACTCTATGTAGGGTTGAATCTCTACGCAGTTGTTAAGAATGTACCATCGAGCTGAGATAAGGAGTTTATCATCTAATTTCACATTAGATGCTATACCCAAGGGACGAACATGTTGATTAAAAATTGAGAAACCATCTATGGTGTCCTCTCCTTCGCCATCAATGTTGTGATCAACTCGATTGAACTTCGTCTCAACATCTTGGAGGTACATTGAACAAAATGTCAAGCATTCGTAATGAATATATGCTTCTGCTATTGAACCTTCTAGTCGTGCTTTATTTTTGACATACTGCTTGAATTTGCTGAGATTTATCTCAAATGGATACATCTATCTATACTGTACTGGACCCCCAAGTATCGCCTCACAGGGTAAATGAATAGCTATGTGAACCATGACATCAAAAAAGGATGGAGGGAATATCATCTCCAATTTACATAGGATGATGACAATATTACTTTGAAGCTGGGATAGGTGAGTTATATCAACTGTTCATGAACACAACTTTTTGAAGAAATTGCTGAGTTTTGTCAATGCCAAGGCAATGTCAGATCATAAGAACCCCCCAACTGCGATAGGAAGTAGGCGTTGCAAGAAAACATGACAATCATGGCTTTTAAACCTTGATATTTTGCAATCACATACGGAGACACAACGGGCAATATTGGAAGCAAACCCATAAGGGAAATTAACCTCTGCCATCCATTCACAAAATTTATTCCTTTCTTCTCTGTGTAATGTGTACATTGCAGGTGGCAGCGTAAACCATTCACCTGCATGCCTCAAATGTAATTCCTTCCGCATACCCAAAATCTTCATGTCACGTCGTGCATTGATGTTATCTTTGGTTTTGCCAGGAATGTTCATTAAAGTACCGAAGATGTTATCACAAATGTTCTTTTCAATATGCATAACATCCAAATTATGATGAATCAAAAGGGTTGACCAATATGGTAACTTGAAGAATATGCTAATCTTTGTCCAATTCAACTCTTCCGAAGTGCGTTTCTCTTCCTACGGGATTTACCAAATTGCACATCCCCAAGCATATGTAGTTGACTGACAATGTCTAATCCAGATAACACCCTTGGTTGAATACGGTGATCTTCTTTACCATTGAACAACTCTTTCCACGATCTCCATATGTGGTCTGGCGGTAAGAATCGAAGGTGTCCCATATAACATTGTTTCCTCCCTAACTTCAACCAATTTCACTCTGTACTGGCATTACAAGAAGGACATGCCAATTTTCCTTTAGTTGACCAGCTAGAGAGATTACCGTAGGCAGGGAAATCATTTATTGTCCACATCAAGGCAGCATGCAACGTAAATGTTTCCTTAGTAGAGGCATCATATGTAGGCACCC
The DNA here is from genome assembly GCA_011037825.1 of Carya cathayensis. Lineage (NCBI taxonomy): Eukaryota > Viridiplantae > Streptophyta > Magnoliopsida > Fagales > Juglandaceae > Carya > Carya cathayensis. The sequence continues at coordinate 204,072 of QGSO01000794.1, read as the reverse complement.
CATTCTCCCAAAGTTCAACCAATTCATCAACCAATGGCTGCAAGTAAACGTCAATGTCATGAATTGGTGATTTAGGACTAGGAATAATTATGGATGTCATGAAGAATTGGTCTTTCATGCATGACCAAGGAGGCAAGTTTTACGGCACGAGGATAACTGACCAAATGCTATAAGGTTTTGCTAAATTGTTGAAGGGATTGAAACCGTCATTGGCCCAACCGAGCCTAACATTGCGAGCGTCACTAGCAAACCAACTATGGTCTTTATCAAATGTCTTCCAAGACTCAGAGTCAGCAGGATGCCTCATAATGGTATCAGTTGTGACTCATTGGTCTTTATGTCATCGCATATCAGTGTATATCTTTGTAGAAATATATAACCGTTGTAGTCTTGGCACCGACAGGAAATGACACCACCTTTTGAGGTATAACTCGTGTCCCATGTGTATTTTGCATCCACCTTGAAACCTTACAAACAGGACATTCATTCTTATCAGCATTTTCCTTCCAGAATAATATACAGTCGTTTGGGCATGCATGAATTTTGTGGTACTTGAACTCCAACCCTCTCTCCAATGATCGTGCCTCTTCATATGACGATGGGCATGCAGCATTAGGAAAGGCAGCCAGCAACAAGTTAAGCAACAAATCAAATGACTTAATTGACCAACCACCAAGGGTTTTAATGTGTAGCAGCTTGACAACGAATGAGAGTTTGCTAAATTTTGTACACCCCGTAAAAAGTGGACGTTGGGCATCCTCTAGTAGATGATCAAAAGAAGGTTTACATGAAGTTTCTGGTACGGAGGGGCGTGAAGGCATCGGAATAGTGTCGCCTTGGCTACCTTGAGGGACATTCCTGCCCATATGTCATCTAACATATGGTCCATGTCATCGATATATTCATCCTCATCATTGAGATCGAGATCGAAATCGACGTCAATCAAAGGGCGAGTTTCCTCCTCCTCATGAAATATCCATTGGGTGTAAGTAGGATCGAACCCTTTAATGAACAGGTGAGTCTCCACCTCTCTAAAATGCAAGAATAAATTATTACAGCATAGCAGACAAGGACACCGAATTCGGTCACTTCCCATAACATGGCTTCGTGCTAGTGTGAGGAAGTGGTTAACCCCTTTGGCATATGCAGGTGCTCGAAGTCTATCAGGCAAGTTCATCCAACTCTTATCCATCTAAAAGGGGTATATCTCCAATTAGTTTATCAAAAGATTTCAACGTACTAAATAGAGAGAGGAATCAGACCATGCTTTGAGTACCAAATGATTGAAAAAAAGGAAAGACAAATAATATATAGTACAAGTGTGCTAGGTAGTTACAAATCATCTCATAACGAAGCATGCATGCAGTAATTGTTGTTGCAAAGTAAAAACCATCAGCCATGTGTTTATAAGCATTTATCAATAAACAAATATGGCTTATATAATTTAAACATCATGTCAAAAACAAGTAGTACTATTGGAAACATGCCATATTTATAAATACCTGAACAAATTATAGTAAGATGTAAACATTTCTGGAACAATTCACAGCAGACTTACCACAGTACTGACAGCTTGATCATGCTATGGACGTCATAAAATAAGGTAAGGATTGATCACGATTGATGAACCTGAAATTGTAAAAATAAACGATTAGATCATACTCAAAATACGTGACTATCATATCTGGATCATGCACGTATCTTAGCTAGAAGAAATGGGAAAAGAATAAAATAACAAAACATAAAATAATAATGGTTGAACCGTAATATCGACAATAAGGAGTGACCTCATCCCAATTATTAGTTAATTTTCACAAAGAAAGAGTCTTCCAGGATTTATTTTATATTCACGATGAGTCTCCCATTTCATTTTCAACTGGAGTAAGTGATGAAGTTTCAATACTGTAACTGGATTACTTGAAAAATGACTTTTAGTATTATGAAATATAATTAAGGCTGAGGAATATGATATTACAGCTAATTGCATAGAACCTTCAGATATGTATTGAACTCTTCATCGACATTAAGATGTGAAAATCACTAAGAATAGAAATATATAGTTTATCATTTTTCATGGATGAAGAATCGCAAAGGAAATAGTTCGCTATGACAATGCTATACATTAAAAACCCCAAGACAATATGTGAATCTGTCTAAGTTAATTTTAGCAAGGATTACAAATGAATAGATGCTCAAAAACTGATATTCTGCAAACGGGTATCCAGTTTTTTTATGCCTTGTTAACTTTAAGCACATAAAGATATATATATATATATATATATATTTGTGCCCTCATACTGAAATTTTACAATGGTTTCCAAAGAAGAGAATGTCGGGGACATGAAATGAACATGAATATTGCATATAATTTTAAAAAATACACTTAAAAAGGAATGAACAAAGTAGGGTTACAATTGATATGGTTTCATACGGATTTTGCTATAAGCTTCTAAAGCAAAAGGTAATAAAAGTAACTTTGCACAACCCTTTAAGGTATGGATCATGCCATTCATTATTTTGCATTCCCAACCTAATTAACTTCAAATAATTATAAGGGGTATTATGGAAGCCCACAAGCTGCAATAAAGTGGGTTTGGACTTGGATTTAATGAATAATCCAGTTGCATAGTATATCCATGTTTTCCAACCCAGGGTGAAAATAAGTAGTGAAGCTCTTGGTTTGGGAAAGTTCTACATAATTGGCCTTTTAACTTTTGAGGAGAGAATTAATGTTCATTGATCAAATAATTCTCCCAGGTAGGATGGCTTGAAGCATATGTTTCAATGTCTCTTATTATTTGCAGAAGTTTTTGTCAATAAAATCTTTGTTCTGCTGTAGGTGACTTACAGATGTAAGTTGCCTACTGTACTCAATGTTGGGTCCTCTGAAACAGAGTCTCTACCAAATATTACAGTATGGCATTGCTAGTGTTTCAATTTCATGGATTTTTTATATACTTAAGTTAATGCTTATTATACAGTGGAATATATAGCACGCCTATTGGTCAAGACTCAATACATTGGTAGATTTTTTAGGCCATTTCTGTGTACTTATATCATGAAGCCATGATACACTTCTTTTAGCTTGTATTTGAGACAAGGAATATCAAAATAAATCTTTGTTCTTTAGAATCTTAACAAAAGCACAACAAGATTCATACCCACAAATATTTACACCATGATTTCGTCATGGAGATACAATACTTTAACAATAAGAATATGTGGATTAAAGAGATTTAATTCCCTCACATGCATTTAGATGCAACAATATACTTACGGAAATTTATAAGACTGTATAAACACCAGTTTTGAGAAGTTGGTCACATGGGCATGCACTAATGAGGATGTGGTTAGTAATATATACTAAGCAACAAAAATAATCAATTTGGATTATTTTCTGCTTTGGTTTGAACGGTGATAATTTTTGTATCAAAATCTCACTTTGGGAATATCCTGGGACATAAAAACCAATTATTTGGATAATTATAGCTACAAAATACTCATGTGACTATTTATTGTTATCTTACATTTAACAAGGAGATTTACTTTCCACAAAAATATTTAACATGGAAATGTTAGACGATAGTTTTATGGTAATTTGTAGCATGCACACGATGGATTCAGATTTTCACAAAAAAGATGCAAGAAATGTCAATTATCAGCTATTACGGTACACAGCAGATTGGTCACCATTTTTGGTCCTCATTATGCCCTTATGGGCTTTTCGAGGAAACATACATACATGTTTAAATGTCAAATTAAATGGGATTTTACATGGAAAAAAGTCTTATTTATAACACTTTCTATCCCATATCTAGAGGTACAGATAAGTGGCTCCAGTTTTGCTAGTACTTGAGGTGTGATACTCAATCCCTCTATCATATATAAGGTGAGCTGTGGACCTTTAGACTCTAGCCTCAATAATTGTGGTTTTTTTTTTCATTAGTAACTTATATAAGTAGACCTGTATATTACCCAAATAATTCATGAGGACACCCAGTAGACATTCATACAGGGCAAAGAGATATTAATACTAGAAACGGCTTCCATCACTGAACTTTGTGGAAAATCCACAACTCAACACATAGTGTTTATTTACATGTTATTTTGAGCAGCATAACAGAACCTAGAAAACATCATCAAGGTGGGTACAAAAATTGATGTAATACACTTTGATTGAGCAGCTCAAACACAAGAGATAGAGCAACAACATTAAACCGCAAAACAGATTACCAAGCGTCAGTTTAATTTCTAGAAATCAATTCAAAGTACTAGCCTTCAAAAAGGCACCACTATTTTTGTAATGCAACGAACTCATGAAGGGGGGGAAGATAAATGCAATGGCAACAAGATATACCTCAATAGAGCCTCGGTTTGCCATACTATTCTGCCCAAAATCTTAGAAATTTTTCTAAATGGAGGAACGGAGCTTCAATTTGTAAGGGAAGCTGGAAATGGAGGGTACCGATTGTGGAGATTTCAAGTAGAGAGAAGGCCGTGTGACCACTAGGGTTGCCGCGAGAGAAGGCCGATTGTTTGGGACTCAGAAAATGGGGCGGTTGCAAGGACAAAGGAGTTGGCGCCGTGAGAGAACACTGGGAACGGTGGCGCTTGCATGCAATGAAAGTGGCCGAAGTGTGTTGGTGAAATGGGTTTACCTGCATATGGGTCCTCGTGTGTCCAAACATGGAGAAAATAACAGTCAGTTTTCTTGCTTGGCGCCCTTATGCTAGATCCCAACGAAAATCACTTACGTAGCAATATTTTTTTGATCTTGCGATGCACAAAGTTGTCATAAAAATGACAATATTGCGATGCAACACACATCTCAATGAAGTCGGTTGGTATGGGATTTAGAGGGCCGCAACGAGTTTTAAATTGATGTATTAAATGCCTAATTGGGTCAATTTCTTTTGTATCAATTTTATGATAGCTGGTAATGGGTAGTTTTGTTGTAGTGTTAGATTCTATACTAAGAAACTTAATATTGAATAATAAAAAACTTTGGGGTCAATGTTAATAGTTTATTATTTCTTCTAATTTTAATTTTAATTTTATTTTATTTGGGCCACATCCTCGAAAATAGATAATATATAGAAGTTATACAAAATCTAAAAATTACAGGAAAAAATTGGAGAGAGACATTTCTATGTGTATTAAAATTTTATAAAATTTTAGAAAGTATATGAGAATAAGGAAATCATAAATTTTATTTTTGGGAGCCAATTTCTATATATATGGAATTATGAATAAAATTTAGGAGCTATTTTGAATTTTGAAATTTTTTTTTGGCTCTATGTAGATCCGACAATGCATTAGATTGTGCGATTGATTCTTTTGTATCCATTTTGATCGATTCATTGTCTTTCTCGTTATTTGTGGATGTGGTGTTTTCACAATATTATTTGTGGATGCTCATATTGGAGTATTTTTAATGTAAATCTAAATATTATAATTAAAATAGTTATTAATAAAAAAAATCACTTGATCAGGCCGTAAACGAGTTTTTGGTACTTGAGGACGTTGTGCTCTCACGTTTGCTTATTGGCATGTTTTTGTTCTTTGGTTGCTGAGGAAATGTAGTTATTATTATTATTTTTGGTTAGTATATGCGGGTAATGTTAAGGTATCTGAATCTTGATTTCTTTCTTTTCTTTTAATTATTCACTTCTTTTAGTTTGTTCTCGAGGCTATTGAGAGACCTGAGCATGCAAAAATTCCAAGTTATTAGAATTTATCTGAAATATGTGTTGGGAAAAAGAATCTGCTTGAAAATAGGAGGTTTTTTTTCCATATTTCAGACGGTAGGTTATATTGATTGAGTTATAAATCCTAATAAGAGGAGAAGGCCGGTCTATCTATTAATGACCATAATTATTCAATTCTAATTTCAATTTCAGTCAAATTTAAACTGGAAAATAAGAGTGTTATGCAGCTTTCTCTACAGTATATAGTGGGAAACTGCATGTATTCATGCTACTAAATTTAGATATATAATGTATCCATTTATTATAATTATTAATTGTGAATTGTTTTAAAAGTAAAGCTTGCACATTGTATGGGTTAGAGCACTCTTACGAGATTATCCATATAAGAAAGTAATCATACTTTTTTACTATTAAAGAGAAAAGCCACTTGCATTGGATTATATATAACCAAGTTTTTTAACTTTCAGCTACAGTAAACAAAAGGATAAAAGTAAATTTGTTAGTTATTGTATGCCAAGCAAAAGTTTATTTTATTATTTTTCTTTAACTCTCTCTCTGTTCTCTGGATATTTTTAAAACAACTGCCATCGTTTTATTTCCCTCGATTTTTTTTTTGCGTTTTCAGTTCCCTTCTTCCTTTCGTCATTCCACAGAGTTTTTTTCACTTCTCTTCTTCCTTTCGTCATTCCGCCTCATGAAAGTGGAGAAGGAGGTTGGTCTGCACCAGGGAAGCCACCGCACCACCCGCGTCCCTTCATTTCCTTGGTTCTGACCTCTGGCCCAACCATCGCCTCTACGTCCAGCTCTTCGATTCCCTCAACTCCACCTATGTCTCCCTCTTTGAGCAAGACAACGACCTCATCTTGACCAACCGGTTGCAACTCGGCCAGTTCATGTACGTGGACTGCTTCAAATTCGATTTGCCAATTCCGCGTGTCTGTGGGATCCGCCCAATCGTCGGGCGCCGCCTGTTCATTGGAACCCCTGAACTGCTCATTGCACGGATTTTAGCCTCAAAATGCCAGTTTGTGATTCAACCTGTCGCGGACTCGGATCTATCGACTGACCCGGTCGCTATTTATTTGTCCAGCAAGAAGTTAGAGGAAGGTCGAAGCGAAAATGGACTTCAGTGCCAAAATGTGTGGTTCTGAGCTTGGTAGTAGAATGGACTTCTATGGTAGCATTACATTTTCTTTTTTGGCTATACTCTGCTTTTATTTTACGGTGAATGTTTTGCTCAAGGTTTCTTTCTCTATTTGCATTCTTAAAATTAAATAAATTAAATAATTTTTAATTTATTAATTATTTATTACTATATAATAAATAAATAGATAATCCAATGTAGAGATTTAATTTATTAATTATTTATTACTATATAAGATGTCAAATTTATCTTATATTATTTTATTATTATATAATGAAAAAATAGTTATTCTAATGTAGAAATTTATGTAAATGGAATAGTAAAAATTTAAATTTATCTTACATTCATCAAAATTGTCATTTACATATATATAATCTAATAACAATACTCTTATAAGCTCGTTAGCTATAATGATATTATCGAAGATGCTTGAAATTAGACAATGACAATGGTACAAATCCTTTTAATAATTTATGAGTATATGCTATAATTTAAACATCGTCGTGGAACTATTAATTAATTATAGTACATATTAACAACTACCCTAAGATATAAACTAGCTAGTACATATATTGGTATTAGTTATATTTAGTAGTGAATATATACATGCATGTGTGATACTATAAACATATTATAACATTATTAACACTTCTACTAGTATAGTATTGAACATAATTTATAGACTTTTGTACAAAGATATATATATATATATATATATATATGCTTACCATATAAAATAATTAGAGTTAATATATATTTTATAACATAAGGTTACGGATGTCAGAGTTCTTGGCAGAGTCGGTCAGAAAAATGAAAAGAACCTTGAGGTGGTCAAATGTGGTAGGCAGACACTTGCAATTAATCGTGGGCCAACAATCTGAAGGGTGGTTGTTGACCAAGACCAACGATTTGCCATAAATTTCTAAAAAGACTCAGATCGTGCTCATGGGGCCAAGATTATGATAAATGTCCGTGCCAAATCAACGTGTAAAATAGTTTTTGTAAAACTTGTTTGTAGACGTAGCATTCCTCAAATTGCGTTTGCAACTGTGGAAAACGCACGGCCTAGCTTATCTCAAAATCCTCTCTCTCTCGCAATGGTGTTAATGGCAAGAGGAATAACGTCGGCCTTCCCTTCTGGAGTCATGGTCATCACGATTGCTGCTCTACTCCTACTCCTACAGCTCCCTCAAACTTTTTGCCTTAAGGTATGGGATGGTGACTACTGTAATCCTTCTTCCGTTACTCCTTCATCCTGCTCCAATCACAGCATAAGATATCCATTCGACTAAAAGGCGAAGCCACAAATTGCAGCGCCTATGAGCTCTCATGCGAGAACAATGACACATTGCTGTTCTACTCTGATCTTGGTGGAAAATACTACGTGCAGCAAATCAATTACCATGAGCAAACGATCCGACTGGTAGACTCTGGCATTCAGGAGGATAAGTACTCCTTCTTCCCTCGTTTTATTATAAACTATAGAAATTTGAGTCGGCTGGGCTATTATTGGTATGGTACTACTACAAAGGGCGTGGCTATTGTGAACTGTGAAAAGCCAGTCATGAGTACTTCTACTTCCTATTTGTATTTGGAAACGTCTTCTTCAACATGCTCTAATAATAACAATAATAATGGATCTGCGTTTTCTTCTAACTCCTCTTTATCAATATCCCAACATTCCATAAGCTATAGATATGTCAAAGTTGGCACAACGGAAGCGGGGGATGTGGAGGATTCCTGCAAAATAGAGCGAATGTTTCTGACATCATGGCCAGGACCAAATGCTCATGACACCATTACTACTATTTCCTGTGCAGACCTCCGCAATGTACTCTTATCTGGTTTTGAGCTTCGATGGTTCAATTACCGTAGTGAGTAATTACTGATCCAATATTCAATTTCTAGTTAGATCTTTAATTACCCGTTGATATAGTCGTCATTACAATATTGCTAATTTTGCATGCATATTTCTTGACTATCTTATACATGCCAGATTCTGATTAATTAGCACTATTAATGGCAGGGGCACCAAGGATTATTATTGAACTACTTATAATAATCTTTAAGACAACTTCTAATTAATGGGCGAGTACCGGCCAATTAATTGAGACTCACAAATATTGACCACACATGTATTTTCGCAGATTATCTTTCTTATAAGGGGTGTAAATCGGTCTGGTCCAACGTTAAAAACTACTAAATGGGCGTGTACTGGCCAATAAAATAAAATACCCATCTAATTAAGATCAGGATATATTAATTTATGGTTGTACATTTAGCATTATTAAAATTAATGCAATATTCATGACCTGATTTTCAATTGAAGTTTACATTCGCTAATATGATTTATGTTTTCTTTTATTTTTTTGTCAATCCAGGATTCTCCATATATCGTAGGATCATTACTTGAGTATATGGGTATGCTTTCTATATCAGAAAATGGAGGATATATGGATGGAATAGGATTGCATGTGTTGCGCTTAATTTGTGATATTACAAGCTGGGAGGCCAGGGTTAGGCCCTATTTCACAATAATTAGTTGCGTGCTTAATTTCAGATTGTTTATATCACATTCTCGCTAGTAAAATTAATTAATTAATTGATAATTTTTTTTCTTAACAGATATTCGAGTCATTCCTCAGTATGGATTGTCGCTCTTCCGTAAGAATTCTTTTTATCTTCTTTAATTTTTTTAACAGATCATCTATATATATTAATATCCCTTAAGCTTCGAAAGAGGCTAGTAAAATAGTTTAAAATGTACGTGCAGATAAAATATATGAACATATTAAAATATTAATGAATAATGTGCTTATATAACTTATATTTTAAACCAAAACCAAACGGTGACAATACTCAAGGAAATTAACAATAAAAGTGTTTTGATCTCATAGTGTTTTTTTTTTTTTTTCTCATTATTGTTTTGGTGATTTTCTTTCATATAGTACTATGGCATGGGGCAGCAACTGTATTAGGCATTCCATTTGTTGTTGCGTTTTTTATATATAAATGGCGAAGGAGGCATTTGTCTATGTATGATGCTATTGAAGAATTTCTTCAGAACCAGAATAACCTTATGACAATAAGGTACTCTTTTTCGAAAATTAAGAAGATGACAAAAAACTTCAAAGAAAAATTGGGTGAAGGAGGCTATGGCACAGTATTTAAAGGAACTCATTGTAGCGAACGTCATGTAGCTGTAAAACTGTTAGGCAAGTCCAAAGCAAACGGACAAGAATTTACCAATGAAATGGCAACCATTGGAAGGATTCATCATGTTAATGTAGTTCAACTCATTGGCTTTTGCGTTCATGGATCAAAGCGTGCTCTTGTATATGAGTTCATGCCACATGGGTCTCTAAACAAACACATTTTTTCCTTGGAAGGAAGTATCGTCCTAAGCTGTGAGAAAACATATAATATTGCTCTAGGGGTGGCTCGTGGAATCGAATATTTACATCGAGGATGTGACATGCAAATTCTGCATTTCGACATCAAGCCTCACAACATCCTTCTTGACGATAATTTTATCCCTAAGGTCTCTGACTTTGGCTTAACAAAATTGTAACCAATAGAAAACAATACTATTTGTTTGACTGCTGCAAGAGGGACATTGGGATATATGGCTCCTGAGTTGTTCTACAAAAATATTGGAGGTATTTCATACAAGGCCGATGTTTATAGTTTTGGAATGCTCTTGATGGAAATGGTGGGCAAAAGAAAGAACTTGAATGCTTTTGCAGAACATTCAAGTCAAATTTACTTTCCAACCTGGGTGTATGATCAATTCAACGAAGAAAAAGACATTGAAATGGGATATGCCTCAGAAGAGGAAAAGAATGTGGCTAAGAAGATGATCAATATTGTCGCATTATGGTGCATACAGATGAACCCTGGTAATCGTCCTTCAATGAATAAGGTTGTAGAAATGCTTGAAGGAGAAATTGAGCAATTACAAATACCTCCCAAGCGTCCTCTATCATCGCCAGAAAGAGTGACAAAAGATTGTGAAGATAATTCAAGCCAAACGTGGATATCAACACAATCAGGTGAATGAACTTAGTAAAGGAAAAGCTAGCACCCAAGTTTGATAGGGACTACTATCTTCTCATGTTTGGTTGTATAAAAGATATTTCATATTTATATGTATCCTTTACTGTTATGATATTTCTCACACTAATTAACTAGTAAATTAAATTTCAATTTGTGAACTTATTGTGACGCCCCCAAATTTCGCTTGGGATTGAACGGATATTTGAAGTGTCGGGACATGCAACATAAGGTTACCTGCCCCCGTTCATGACATATAAGATGCAATGTTCCTAACATGCATCTAGCATTATGCAATATTCGCAGCGGATAATTTTTTTTCTTTAGCAATACTATGCACCAAACTAAAATATCCCAAATACTTGAAACATATTTCATACATAAAGGCATACTAAATAGCCGTGATCACCACACTAGTCCAAAATGGTTGTGATCAAAAGAATACTTGAGATACAACTCCAAAAGTACAAGTAGTAACCTAAGTTAAATACTATGCCATCATCAACATCGCACCGTGGCCTAGTCGACCGTGTTCAGTTGGTCAGATTCCAATTCTTCTTCGGGTCCTGTAACAAGATCTACCATTCGGGGGGAATGGTAGTTGGGACTACCACAGTGAGATTTGATTACAAATCTCAGTAAGTTAACATAAAACTCACACACAGGTTAAAGATGCATGCATGGCAGTAAAAGCATAAATGCATAAGTATAGTCGTACATAAGCATAGCATAACTTGACATATAGCATGACATAACCAGAACTTAAACGTGAACTGAACTTGACTTAACATGGCATGAACTTAAGCTTAAAACATAACATGAACAAACAACATAACATGAACGTGAAACATAACATGGACTTGAAATATAGCATGAACGTAAACATGCATAACATAAATAAGAACTTGAAAATAACATAAACTTGAACATAATATGACATAAACGTTCTACGAGAATAAAGTGCGATATACGAGAAACTGTAAAAGGTCATTCTAAAAGTTAGAAATTTAATTACTAACAATTAGAAATGTGTAAAAGAGACAAATTAGAGTAAAATTACCATTTTACCCTCTACATGTGGAAAAATGACTATTTTACCCCTAACTTAAGGATTTCACATCCTAACTCCAAAAATTTCCAAAATTTACATTCCTCATGTAAATTTTGTCCTAAATTCAAAAATTAACTCAGAAAAATTTAAAACAAATCACAACTATGGAAAACACACTATGGCCAAAAATATCCATAGGCCATTTTTCTTGATTTTTGTTGCAATTCCTTCCAACTTCAAAACTCATGCTTAAACCAAAATTTTCCAACAAACATCTTTCAATCCTAAGTTTAAAACCATACTTAAAACATCCATTTAGAAAAGACTTATAATCAACACCAAACTTTTTTTGTAAAAAGATCCAAACACTTGAATCACAAACTTTGTCCGTAAATCAAAACATCTCCACGAATTCAAAAAAAAATCAAATCTTACTTCTAACATATTCATAACATCATCCTAAGATCAAAAATGATTTAAATCATCAAAATAAAGTCACCAAAATCACAAAATAACACTTGGAGTTTTTGGTTTTACACTTAGTCCAAAAACAGAAACTTTTTCTTAACTAGTTTTGATAAATCTTTTGATCAATGGCTTAAGAAGGTGAGATCTTTGAAATAAAGCATCACATGGTTTCAAAATGTGTCCTAAAGAATATCCAACCATCAAAATTAAAATCACATGGCTAAAACTCAATAAAACATGGATCTAACCCAGAAACATCAAATCTTAGTCCTAACCGAAATTCTCTTGCATAGAAAAATCATATCTTTGAAAATAATGCTAAATATCTCCAAAATAACATCTTAACATGAAAATAAGAGACTTAGAATCATCATATAAAAATATCAAAGCCATTAGAGTAAGATCAGACCTCGAAATATTCAAACTTTCTCTAAATAAAAACTGTTTTTCCAATTCCAGTTTTCAAGTTTCTAGATCTAATAAAATCTATCATCAAAAGCTTTATTCATGCAACAAAACTCAATGAAAACTCTTAAACACATTCTAAGAACACTCCATAAAATTTTCGGACCAAGATATGTCCATTAGCTTGGTCAAAAACTCCAAAACATAACATACTCTCCAGATTCACGCCCAGAATGACCTTTCCATGGTTAAAAATACTTTTGACCGACCAAATGACCATGGAATGATCCGAAAAAATACATCTACGGAAACTAGACTCAAAGAGGAACAACTTTTATGAAGGAGTCATTGTGTGAAAATACTTACAAAGGGTCGAGAATCTCCACGCAAAAAGACACAGAAATCTACCTGAGTGAGCTCTTTTGGGTTTCTCTCTAAGAATGGGGTGAAGAAATGATTAAAGTGAAGTAAGTGTGTCTTGTACGACTCAAGATTTATGTAGGGGGAATATTTGGACCTTAATGATCATTGAGTGGAGGTGTAGACATGTGACATAAAGTAGAGGATAGTGGGGGGCAAAGGACAACCTACAAAAGCTATGAGACATGGGACTTGATGGGGTGGGTTCCTCCATATTATTGAGTGCAATTTGATGCAATGAATGGTCTGCCAAGTGGGGGAGCAAATTTCTCCAAGAAGCTATGCCAAGGTGGCCAAAATTCGTGGGCTTTAGTGGGCCTTAGTGGGCCTCAACCAAGTGGGCTTCAATTTGGGGTTTAAAGGGGGTTTGGTTAGGGTTTGAGATGCTATCGGGCCCAAATCCAATTTTTCTTGGCCCAATCAAATTTCTAAGGTTTAAAATGTTGGATAAAGATGTCATAATAGGAATTTGAGAAATTAATAGCATGTGAAAGTGATTTAATCAAGTGATTAAACACAATACTAGAAATTGGATCAAAAAGGGTTTGAATGCCAACTTTAGGGTTTGGGGAAACCGTTTAGGGTTTCGGTTTCAACCAAGTTTTTGGGGTTTCAAATGGATTCCAACTATTTAGGGTTTTACTAGGGTTGAAACCCTCTTGATCTAACTCAATTTGGTTGATCAGATAAAAAAAACTGTTTTGCTTAGGTGGCATGATCTCACACATTGATTTCCTTCACAAATCCATCTAATGGTTTCTCTTTGTGCCAAGTATCTAATACTATTCATTATGTGTGGTTAAGATCTTGTCAAATGTCCAAATAAAACTTCTCTAACCTAATTTGGACATTTCACACTGTGATTTCGAAACCACTGCACTTAGTACGCTTATCGAGGTTACTATTCACTCCGAAAAAATGCATAATAAACTTAGTACTGAAAAATCCTAAATATTCAACTGAGTCTAGTGGCGTAAACTATAACGTAATCTGACACTTCTAACTACCTCAAACAAATAAAATCGCATTTCTGGCACCATAATGAGTGATAATACTAACTATGTTGACAGACTAGAACTTATGCGATTAGCCGATTCGTAAAAACTTATGGGGTTTTCACGAGATTTCTAATGTCTATAGAAATTCCACTATTGAATTTCTAGCGGGCTGTTACACTGTCGTTGCCCATAAATACTGTTGCACTTTTAATATTTGTGAAGTCAGTAAACCAGTCCCGATTGGGACACATGTGATAGGTACATCCAGAATCCATTCATCAGAATGAAAAATGGATGATAAACTTGTCAAGACAATGTTTGAATCTTCATCTCTGTCCGTGACATTGGCTGTAATAGGTTGATTCTTCTGTTGTCCCTTTAGCTTGGGACAATCCTTCTTCTAGTACCATTTATTGTGACAAAAGGAACCCTCATCTTTGGAGAGTTTTCTCCCGACTGATGAACCACGTGATACAGCTCTAGTTTAAATACCTTCATGAAACTGGAATCTGAAGTGTTTTTTCTTCAAGTGCAAATGACTCTCAATGCTCTTTTTTATGACCTTATCTTATAATTTCTGCCAAAATTCACTTGCATTTGTCTCTCTCATGACAAAATATTTTTGATTTTTGGTAAGGCACAACCGAATTGTATTACAAGCCTGGGTATTAAGCTTCCTCCAATAATTTTCAGTCAATTCATCTGATTTTTCCTCTAACGTGATATCCAACTCTTGTTTGATCAAAACGTGCATAATTTCGCATTGCTAGATGCCGAAATTACTTGTTCTATTGAATTTCTTAATTTCGAACTTGGCATTTGAAACTGTAGACTTACGACCAAAGTTGCTGGCATTTCCAGAGCTCTTATCTCCTTTAGAACTTTTCGTATGAATTTAAAAAAATTTATAAAACAAATTTCAAAATTCTAATTGTACGGATGAGTCCGGAATGATCCAAATAGTTAGAAAGCACTATTTGATCGTTGAAATCAGACTCCAAATGGCTTAGATCAAACCTAAAAAGGATTTGAAAAATGGACGATCCTGATCGTGTGGCGCTTGTGATACATGCATTGAGTAGTGCTATTGGGGTCCTCGGTCAAGACCCAAAAAACAAGTCCTCCACGCCAATGGTGGCCTTGTGATGACCGAACCCTTGTTCCTCTCTTGTTTGGTTCACGTGCAATGGTGGTCAATTTGACCACTTGGGGATGGA
Source organism: Carya cathayensis (assembly GCA_011037825.1). Taxonomy (NCBI): domain Eukaryota; kingdom Viridiplantae; phylum Streptophyta; class Magnoliopsida; order Fagales; family Juglandaceae; genus Carya; species Carya cathayensis. Next base: position 188,608 of record QGSO01000794.1, on the reverse strand, counting down.
GGGGTTTGGTGTTTAGGCTAAGGTGGGTGTCGGAAGTGATGGAATTTGGAAATGGGTTGTGTGGTTCAAGGGTGATGGCGCACGGCACAAGTGTGTGCTAGTGTAGGCGCAACTTGGAAGATGGTTTAGGGTTTGGAAGATGTGTTTAGGGTTTGGAAGATGTAAGATGGATGGCTAGGATTGAAGATGAGTGTTGGGGTGTGGGAATGCTAAGGCTGGCCGAAATTTGCTTGGGAGAGATTTTAGGAGAGTTTCCTCAAATCTTGGAAATTAACCTTCCTTGAATCTTGGAGATAACTTTCCTAAAATCTTGGGATATGATAGAGATATATATGGCCGGTTATGCGAGTGATTTTGGGAATCAATTAGGCTTCCTAAATTATAGGAACCTTAATTGGAAAGTGGAGGGGGCGGCTAGGGCAACAAGATGAAGCCAACAATTTATGGAAAGTTGACAAACACCTTGGTTGGGCGATTTTGAGGCTTAGACGGATTGGATGAGCAAAAATGATAAGAACGCCTCAAGAACAATGATGAACACGCATGAACACAATGAAGAACACTCAAGAACAAAAACAAAATACTAATGAACTTGAATGAACCCAAAAGCATAAACTACACTCACTCAATACTTGATTCACGGATTGCACAAGTAATGAATAAACCTCATATATTGATAAACACAACTTGGATTCACGTATTGCACCAAGTAGCAAGAACAAGATAGATGAATCACACTTATTCAAAGAATTGCAAAGTGTGATTCTCTCTTTGGGATTCACGGATCGCACCCAAAAAGCCCAAGTGCAAAGGCACCGGTTTATAATCTCTCAAACAATAGTCTTCCCTCTAGGAGTTTGCCAAAAGATTCCCAAGCAAATGAAATAGGTCCTATTTATAAGTAAAACAAATTGAAAACCCCTAATAGGTTCATAGAAAATAAATAATTAAAACAAATTAAATAAATAAAATAAATAGCAAGATAATGGTCATGGACCAAGTCTAGCCATGGCATGCATGGCCCATGATGGACTAGGTGGTGCATGATGGTCGGGTTGGTCCATGCTCATGTGGTGCGGTCATGGCTTGCTGGGTGGTGAGCCATGGTGATGCGCGGCATGGCTTGCTGATAGTGAGCCAAGGTAGTGCACGGTATGGTCCAAGTTGGTGGCCTAGGCGCTGAGTCTGCAAGGCATGGGCTGGAGCCATGCGTTGGATGGCATGCTTGGTGGGCATGGCACTAACCTGCTCTGCAAGGCATGGGCTGGAGCCGCCTCGCTAGGTGGTGTGGGGGCATGCATGCATGCGCGCAGATGCACGCTCAAGGGCACGCGTAAGCTTGCACACATGGTCTATGCGCGGTCAGTAGCCTCCACGGTCGCCCGCTGCATGTCGTGGTTTGAGCCAAGGCATGCAAGCAGGCTAGCCATGTGACTGGCCTGACCCTCCATGAGTCGTGCCGAGGTGTAGTCCTGGGCAAATCTCCTGGGGATTGTGACAAGTGCATTTGGGGCGCGTGAGTTACACGCGCAGAGAGTTTCTAGGGAGGGTAGGGGCGTGCCTATTACGCGTCTTCAACCTTTGGGTGCGTGGCGCGTTCACTTCAATCGTCTTCAACCTTCAGCTGCACGTGTGGCGAGTGAGTACATGCTCCAATCTTCTAGCAGCGCGTGTGGGCTCCTTCGACGTCCGTTTTCTATTTCGTTTTTTGCCACAGATTTGTCTTGACACGAGGAACACCCTGGAGTTGTCAAAAGTTGATTTTGATCAATTTGATTTATGGACAGTGCAAATCAAAGCTCTGATACCAATTTTTGCACATCAAAACTGTCCAAGAATCATATAAAACGATATTTAAGTGGTTCAACAATTTGCCTACGTCCGTTGGAGCCAAAATTCAGTATGTTTGTATGAGATTACAAACACTTAAAATTTTCTCACGTCCACTCTCTATTTTGCACACCCTCACTTCACATATAAGAGCTCTCTTTACATAGGAGAAGCTCTACTAAATATTTACTAAATATCAACCATCGTTGATGAGGAATATAAAACTACAACAGTTATATATAGGACGGTGCAGAGCTTCAAGTTTGACGGTGCTGAGCTTCAAGTTGGACGGTGTAGAGGAAATTAAGTGGACTTTTTGATTTCACACTTTAATGATTTTTAATGTAAAAATATTTTGAGTTGAGTGATATTTAATAATTTAAAAGTTGAGTATTTAAATATTAGATTAAATTTAAAATTAGATTAAATTGAGTTAATCTTAATTTAATTTAAAATCTTAATAAATTTTAAATAAATTAAAATAAGATGAGTTGAGATTATTTTTGAATCCAATCATCCGCATCTTTCTTGAGGATACTCTCGCTCCCTTCGCCATAGCTATATTAATAAGCAACTGGAGTCATGGTCCTGAAAATTGCTCTACTCGGACTCCTACTGGTCCCTCGTCAAACTGTCAGCTTTGGGGTCACAATTACTTAGCACTGGGGTCCTTCTTCCGTTGCTCCTTTTCATGCGCCAATCACGACATAAGATACGCGCCAATCACGGCAAACCCACAAATTGCAGTGAACAAGGTACGAGCTCTCCCGCGTGAACAACGGCCATTCATTTATTTATTTTCAGACAATTCTCCATGGATATGTTTTCATTTTTTAAGTCAAGAAAGGCGGTCGCTAGGAATGACTGTTGTGTGTGCCGTTTATCACAATTTTATATTTATATTTTTATGTTTGTATTTATTTATATATTTTAAATATTTTTAGAAAATAAAAAAATATAGTAATACATGATAAATTATTTTCTTAATTATTAAGGAAATTTAAAAAAAAAAATTGATCAATGATCAGTTAGAGCGATAACATTGAGACGTAATAATGGATTTCTTTCTTTTTTATTTGAGTATGATCTTCCCTTATAAAAATATCGTTTTCGTATTCAATAAAAGCAATGTCATCTGCGCATTTAAATCTAACTTTAAGAAAAGTTGCAAAAGAAAAAGTAAGACAAAGACAGAAATAAATGTGACTTGAATGTTCAGCAACTTTTGTTGAACGGGAAGAAGAAACAATAATTAATGACTTTTATTTTTATTTTACAATGACGCAAGTGCTTACGTAAGTTGCTGAACAAGAAGAAGAAACAATAATTAATGATTTTTAATTTTATTTTACAATGATGCAAGTGCTTACGTCGGTTATACAATTATTATCACGTTCATTAATGCTGCATACAGTAAATTTTATAAAGTCTATGTAATTATTTTAGAAAATAGTAGAATTTATAATTAAAAAATTAAAATTTTTTTTAATCTAAATTTCATATTAATTTACATTTTTTTAAAAAGATTATATAATATTTATACAATTATAATTATAAATATTATTTCTCATCGTATTAATTGACATTTCTCCATCCATGCTAGTTCTTGACGCCTTCTCTTGCAATTTTAAAATTTTATTTTTAAAAATACTTAAACATAAAATATTTTTTAATTTTAAAATAAATTAAAAAATATTATTTAAACATAAAAATTAATATAAATTTTAAAATAAAAATATTATTAAATATTATTTTAATTTTTTTAATTTAATAATATTTTAATTCAATTTTTTTTAAATTTTAATAAAATATTTTAATTCAAATTTTTATTATTATTATTTTTTCAAAATTTTGACAGTCTAAACATGCCCTTAATAGAAACAGATGTTTTGTGATTAGGTGTGCAGAGTGAGATAATAAATTTTAGTTTTAGATAAAAGTTTAAAATATTATATTTTAATATTATTAATATTTTAAAATTTAAAAAAATTAAATTAAGATTTGAAAAAATTGAATTATTTATTATATTTTATTAAAAAATTAAAAAAATTATAATAATGAGATGAATTTTCGTATCCCCACCCAATTATTTATTTTATATTGTTTGAAAACGTAAACAAATTATAATGATTAAAAAAAGCAGAGATGAGATAGTTGACAGCGTTATTGAATCTAAAGAAATAGTGTTTTCCACGAAAATCCTCTCGCTCCCTTCGTCATGGCAAGAGTAACAAGCAGCTTACCTACTGGAGTCATAGTCCTGAATATAGCACTACTCCTACTGATCCCTCAATATCAAGCTTTCAGCTTTGACGTCATAGCATCTTATGAGCACTGCGGTTCTTCTTCCATTGCTCCTTCTTCATGCGCCAATCACGACATAAGATACCCATTTCGAGTTGAAGGCAAATCCACAAATTGCAGTGACCCAAGGTACGAGCTCTCATGTGAGAGCAACCATTCATTGCTGTACGATGATTTTGGTGGAAAATACTACGTGCAGCAAATCAATTATGATAAGAAGACGATCCGACTGGTAGACTCAGGCATTCAAGAGGATAATTTCTCCTTCATCCCTCGTATTTTTATAAACCAATATATTATAAGTACCGGGAGTTCCGTCCCGATGGATACAAGATATAGAACTACTGATGGATCAAAGGCCGTGGTTATTGTCAACTGTGAAAAGCCAGTCATGAATAATCGTTCCTCCTATTTGCATTTGGAAACTTCAACTTGCTCTAACTACTCTTTATCATCCCGATATTCACAAAGGTACTTGTATCTTCTAGTACTCCATGACGGGGCGTTGTCTGTGATGGATGTGGAGGACTCGTGCAAAATAGAGCAAATGTCTTTGACATCGCGGTCAGGAGATTTTTACCCAAATATTTCCTGTACAGATCTGCACAATGTTTTCTTATCTGGTTTTGAGCTTCGATGGATCATTCGCAGTGATGGTGAGAATCGGATCCAAGCTAGAATATTCAAGCTGTTCAATTTAATTAGATCATACTTTACATATCGTGATTATTTTGCTTTTGCATATATCTTGGATTTTTCACTGTCAAAAATATTGATGAGACATATTAAGATGATTTCGAAGATTATATATAGCATGGGCCCCAAGTTAAGTACTATTATTGAACTACTTATAATGATCTTTAAGACAACTTCTAGTTAATGGGCGACTGTACCCCATAAAATAAAATACCCATCTAGTTAATTAAGAGGATATATTAATTTATGGTTTTTTAGCATTATCATTATCATTATCATTATTAATGTAATATTTATTCATGACCTGATTTTCAATTGAAGTTTCCAGACGCTAATGTGATTTATATTTTTGTCTTTTTTTGTTTTTTGGTCAAAGCAGCATACTCTCTTCCGGCAACTATAGGTATGTTTTCTATATCAGAAAATGGAAGATATATAGATCATGTAATTGGATTGCATGGTGCTTAATTAACCTTGTGATAACACAAGCTGCATCAATATTTTCTGTGATCAACTTCTATATATATAAATTTTACCAGCCTTAGCTAAGTGGTCAAATTTCCACATACCCGGCCCTTAGCTCAAGTTCAGAACAAGCTACAACATTGAGAAAACGTATCCAATCGTGCTCATCTCAATCAAAAGCTCCACCCTTAGCTCAAGTTCAGATCAAGCACGTACACTAGTACTGGCTAGTTTATTATACGACTAGTTTTTTTGTTTTATTATTATTATTATTTATGTATATATTGTGAAGCATGCATGGCGGCCTCAGCTAGAAAATTGTTGTTATTCAACCTTATTACAGCTAGCTCTGACTCTTCAGATTGTTTCTATCACATTCTCGCTAAATTAATTAATTAATTGATATTTAACTTTCTTCTTAACAGCTACTCTAATTCCTGTAGTTGGATGGTCGCTCTTCGGTGAGAATTTCTCTCTTTTTATATTCTTTAATTTTTCTTAACAGATCATAATTCCTTAAGTTACGAATAAGAAACAAGAAAATAGTTAAAACGTACGAAAAGAGAAAATTATATTAAATAATATTTTTTATTAGTAGGATTTTGCAAGTGTTCCCTGTATTTGGCTTCGACTATTTTCAATAAAATACTTATTTACTGATAAAAAAAAAATAGTAGGATTTTGCAAGGCATGCAGTTAGCTAGTTGTGAATTGAAACTATATTTTCAATTAAAACCAAAGGGTGACAATACTCAAGGAAATTAACAATAAAAGTGTTTTGATCTCATAGTTTTTTTTTCTTCTCATTATTGTTTTGGTGATTTTCTTTCATATAGTACTATGGCATGGGGCAGCAACTGTATTGGGCACTCCATTTGTTGTTGCGTTTTTGATATATAAATGGCGAAGGAGGCATTTATCTATGTATGATGCTATTGAAGAATTTCTTCAAAACCAGAATAACCTTATGACAATAAGGTACTCTTTTTCAGAAATTAAGAAGATGACAAAAACCTTTAAGGAAAAATTGGGTGAAGGAGGCTTTGGCACAGTATTTAAAGGAACTCTTCGAAGCGGAAGTCATGTAGCTGTAAAAATGCTAGGCAAATCCAAAGCAAATGGACAAGAATTTACCAATGAAATGGCAACCATTGGAAGGATTCATCATGTTAATGTAGTTCAACTAATTGGCTTTTGCGTTCATGGATCAAAGCGTGCTCTGGTGTATGAGTTCATGCCACATGGGTTTCTAAACAAATACATCTTTTCCTCGGAAGGAAGTATCTCCCTAAGTTGTGAGAAAACATATAATATTGCTCTAGGAGTGGCTCGTGGAATTGAATATTTACATCGAGGATGTGACATGCAAATTCTGCATTTCGACATCAAACCTCACAACATCCTTCTTGATGAGAATTTTATCCCTAAGGTTTCTGACTTTGGCTTAGCAAAATTGTACCCGGTAGAAGACAATACTATTTGTTTAACTACTGCAAGAGGGACATTGGGATACATGGCTCCTGAGTTGTACTACAGAAACATTGGAGGTATTTCACACAATGCTGATGTTTATAGTTTTGGAATGCTCCTGATGGAAATGGTAGGTAAAAGAAAGAACTTGAATGATTTTGCAGAACATTCAAGCCAAATTTACTTTCCTACATGGGTGTATGATCAATTCAACGATGGGAAAGATATTGATCAAATGGAACGTGCCACTGAAGAGGAAAAAGAGATAGTTAAAAAGATGATCATTGTTGCATTATGGTGTATACAAATGAATCCTAGTAATCGTCCTACTATGAACAAAGTTTTAAAAATGCTTGAAGGAGAAGTTGAACAATTACAAATACCTCCCAAGGCTCCCCTATCATCGCCAGAGAGAGTGGTAAAAGATTTTAAAGACAATTCAAGTCAAACTTGGGCATCAACTTCATCCTAAAAAAGCTAGCATCCAAATTTTGATGCGGATGCAGACATCTATCTTGTCCTATTCGGTAGAATATAGAAGATATGTACTTCCTATTTATACATAATTGTAAATGTTATGATATTTCTCACATTTAACCAGTAAACTGAGTTTCACTTCATAAAGAAAAAGCTATCCTTCAAGAATTTGTATCTGACATTCTTTTATTAACTTTGGTATATTTGATTGGACTATATTTGACACTCAACAGCGTTTTAACTAGTAAAAAAACAGTTTTTTAAAAGAAATAATAGTGAATCGTTATTCTTCGATCGGTAACTAGCCTAGTCTTAAATTTGAATGGCCAAGTTAATTTCATTTTAGTGGCTAGCTAGCATTGCAATGTCTCTAAAATAAAGCAAGGTGATCTCATCGTGTGCTATAAAACCTGAATGAGCTATCCAATATTCTTTCCTTGCCCTCATCTAACTTACTCAGTTTTGGTTTAGTTACAGCTTTTTTAATTAATCATGATTGATTTCTCTTCGGACCGCTAATAATTTAGAGATCACACGTATAAAACATATTGTTAGAGTAAAAAATAATATTGGATCCTCCGATCCAGTACCTTTAAGTCGATGCAAGGTAAGGGAACATAAAAAAGCATGCGTGATCAATATGGATTACATATATACTATGATGAAGTACCATTTTCGAAGAGCACCGATCTCCATGAGACATGATACAGTAGAGATCGAATTCTACCTGCAATTCATGCCTACAAAGCCTTTAATATTATAATATGCATGGACCGAAAATCATATTGTTCGTTCTAGGTCCATGTATGAGAAATTCGGTTTTCAGTCCGGTGTAGGAGTGTGGTTTTTTTGGACCGAACCGGATCAAACTGAATTAGACTGAAATGTTTACATATAAAATTTTTAAATATAATATATTATTTTATATAATAATTATATAAGTTAATTATATAATTTTCATCTAATTTATTACTATTGACCATAAAAAATGTAAAATAATATATACTATCAATCAACTAATATATCATATCATAATATATGTTATTATATGTAGATACATACTCTATTATTTACACCTAATTAGAGATTATTTTTTTAAGATACTTAAGTTGCAAGTAAGCATAAATAATCTATGAACATGAAATTGTTTAATATTCATTAACTATGTATAAAATGTTAGAATTTTAATATACGTCATTGAGAATACTAAAGTACTAAGTTAGTAACTATTAACATCATAAATATAATTATAATTAATTATTTTTTAATGAGTTAGTTACATAATCCACATTAAAGAGCTTACTTAATTTTAATTTTACTAATTTAATTAATTTTTTGTATTAATTTGTTTTTCAAAAAAAGAAAATAAGAAAAAAAATGTTCATGGACCAACTGGACCAATAGCTAATGGTCCAGTCTGGACTATAGGAGTAATCGGTTCAGTCCAATCTGACAAAAAGGGTGGACTAAAATTCTCTAGTCGTAGCACCCTATACCGAACCGAACCGATTACTCTCCTAGTAACAACTTCAAAAGTAATACTAATGTCTATGATACTTTCATGATATAAAACTGATGTTTATTGCATTTGAATGCTATTGATCATGGAAATGGTGGGAAAAAGAAACAACTTTAATACTTTCATGCGCATGTAACGTCAGTTCAATGATGGAAAAGATAGTGCTGAAACTTAATTTGCCAAAGAAAATGGCTACAAATTAAGATGATCATTGTCTTATTATATGGTATACACAGATCATCATCATCCTAATAATCATTCTTCAATGAACAAAATTGTAAAAATGCTTGAAGAAGATCGATTAGCTAGTTGAACAGTTTGAACCACCTCTAAACGAGCCTTTCCTATCATCACCAGCTGGAAAGGTCGCCGCTACTAAAAGATTCTAGAGATATTAATTGAAGTATTCTATCATGTGAATGACCTTAAAATTAGAGGAGAAGTCAGCATCCGATTGTTATGGGAACAACTAATGATCTTCTCTTATTTGGTAGTGTTATGGTAATTTTCTCAACCAATTACCAGTCAATTGAGTTTCATCTTTGTGGATCGAGTAGTACTTATGATGCTATTCTAAAAATTACATCAAACAATCAAAGAAATTGTTTTTAATAGATTCAAAAGATAGAATTTGAAATACTAGTGATTCACCAATATTAATCTCCATAAGTACTTAACAAGTCTTAAAAGTTATTCAAAGGAGAGAGACTATGATGCTCTGATAAATTATTAACAAGTTATACTGACCATTTTGTTGATTATAACGGTTAGAGAAATTAATTAACTCTTGGTATTGTTAGTTTTAAACCAAATTTAGATACTTGTTTGGGCATGTTTGGGTGGACAAAGAAATTAAGGGCATGTTTGGGCGGATAAAGAATTTTTAAAATTTTTTTCCTAAACATTATTTAAATACAAAACATGACTTTTTATTTAATAATTATCTAATCATTTTTTAAATACAAAAATCAATATATTTTTTACAAACTTCAAACTAAAAATTATATTTAAAATTTTTTTAAAGTTTATAATATTTTTATTTAATTTTTTTAACTAAATAGAACATGTTCACTTAAATTATTTTATTATTATTTACAAAATACTAAAATATTCAATTGTACAAACATGTCCTACGTACTCTCGATGATGTCAATTACAAATCCACAAAGAAAATGATACTCATCCAGAGAGTCTATTACGAAAATGTGTATTTTTTTTAATGTTTATGTTTATTTAATTTTTTAGCATTATGTTTTTTTACTTTTTGTATTTCTTTTAAAATATACATAAAGAATGCTGTAAGAGGAAAAAAAACAAAAAAATGAAATATTTTTATAACACTGTTGGTTCAAAAATTCGACAATTTTTTGTTAGCATCGTACAATCAAGAATCTAGATAAAACGTCAGTGATAGGATATTGGATGGATCCAAAATGTAGTTACCATGCGGAAGGGTAATTTTGGATAATCAAGTGGGCTAGCCTAAAGTATCCATCTCAGATTGAGAGAAAAACTATGAGTATAAGCATCCGTGCGTTGTTGTGCAGATGGAAAATCGGTTAGTCAAATCTAAACGCTGCATAAAGATTAATATACTAGGTGAGTGGTGGAGCAAGGCGGTAGTAGTGGAGCACGACAGCAATAGTGGCAACGCATGGTGGACAATGATAGATCTGGGCAACATATGGGACTCTACAGTTTGGAATATAGTGGGTGGCAGATCTGATGAAAATAAAGAGTGTGGAAGGGGGCACCCATGGTGACGTGCGGGGGTTGGCACCCTAAAAGAGAGATAGATTCAAACTCGTGTTTGGTTGGGTTTGAGAGGGGGATTGACCAAGTATAAGTGGAAAGGTTGAGGGGGTGGTCGGGCAACCTCTAGTGAACTCTAGAAGAAGGTGGGTCATGACAACGTACCCTAGGATAAAATCCCCTAAGCCACACAGGATGGAAATCAAAGAGGGGGAATGAGAGATGTGGGGGTTGAGGACGAGATTGAAAGGAAGGAGAGAGCTTGGCGATGGGTTTTTGAAGGGTGGAAATTGGGCTTAGCTCGATAGCGACGTGACTTTTGGATGATGAGATTTGGACAACAGATCTTGGTGGTTTGATGTGAGCCAAGCTACAAAGGCTTTATGCAGTGGTGCAAGCAATGGGGGGGTCAAGCTTGGGTTGTGACGGTGAGTAGTGGTTAGTAGTAGAAGGTAGTAGAATCGAGAGAAGAGAGCCATTTGGAGAGGCCATTAGGGCTGGACGGACGACATGGGGAAGAGTGGTTAGGGTAGGAGCTTTTAGCGAGGGAGGACGACTAGTGCAATGAACAATGACGAAACGGTTATGGTGGAGAGAGAGAGAGAGAGAGAGAGAGAGAGAGAGAGAGACTTACTCGGCATCTTCAAGTGACGTTGCCGGCAACCAATGAGCATGGTTGAACATGTGATGGCGCATAAGGGGAGAGAATAGAGAGTGACTTGAGGGGGGGCGTGCGGCGTTGGAGAGAAAAATGGGGGAGAAAAGAAGAAATTTTAGGGTGTTCCCCTTCCTTACAAAACAGCGCAATTTAGGACAATAGTGGCTAGGTTTGCTTTAGCTTATGTTGCGATGATGAGTAGTGGTTAGCAGTAGAAGGTAGTAGAATCGAGAGAAGAGAGCCGTTTGGAAAGGCCATTAGGGCTAGACGGACGGCATGGGGAAGAGTGGTCAGGGGAGGAGCTTTTAGTGAGGGAGGACGACTAGTAGGGGTGTAAAATTATGTTAACGGGTCGTGTTCGTGTCGTGTCAAAGCATATATATTATATTATATAACTCAACCCTAATCCGACCCGTTAAGCTTATCGTGTCAAAATCTCAAACCCTAACACGACCCATTAACATAACGGGTCTTGTCGTGTCAACCCGTTTTGACCCATTAGTAAATATTACAAAATATGTTCACGACACAGTATGACCCGTTTCAAATTATTTATGTAAATTAGTTGAATAGGCTCAAAATTAAACAGTTTAACCTAATTAAATTAGCATACTTTTATATAAATTTTAAAATCACAATATTTATAAAAATTATAAAACTAACTACAAGTTTAAAATTATAATTCAAACAATAAAAATATCGAAATTGAAATTCTAACAATTTTATTTTTAAGTATAAGAGTATAATTGTAATTTTAACTTTCTTAACGTGTCATAACGGGTTGACCCGTTATCAACCCGTTAAGCAATCATGTGACTTGAGGGGAGTTGTGCGGCGTTGGAGAAAAAAATGGGGCAAAAAAGAAGAAATTTTAGGGTGTTCCCCTTCCTTACAAAACAACGCAATTTAGGACAATAGTGGCTAGGTTTGCTTCAGCTTATGGGTATTCCACACGAGCTAGGCTTTAGGTTGGGCTCCATGCTGGGTTTCACAACAATCATGCAAACAATATGCCATCCGTTTTGACTAAAAGGCGATCCACCATATTGTGAATACCTAGGATTGGATGAACTCTCATGTGAGAACAATTTTGCATTGTTATACTTGTTTGTGGAAAGTCCTTCGTACGACAAATTAATTACATAACTCCACAGTTCTAGTTGTGGACTCAGGCTTTGATCAAAAGGATAATCACTACACCTAGCTTCATCCCTCGTTACTTTCTAAACCATGCTAATTTTAGTATTTTGCTGAGTCTCTATACCACTTTACACTACACAAAATTGATGGGGACAAATTTTTTTGAGATGAATTGTATTTTGTTTTAAAAAGTCACTTTTAAGGATGAAGTTGATGTTTCATTCCAGAAATTCCTAGCAGTTGGATAATCGTTCGAACAAGAAATGTGATGTTCAAATGAATTGATCTGGGAAGAAAATATATCCCCCCCCCCAATAGATTTGATGTTTGAGTTGATAGTACAATATTGGAATAGATATATTTTTCTATTTGAACTTATAATAGTACTTTTTTTTTTCGAAGAACAATTTGGCATTCATTCATAGGGATAATAGGCAAATACATACAACAACATCCGAATGACATAAACAAATAAGAAGCATCAATTAACAATGCAAAACCCCTGCATCCACTTCGAGACTACTACATAGAAAATCTGGAGGGGCTTTCCACCACTGCACGGTGTCAGTCACAAATTGAGCGTGGCATGCTAAAGAGTGTGCAACCATATTACCATGTCTGCCAACATGCAAAACCTCAAAGGATGGGAAAGTGGATAGCAACTTATGAATCTCACAGATTAAAACATTGCACTTATGTATAGCCCCTCCCCGCCCCCCCCCCCGGTTGATCTTAAGGCCTTGACCACTGAAAGGGAGTCCCCTTCTAAAATTAAGTGAGGAATACCCAAGTGAGAAATTAATTGTAAGCCTCGTAGAGCAGCAAGTGCTTCAACATTCTCCACCCCGTGGATACCCAGCTCCTTCCGAGACAATGCCTTAACCATACTACCCTTATCATCCCGCAAGACAGCCCCCACTCAGCTAAGATTCAAAGAACTAAAAATAGCCCCATCAACATTGAGCTTAAAAAACCCACTTGGTGGAAGAATCCAGCTCATGGAGGAAATATCGGAATGAACTTTGACCTACTTTCGAAGAAGTTGGTAGTTTTCAACATAATCAAAATAGTTGCCAACCACTACGCACACATCAAGGTTTGTCTGCTGGAATAACTTCAGATTTCTATATTTTCACACACCCCAAGCAATTAACACAAACCGGAGTAAAAGAATTGTATCATTACACCCCATAACTGCTCTGACCACATTATCAAACCCATAATGGCCATGTATCAAGCCCAGATCACTTCCAAAATACCGCTCCCACACTCTAAAAAAATAAGGACATTTACATAAAATGTGGCAAACATCTTCACAAGTATCATGACAAAAATCACAAGTAGAGTTGGCCAGAACATGTCTTTTGAATAAAAGTGTCTTTGTAGGCAAACTATCCTTACAAGCCCTCCAAATAAAATTTTTAATCTTAGGTGGGAGCTGTAAATTCCACAAAATCCGCCAAAATGAAGAGAAAGACAAAGCTGGATTACTTGAGCCACACTCCAAAGCAATTTTCAAATTAAGGGCAATATAATAAGCTGACTTTACAGTGAAAATTCCAGTTTTAGTACCACTCCACACCAGTTTATCATCACACCAGTGAAGGAATAATGGAGTTTTGAGAATAGAATTAGCCTCAAAAGGAAGAAATACCTATTGCACCAGGCCAATGTTCCACCCATTTGGGGAGGAACTATCCAGCAAATTAGCTACACAAGCATCCTCAGCAAGTGTATTGCATCGAGTAATAACCTTCCTAGGACTGGAATCAACAAGCCAATGATCTGTCCAAAGCTTGATTTTGTCGCTTCTTCCAATACGCCATAAGCTACCCGCTTTGATCACAGCCTTAGCTTCATAAATGTTGCGCCAAACATATGAAAGTTTAGAGCCAAGCACCGAGTTCAAAAAGTCAGAGTGAGGGAAATATTTTGCTTTAAACACAGATGCAAATAGAGACCTATCGGAATGAAGTAAACGCCATCCTTGCTTAGCCAATAATGCTAAGTTAAAAACTTCTAAATCCCGAAAGCCCAAGCCCCCATTAAATTTAGACCGACACATGGTACTCCATTTCAGCCCGTGCATCCGCCTCTCTTGACCTTTTTGGCCCCACCAAAACCGTGCAAACATGCCCTCAAGTTCCATACAGAAACCTTTTGGGAGCTTGAAACAACTCATTGTGTAGGTTGGTATGGCCTGAACAACAGCTTTAATCAACACCTCATGACCCGCTTGTGACAACAACTTTTATTTCCACCCTTGCAATTTTGCCCAAACTCTATCTTTTACTGCTTTAAAGGTTTGAAATCGTGATTTTCCCACAAAAGAAGGTAGGCCGAGGTATTTAGCGTGGTGCTGAATGTCTTGAACACCCCACACACCCTTAATCGCAGATTGAATAGCCAGCTCAATATTACGACTGAAAAGTAGCTCTGTTTTCCCCAAATTCAGCTTCTGACCTAATAGCATCCACAGTTTCAAAAGCCACCAGAATATTATCAGTAATCAATCGGCCAGGCACAAAAGCTGACTGGTTTTTAGAAATAACACCAAGTAAAACTGACTTCAGCCTATTAGCTAAAACCTTAGCAATAATTTTATAAACCACATTACATAAACTAATGGGTCGATAGTCCTTTAAATACTCAGGTTGTTTAGTCTTAGGAATCAACACAATATGAGTTAAGTTTAAATCAGGAGGCATGACACCCGAAGCCAACGCTTGTAAAACAAAATTAGGAACAATATTTCCCACCAGATGCCAGTACTTTTGAAAAAATAACAGAGGCATACCATCTGGGCCCAGAGCTTTCAGTGGTTGCATCTGAAATAAAGCTGTTTTAATCTCAGTAGCTGTGAACACACGTAGCAACTCACCATTCATAGAGTCAGAAATGCAGGATTGAACTGGCTGTAAGACTGCATCAAAATCATGAGGATGAGTGGTACAAAACAAAGAGGAAAAATAATCATGTATGAGTAGAAACAAGGTCGACCCTTCATGCATAACACCCTCATCATTCCTTAGCCTGGAAATAGAATTACGTTGCTGTCGTTGTGAAGCCTTAAAGTGAAAAAACTTTGTGTTTTGATCCCCATCTGCCAACTATTGCACACGGGACCTTTGTTGCCACATCAATTCCTCCTTCTCTAGCAAAGAATTAAGATCATGCTTTTATACTTCGTATTGCATGCAAAGGGTAAGAGGGGGAAGAAGTACTCTGTAACTATTCCAGTTCCCGTCTTTTCATAGTCAACTTATGCCTAACATTGCCAAAACATGCTTTACTCCAATCTATCAAATGGCTACTGCACTGCTTGATTTTGTCAGCCAAGGAAATATTAGAAGGTAAAGACCAAGCACAGGCAATAGACTCTTCACAGCCTTGTTCCCCCACCCACATGGATTCAAACTTAAACAAGCGTGTTTTCCGAGGGGAATCTTGCACAAAAACATTCGTGGTTAATACCAAACAAGTATGATCAGAAATATGGGTAACAAGGTTGGAAACTTTACAAGAAGGGAATAAATCAAGCCATTCCATGTTACGGGAATAAATCTATCAAGCCGTTCTTGGACAAGAGCAGGACCCTCCCGAAAATTACACCAAGTCTATAAAGGCCCCACAGCCGGTATACTACGTAATTGACAGTAATCCAAAGCAGCCCGAAATCCCCTCATCTGGCTAACAGGCCTTTCTCAACCACCTCACTTTTCAAAAATATCCAAAATCTCATTAAAATCCCCACAACATAACCACGGCCCAGAAAATTGGTCCTTCAATAAACGTAACAAGTTCCAAGTATGATGTCTAAGGTTGGTCTCTGGATGCCCATAAATTGCAGACAAACACCAAGAAACACCAGAAATTGAATCCTAGACAAGTACATCAAAATGGAACTGAGAGTAAGAACGTAAATTAAGAATTACCTCCCGACGCCAAAAGAGGCACACACCACCGCTCCTTCTAGTGTTGCCCACGGACAAGAAACAAGAAAAACCCAATTGAAATTTTAAAACTTCCATATGAGAATTACCAGATCGAGTCTCCATCACAAACACCACATTAGGATCTTCCCTCCGAATGAGATCTCGAATGGTTCGAACTCCCCGAGGGTTCCCAAGCCCTCGGGAGTTTCAGCTCATGATTTTCATGAGCTCTGGCGGGGCTGAAACTCAGCCTTTGCCGATGCGATAGGGACATCCACCAGGGAATCATCCTCAATAGACTTCTGCTTCTTCAATTAAATCGACAGATCCGAGTTTCCCACAGGCTTCACCGTTAACTGGCGCTTAGACGGAGTCAGCGATGGGCGAGACAACCTGGCACGACGAGGCCGATCCAATCGAGGGGAACTCTGGTTTTCCTTACAAGCAGAAGAATCGGCAATGACCAATAGGGGCTTTGCCAGTGAAACTGGGTGCTGCTTAGTGAAAGAGGGATTCAGCCCAAAGCCCAGCCCATGCCCATGAGACGGCCCAGCAATGTTGACAGAACGCACACCATATCTAGGTTTACACGAAGAGTTAGTGTCAACAACCATCAGCGGTTTTGGTGAATTAACTGAAACAACCCTCAAATCCGTCACTGGCACAGTGGTCTGATCATCACCAACCGCAGACGAGTGTCCAGAGCCTTCTGCATTGGACAGATTCTTTTGAGGTCATGCTTGCACAGATGCACCCCCTACCAGCAACCAGGGTCCATACGGAAGTTCAGAATCTCCATTAGCATCCTTTGAAGCAATCCATTGAAGACAATCACGCTCACCATGTCCCAATAGCCCACCAAAATAACAGAATTGAGGTAGACGTTCAAATTTAAACCGAACCCAGACATAATCAGAGTCACCCACAACAACGCATTTCCCACGCGGCAACGGTTTACGAATATCCAAGGAAATACGTACACGAACAAATTCCCCCCAACCAGGCCTGGACTCAATGAGATCAACATCAAGAACATCTCCCAAAGTTGCCAAAATCTTCCGAATAGCCCGTGCATGCATTCCATCCAGAGGTAAATCATAAATACGCATCCAAAAAGAAGGGAAAAACATAGGGACCTTAGTGATCTGCAAAGTGCCATCATTATCTGTGCAAATAACCAGATTATTTCCGAAAGTCCATGGGCCATTGGATAGGATCCTCCCCTTCTCGCCGTAAGTAGAGCAAGCGGCCAAAAATAAATTATCCCCCATATCGTAAATCTTAAAACCCCCAGATGGATGCCATAAGTTATACATCATCCGTTTGAAAGCTTCCTTATTCTAAAACTTAATAGTTAGAAGTTTAAACAGGAAACAATTTGTAGTATCAAAGGCATTATTTAACTCCGTAGAATCAGATAAGCGAATAGGAGATTCCTCTATTTCAGATAAAGAGAGAGATCTCGAATGCTCTGTAAGATCCTCCGTCATAGCAATAAAATACAAACGAACAAATAGATACAAGAAGAGACTTGCACTAGGAAAATAACTTGCACTAGAGGCAAGAAGAGACTCTCATCAACTCGAGAGAGAGAAAAATCGCACCAACCAAACTACACTAGAAACCAGTTACTAGCAGTTACACTGAATCGCCCTGAATCGACGAAGCCCCAAGAGCAGTTACTAATATATAAGGTACTTTGTTCAAATTCAAATCACATCATTTGAACGTAATTCATTTTGTTTGAATGATAATATGTTGAATTTTGAACGAAAACAAGTAGTTCGAACAAATAAATGCCACTCAAATTGACAACGTTTTACTTTCATTAAAAAAAAAAACAAATGTATAAACATTTTTAAATCATGCCCATTGTTTAAAATCCTTAACTAGATTTAGAAACCTATTAAAATATATAAGAAGTAATAAAACAAAAGGTTATCTAGTTAATTTACATGCCCTGACTCAAAACAATCTCATCTATAGTAGCCAAACAACCATCCACCTCGATGAGTTGACCCATGAGATGCATCATGCTCGTTAGACTTGTATTAATCAATTCTCCACACACACATATTAATTGTGCTATATAAGGTAGCATATATATAGGGTCCAAAGGCTATACAAGAGTCTTACTCAACCAATGTTGGACTCATAAACACAAACACTAACATATACACTAATAGCCCCCTAAAACTCAAAGTGGATGAGAAACCACCTTGAGGTTGCCAACCAAATAATGAAACCGAGCTGTATGATGAGACTTTGTAAAGATGTCAACAAGCTGATTTTGAGAGTAGACAGAAAGCATTAATTGAAGAGACCCTGAAGCGAATGATAAAGAACGAGATGACGACCAGTGGGATCACCTGCCCTATCAGCATCAGAGTTTGCTCGAAGAACTAGTGGAGACTGAGCAGAGAATTGTAGAGCATGGAAGAGAGTGCCCCTAAGATACCAAATAATGCATAGGACAATAGTATAATGGGTTGTTAGAGGGCAGACATGAACTGAGTCACCTGATGTACAACATTATAAATGTTTGGATGAGTGTGTAAGGTAAACCAGGTTGCTAACCAACAATTGATAAAGTATGAAGTCAGACAATAATTCCCTACACGAGGGGGTTGGATGTGCTTGAAGCTCAATGGGTGTATCAGCAACCTTATTATCAGTAAGGCCAGGTTGAGACAGAAGATCAGAGACATACTTGGAATTGGCTTGGGTGAGGTAGAATTCATTTGCGGAGGAAGTGAACTTTAAGCCAAGAAAATAACTGAGGTGACCAAGATCTTTCATCTCAAATTGCTGATTGAGGAAGTACTTAAGTTCCTGAATGCCATTAAGACCATCACCAATAATAATAATAATAATAATGTGATCCACATGTAGTAGTAGCAAAATAAGACCCTTGTTAGAATGATGAATGAAGAGGGCGGAGTCATAGGATTTAAGGGAGTAGCCAAAGTCAGAAACCACAGAGGTGAATTTTGAGAACTAAGCGCGAGGGGCTTGCTTAAGGCCATAGAGAGCACGGTGGAGGCAGTAGACCTTGGCTGGTGGATGAGAGAGACCAAGCAGAGGCTGCATATAAACCTCTTCACACAAATCATTATTCAAGAAGGTAGTTTTGACATCCATCTGAAAGAGATCCCATTGACAAGAGGCAGCAATAGCCAAGAGAGTGTGAATAGAGGAGAGACAAGAGACTAAGGCAAAAGTCTCCTCATAGTCAATGCCATATTTCTGTGTGAAATCTTTGGCAACAAGTCAAAATTTATACCTCTCAATAGAACTATTTGGGCAAGTCTTGATCTTATAGATCCACTTAAAACCAATCACAGCCTTTCCAAGGGAAACTCAACCCGATCTCATGTATCGTTCTTAGATAATGCATCAAGTCCCTTAGTCGTTGCATCTAGTCATAAAGGATTAATGGAGGCCTTGCAATACGAGTGAGGCTCGTGCAAAGTAGCAAGGGTAGTGTAACAATTGAAATCATAGAGATGAGTAGGAAGAGATCTTACCCTAGAAGAATAGGGAAGGGAGAGGTCAGTTGTGTGATCTGCGGGTAGGGCAGGTTCAGGGACTGCAACTGAAGAGGGAGGTAGCTCAAGAGATGGAGATTTTGGCCTAGGAGTGTCCAAAGAGTGAGTTGGTAGAGTGCATGAAACATCAGATATGGACACAGGTGGAGAATGATTGGATTGCTCATCTGGAAAAAGTTCTAAGGTAGAGGATTGAGAAATAGAGGGACTAAAAGTGGATACCTTACTAAACAGGCGATGTTCCCAGAACACAACATGATGAAAAATGTGGAGGCGATGAGCAATAGGATCATAACACCAACATCCATTTTGAGTCTTATTGTAGCCAAGAAAGTCAAGAAAGCAACAAAAGCGAGAACATAGCTCCAACCTTGTATGTTCATGAGATTGAAGAAGGACAAAGCAAGCAAAACCAAAGGAATAAAGGTGTTGATAGTCAGGGGGAGATCCAAACAGATGCTCATATGGAGTTTGATTTGAGATGACCAGACTTGGAAGGTGGTTAATGGTATGAACTATTACAAGGGTAGCTTCAACCCAAAATCGATAGGGACTTTAGTAGAGAGGAAAAGAGTTTGAACTATGTCAAGGATGACTAAGTTTTGATTTGGCTCGTCCATTCTAGTGAGAGGTGTTTGGATAGGAGGTTTGATGGAAAGTGTCATATGTTTGCAAGATACTTTGAAAAGTAGATTGTTTGTATTCAAGTGCATTGTTTGATTGAAAATTTTTGATACGTTTAGAAAATTGAGTTTCAATCATTTTTTCAAAGTTACAATAAATATGCAATAGTTCAAAATGAGAGTGGATAAGATAAATCCAATAGTAATGAGTGAAAGCATCAGTAACTATAACAAAGTAACGAGATCCACTGATACTAGATACAGGGGCATGTCCCAAATATTAGATTGTATCAAATAAAAAATACTAGTAGACAATGACTCACTACTATGAAAAGGAAAAGCAGGTTGTTTTCCTAATTGACAATAAATACAATTAAAAGTATCTTGGGACATAGAACCTGAAAGACCTCAAGAAACTAACTGTTGTATCCGAGAAGTTGATGCATGACCAAGTTAAGAGTGCAAGAGGGCGATGGAAGCAGAAATAGATGTGACAATAAAAACACCAGCGGGTGGACCAGGAGGAACTGAGAGAATATGCAAAGTACTCATTGGAAACATATACTTCACTCTAGAGCCTGTCCCAAGTGCTTGTCCCATCTGTGGATCTGGCACAATACAACCAGTGTAGTAAAAAATAATACGGTAACCAAGTTATAAGAGAGTTTAGCAACATTAAGCATTTTAGAAATGGAAATGTTGGATGTAGAGATAGAGCCTATACTAGGAGCAAGCATAGTGGATCCATAGGTAGTGTGTACAGCAAGTGGTGGATGTGCATAACGCATTTTAGGGAACAAGGATGAGGAGGGTGTCATATGATTGTGACAGGTAGAATCCATAAAATAAGAGAGAGACATACCAGGCAGATTAGAAAGAGCGAGGAGGATGAGACATTACCAGACTATCAGAACCTGATTAAGGAGGTTCTCCAAGTCAGCTGTGGAGAGAGTTATTGTAACAGCCCGCTAAAATTATCAGTTTTGGATTATTTCCCGACAGCAATCACATCTCTCTCGTCTTTACCCTCATCTGGAATCACGCGTATAGATTATCTTTTCCGTAAATCACGTCTTTTGTTCTTCACCGATAGCTGTAAAATCATGAGTCTTCCAAGACCACGCCTAGCCTTTCTCAAGCCCAAACTACCACTTTATGTGGTGGACAGCCACCGTACGCCGCCACGTACGTTCCTCCGACGCATGTTCGTGACGAACAACGAGCGACGCACGGGTTATCCCGTCGATGGTATAACCTTCTATCTCTAGTTATTTTACGTTTAAAATAGTTGGTTGGTTTGTGGATTGTGTAGTTGTATTTGTGGAATTCGTTGCGTAGTTGTGAAGCGAAGTGTGGTTGTGAAGTGTTGCGTTTGATTGTGTATTTTGTGGACTGTGCTGTGAAGTATAGGCGTGAGATGGATGCCGTAGATGTGATACGGCGGGTTGTGTGAAGAGAATACGCGTGTAGCGTATTCTGTGTAATGCAGCGACGCGCCGCGCGACGTGCACTGTAGTGATGTGTGTCGTAGAAGGAAGGGAGTACGCATGTAGTGTACTCCGTGTTGTATGGCGATGCATCGTGTGATGTGCATCGTGTTGATGAGAGTTGTAGCGAAGGAAGTACGCGTAGCGCGTACTCCGTGTCGCGTAGCGATGCACCGTGAGACGTGTATCGCAGTGATGGGTATTGTAGTGTGGATGGAAGAGAGTTCACGTGAGTGTACTCTGTATTAAGTCGTGATACATCGGATGGCGTGTCACGAAGGGTTGAATGGCGTAGCAGAGAAGTGTGGAGCGTATGGTGTAATGTTGGGAAACTGTATGACAGTGTCCCGAAGCAGTGATGATATGGATTATAGTCCGGGATGACTGGTGTCATCTTGTGGTTGACTATGGCTAAGAGTATATGGATTGAGAAATGAGTTGTTTGTTTGGTTGTTATTGATAATTTTAATGAACTTGTTTTAGTGCAAAGGCTTTCTGAAGTCAATTTATCTCTTCCGAGTATAGTGAAACCTCAAGTTGGCCGTGGTGTTGCAAGTGCTTACAATATGGCAATTGAGTTCAGAAGTGAAAATCTTAAGGACTCGAGTGTTCCTCTTCCAGCTGTTGTGCAGTTCCTCGTGTCTCGCGCTCTATTCTCATAGAACGCGACGATCGAGGTAAGTTAGCCTCTAACTTACTATCAGTTTATTGTGTATGTGTGATGGGTAAGAGAACTACAATTTATGTATGTATGTTATCGTATATGCCATGTCATGCTATGTCATTACATGTTTATCTGTTACGTATGATTTAATCTCTCATGAATAATTATCTGTTAAATAATCTTTTCTGCCATACAATGATGTATGTTATAAGTATGCCATGTTAAGTATGCCATATGATACATGTATGCCATGAAATGTTTATGATTAAATCATATTATGCCATTTACAAGTATACGCCATGTTAGAAAAGTATATGATATTAAATAATATCACATGCATTAAGAAAGATAAGACATGTTATGTTATAATAATGCGTGGGGCCACAACAACTGTGGAGTACGTATTATATTTATGTTATTTATAATGCGTGGGGCCACAACAACTGTGGAGTACGTATTATATTTTATGTTATTTATAATGCGTGGGGCCACAACAACTGTGGAGTACGTATTATATTTTATGTTACTTATAATGCGTGGGGCCACAACAACTGTGGAGTACGTATTATATTTATGTTACTTATAATGCGTGGGGCCACAACAACTGTGGAGTACGTATTATATTTATGTTATGTTATTTATAATGCGTGGGGCCACAACAACTGTGGAGTACGTATTATATTTTATGTTATTTATAATGCGTGGGGCCACAACAACTGTGGAGTACGTATTATATTTTATGTTATTTATAATGCGTGGGGCCACAACAACTGTGGAGTACGTATTATATTTTATGTTATTTATAATGCGTGGGGCCACAACAACTGTGGAGTACGTATTATATTTAATGTTATGTTACTTATAATGCGTGGGGCCACAACAACTGTGGAGTACGTATTATATTTATGTTACTTATAATGCGTGGGGCCACAACAACTGTGGAGTACGTATTATATTTTATGTTACATGAAGTATGGGGCCACAACAACTGTGGAGCATACACTACATGAGACACAGCAATTGTGACATGTAGAATACGTGGGGCCACAACAACTGTGGAGTACGTATTATATTTTATGTTATGTGAATTCATGGGGCCACAACAACTGTGGAGCATGAAGTATGGGGCCACAACAACTGTGGAGCATACACTACATGAGACACAGCAATTGTGACATGTAGAATACGTGGGGCCACAACAACTGTGGAGTACGTATTATGTTTTATGTTACTTGAATACGTGGGGCCACAACAACTGTGGAGTACGTATTAATGCACGTTATTAATCAAGACAATTAAATAAGATTCCAAGTTTATGTTAAGTCAAGTTTCAGATCAAGTTCATGTTATGTTATGCTCACGTACATGTTATGTTCATGTTCATGTTATGTTCCAAGTTCATGTTCACATCATGTTATGTTCACGTTTATGATACGTTCAAGCTCACGTTCATGTTATGTTATGTTCATGTCCATGTTATGTTTCACGTTCATGTTATGTTGATTGTTCATGTTATGTTTTAAGCTTAAGTTCATGCCATGTTAAGTCAAGTTCAGTTCACGCTTAAGTTCTGGTTAAGTCATGCTATATGTCAAGTTATACTATGTTTATGTATGACTATAATTATGCATTTATGCTTTTACTGCCATGCATGCATTTTTAACCTGTGTATAAGTTTTATGTTAACTTACTGAGATTTGTAATCAAATCTCACTGTGGTAGTCCCAACTACCATTCCCCCCGAATGGTAGATCTTGTTACAGGACCCAAAGGAGAATTGGAATCTGACCAACTGAATACGGTCGACTAGGCCACGGTGCGATGTTGATGATGGTATAGTATTTAACTTAGGTTAATACTTGTACTTTTGGAGTTGTATCTCAAGTATTCTTTTGATCACAACCATTTTAGACTAGTGTGGTGATCACGGCTTTTTAGTATGCCTTTATGTATGAATTATGTTTCAAGTATTTGGGATATATTTAGTTGGTGCATAGTATTGCTAAAGAAAAAGATTATCCGCTGCGAATATTGCATAATGTTAGATGCATGTTAGGAACATTGCATCTTATATGTCATGAACGGGGGCAGGTAACCTTGTGTTGCATGTCTCGACGCTTCAAATGTCCGTTCAATCCCAAGCGGAATTTGGGGGCGTCACAGGTGGTATCAGAGCAATACGTCTCTGGGTTGTAAATCCACATGTCCTTAGGAAATGCACCAAATACTAGGCTTGAGATTTTAGTCTTCATTAGGCTTGAATTTCTTCGAGATCATGTGCAGAAAAGCGATATAGTAATAGAGTTCACAAACACACATGATCAGTTAGCAGATATTTTCGCAAAACCTTTACCAGAAGATAGATTATATATGATTAGAAGAGAAATAGGTATGAAGCATGTTACGAATATCTCTTAAAGGATAAAACCAGAGTTCATAAATATAAAGAGATATTTTTTTTAATAAAATGCTTCTACATAAACTTGAGGTTCTTAGCCTCATGTTGGAGACGCTCACTCTCTTCATACAATATCATATCATCCCTATTCATGGGAGCTGGCAAGCGGAATGAAGAATCCAGTAGAGTTTTCAGCTGTTTATTCTGCTGCCGAAGGATTCCTTCCCTGGTGTGAGACTCTTGAACAATTCGTTGAAGTACAACAATTTGTTCTTTAAGCCTTTCAACCTCTTGGTTTTTGGCTTGTACCCGCTGGGAAAAAGCAATTATAGAAGATGAGTAGCGAGTCCCAAGACTCACCAAGTCGTAGACAGCATCGGAGTCTGACTTATTAGCCATACTAGTATTTTCTTGCTGCAGCATGGCACCTATGGCAGCTGCAGAAAGGACAGGAGGTTGAGGTGCTGAATACCTCATGGATGGATCTAGGGAAATGTTAGAAGATTGAGCCATTGAGAAAAGAACTGAAAACTTAAGGCGAGAATGTTGAAGGAATGCAGAGGAGTTATAGAGATGAGAATAAGTTTTGATGCATATTGGATTGAGTTGAAGACTGACTTTATAGAGATAACATAAAGAAGAAGACAAACTAGTTTCTCTTCAAATCTTATTTAGTCAAAAGAAATACAAGATATGCTGGACACGCTTTGTCAAAAGTTTCTTACTAAGCCAGCTAGATTAACAGTAGTTTGTCCCTATTTCTCTAGAAAACGATGAACCTCTGCTGTTATCTGCCGATGTTGACCCTGTATCTGAATCCTTTCTCGTTCCAGCTCTTCTATTCGTGGTTGCAGATCATGAGCATACCAATCTGCAAATTTCTTCAACTCTTGGTTTTCTTGCTGTAGCCTTTTATTTTCTCTATCCTTATTAGCAAGCTTCTGTTGTAACTCAGATATTTGGATGTTAAGATGATCAATCTCACTTACCCTCGCCAGTAACCTCCGAGACATGATCGTAACAGAGGCAGCATATTGACTACTGAGCTTCCATGATTCTGTAATAATCTCAGAATCAGTCCTACTAGAAGAACAGTTCGCTGCTCCTATCGTAGTATTGACGACCTCAGGAGAGAAGATTGATGGTTGATGCGTCAAGGGTTCCTGATTCAAGTCTGGAACATTAGTGGAAGAGTTTTGCCCAGCCATTATTTTGTTATGGAAAAACAAAACACAGGTCAAGAAGCGATGTTTTTTCTTTCCGATGGATGAAGATGATCCTGTTTCTTTATAGAAACTCAAAGCCTTCAATCACGGTTGTCATCAACATCAGGCGTTTGTTCAAATCACTAGCCGTATTAAATTCATAGAGTAGGCCCCGAGACTTTGCAGCACTTGTCGGGTCACGGACGGTTCTTTTTTTTTCAAACTATCTACAGTGTTTTAAGCGTGTTTTATGTTTGTACTTGCGTCGATTTCGAGGACGAAATCTTTTTTTTAGGAGGGGAGGATGTAACAGCCCGCTAGAAATTCAATGGTGGAATTTCTATAGACATTAGAAATCTCGTGAAAACCCCATAAGTTTTTACGAATCGGCTAATCGCATAAGTTCTAGTATGTCAACATAATTAGTTTTATCACTCACTATGGTGCCAGAAATGTGATTTTATTTGTTTGAGGTAGTTAGAAGTGTCAGATTACGTTATAGTTTACGCCACTAGACTCAGTTGAATATTTAGGATTTTTCAGTACTAAGTTTATTATGCACTTTTTCGGAGTGAATAGTAACCTCGATAAGCGTACTAAGTGCAGTGGTTTCAAAATCACAGTGTGAAATGTCCAAATTAGGTTAGAGAAGTTTTATTTGGACACTTGGCAAGATCTTAACCACACATAATGAATAGTATTAGATACTTGGCACAAAGAGAAACCATTAGATGGATTTGTGAAGGAAATCAATGTGTGAGATCATGCCACCTAAGCAAAACAGTTTTTTTTCATCTGATCAACCAAATTGAGTTAGATGAAGAGGGTTTCAACCCTAGTAAAACCCTAAATGGTTGGAATCCTTTTGAAACCCCAAAAACTTGGTTGAAACCGAAACCCTAAACGGTTTCCCCAAACCCTAAAGTTGGCATTCAAACCCTTTTTGATCCAATTTCTAGTATTGTGTTTAATCACTTGATTAAATCACTTTCACATGCTATTAATTTCTCAAATTCCTATTATGACATCTTTATCCAACATTTTAAACCTTAGAAATTTGATTGGGCCAAGAAAAATTGGATTTGGGCTTGATAGCATCTCAAACCCTAACCAAACCCCCTTTAAACCCCAAATTGAAGCCCACTTGGTTGAGGCCCACTAAGGCCCACTAAAGCCCACGAATTTTGGCCACCTTGGCATAGCTTCTTGGAGAAATTTCCTCCCCCACTTGGCAGACCATTCATTGCATCAAGTTGCACTCATTAATATGGAGGAACCCACCCCATCAAGTCCCATGTCTCATAGCCTTTGTAAGTTGTCTTTTGCCCCCCACTATCCTCTACATTATGTCACATGTCTACACCTCCACTCAATGATCATTAAGGTCCAAATATTCTCCCTACAGAAGTCTTGAGTCGTGCAAGACACACTTACTTCACTTTAATCATTTCTTCACCCCGTTCTTAGAGAGAAACCCAAAAGAGCTCTCTCGGGCAGATTTCTGGGTCTTTTTGCGTGGAGTTTTTCGACCCTTTGTAAGTATTTTCACACGATGACTCCTTCATAAAAGTTGTTCCTCTTTGAGTCTAGTTTCCGTAGATGTATTTTTCGTATCATTCCATGGTCATTTGGTCGGTCAAAAGTATTTTTAACCATGGAAAGGTCATTCTGGGCGTGAATCTGGAGAGTGTGTTATGTTTTGGAGTTTTTGACCAAGCTAATGGATATATCTTGGTCCGAAAATTTTATGGAGTGTTCTTAGAATGTGTTTAAGAGTTTTCATTGAGGTTTTGTTGCATGAATAAAGATTTTGATGATAGATTTTATTAGATCTAGAAACATGAAAACTGGAAGTGACAAAACAGTTTTTATTTGGATAAAGTTTGAATATTTTGAGGTTTGATCTTACTCTAAAGGCTTTGATATTTTTATATGATGATCCTAAGTCTCTTATTTTCATGTTAGGATGTTATTTTGGAGATATTTAGTATTAGTTTCAAAGATATGATTTTTCTATGCAAGAGAATTTCGGTTAGGCCTAAGATTTGATGTTTTTAGGTTAGATCCATGTTTTATTGGGTTTTAGCCATGTGATTTTAATTTTGATGGTTGGATATTCTTTAGGACACGTTTTTAAACCATGTGATACTTTATTTCAAAGATCTCACCTTCTTAAGCCATTGATCAAGAGATTTATCAAAGCTAGTTAAGAAAAAGTTTCTGTTTTTGGACTAAGTGTAAAATCAAAAACTCCAAGTGTTATTTTTGTGATTTTGGTGACTTTAGTTTGATGATTTAAAGCATGGTTTATCTGAGGATGATGTTATGAATATGTTAGAAGTAAGATTAGATTTTTTGGAATTCTTGGAGATGTTTTGATTTAAGGACAAAGCTTGTGATTCAAGTGTTTTGATCTTTTTACAAAAAAGTTTGGTGTTGATTATTAGCTTTTTCTAAATGGATGTTTCAAGTATGGTTTTAAACTTAGGATTGGAAGATGTTTGTTGTAAAATTTTGGTTTAAGCATGAGTTTTGAAGTTGGAAGGAATTGTAACAAAAATCAAGAGAAATGGCCTATGGATGTTTCGGCCATAGTGTGTTTTCCATAGTGTTGTTTTGTTTTAAATTTTTTTCTGAGTTGATATTTGAGTTTAGAACAAAATTTACATGAGGAATGTAAATTTTGGAAATTTTTGGAGTTAGGATATGAAATCCTTAAGTTATGGGTAAAATGGTCGTTTTCCCACATGTAGAGGGTAAAATGATAATTTTACTCTAAGATAACTTGTTTCCATGTTTCTAATTGTTAGTAATTAAATTTCTAACTTTTAGAATGACCTTTTACAGTTTCTCGTATATCGCACTTTATTCTCGTAGAACGTGACAATCGAGGTAAGTTAGCCTCTAACTTACTATCAGTTTATTGTGTATGTGTGATGGGTAAGAGAACTACAATTTATGTATGTATGTTATCGTATATGCCATGTCATGCTATGTCATTACATGTTTATCTGCTACGTATGATTTAATCTCTCATGAATAATTATCTGTTACATAATCTTTTCTATCATACAATGATGTATGTTATAAGTATGCCATGTTAAGTATGCCATGAAATGTTATGATTAAATCATATTGTGTCATTTACAAGTATACGCCATGTTAGAAAAGTATATGATATTAATTAATATCTCATGCATTAAGAAAGATAAGACATGTTATGTTACGTATAATACGTGGGGCCACAACAACTGTGGAGTACGTATTATATTTTATGTTACGTGAATACGTGGGGCCACAACAACTGTGGAGTACGTATTATATTTAATGTTACGTATATACGTGGGGCCACAACAACTGTGGAGTACGTATTATATTTTTATGTTACGTGTATACGTGGGGCCACAACAACTGTGGAGTACGTATTATTTTTTATGTTACGTGTATACGTGGGGCCACAACAACTGTGGAGTACGTATTATATTTTATGTTACGTGTATACGTGGGGCCACAACAACTGTGGAGTACGTATTATATTTTATGTTACGTGTATACGTGGGGCCACAACAACTGTGGAGTACGTATTATATTTTATGTTACGTGTATACGTGGGGCCACAACAACTGTGGAGTACGTATTATATTTTATGTTACGTGTATACGTGGGGCCACAACAACTGTGGAGTACGTATTATATTTTATGTTACGTGTATACGTGGGGCCACAACAACTGTGGAGTACGTATTATATTTTATGTTACGTGTATACGTGGGGCCACAACAACTGTGGAGTACGTATTATATTTTATGTTACGTGTATACATGGGGCCACAACAACTGTGGAGCATGAAGTATGGGGCCACAACAACTGTGGAGCATACACTACGTGAGACACAGCAATTGTGACACGTAGAATACGTGGGGCCACAACAACTGTGGAGTACGTATTAAGTCAAGTTTCAGATCAAGTGCATGATAAGTCAAGTTTCAGATCAAGTTCATGTTTTGTTATGTACACGTACATGTTATGTTCATGATCAAGTTATGTTCCAAGTTCATGTTCACATCATGTTAAGTTCACGTTTACAGTATGTCTCAAGTTCACGTTTATGTCATGATATGTTCAAGTTTATGTTATTTTCAAGTTCATATTTATGTTATGCATGTTTACGTTCATGCTACATTTCAAGTCCATGTTATGTTTTAAACTCAAGTTCATGTCATGTTAAGTCAAGTTCAGTTCACGTTTAAGTTCTGGTTATGTCATGTTATATGTCAAGTTATGCTATGCTTATGTACGACTTTACTTATGCATTTATGCTTTTACTGCCATGCATGCATCTTTAACCTGTGTGTGAGTTTTATGTTAACTTACTGAGATTTGTAATCAAATCTCACTGTGGTAGTCCCAACTACCATTCCCCCCGAATGGTAGATCTTGTTACAGGACCCAAAGGAGAATTGGAATCTGACCAACTGAATACGGTCATCTAGGCTACGGTGCGATGTTGATGATGGTATAGTATTTAAGTTAGGTTAATACTTGTACTTTTGGATTTGTATCTCAAGTATTCTTTTGATCATAACCATTTTGGACTAGTGTGGTGATCACGGCTATTTAGTATGCCTTTATGTATGAAATATGTTTCAAGTATTTGGGATATTTTAGTTTGGTGCATAGTATTGCTAAAGAAAAAAATTATCCGCTGCGAATATTGCATAATGCTAGATGCATGTTAGGAACATTGAATCTTATATGTCATGAACGGGGGCAGGTAACCTTGTGTTGCATGTCTCGACGCTTCAAATGTCCGTTCAATCCCAAGCGGAATTTGGGGGCGTCACAGTTATGGTGGATCTAGTAGACTGAGGCACATCTCTAATGGTTTCAGAGACCTGAGGAGTGTCTGAACTAGCAATACTAGCATTAGGAGTTCCTTTCTTATTACGATGGTAGCAGGTCTCAATAACATGGCCAGGACGTTTACAATAATGAAAAAACAACTTATTGGAGCGACGGTTTCGAGGACCATGCTTTCTTGAACTAGACTGCTAAGGTTGGCCAAAGAAGGAAACTGATGGAGTGGTAGCCAAGACACTAAGCGTGTTTTGAGTTTGTAATGTCTACAGATGAGTTTCCTCATGGATCAGCTTATTGACAAAAATATCTAGAGGAGTCGGAGTGCAACTAGCAGTTGACCACGGATCAACTCAAAGTCATCATGTAGGGCCATGAGAAACTTATAGAGATGATGCATTCAGTTGGATCCTTCCAGAGTTAGCAGAGAGATCAATCTGATTCTAGATTTAACAAAGACGATCAAAGAAGTCATTGATGGATTGGCCAGGCTCCTATCTAAGCTTATATAACTCGACCATAAGTTGGTACTCTCTGTATCCATGAGGAGTAGTATAATGGCTCGCTAATATAGTCTAAGCAGATAGAGTATCATCATAGCTACCAAGTAGGTTGAAAATAGTCAGAATAGAGGTGTTGTGCCTCCAGGTAAGAATCTGGCGTTTATGGGTATCCCATTTGAGAATGCATTGTTGAGATTGTTTTGCTTGTTCATCTCCTTTTTACACCGGCTTTGTCCAATCACCAATTAATAGAATCAAAATTTATGGCCTTAAAGAAAGCTGCGAAAAGACTGAGACCACATCAACTAGTTTCTACCATTTAATATCACATGAATAGGACAAAGAATCTCATTGTTTTGAGCCATTATATGATCAGATATACAAAAATAGACTGTAAAAATGAGATCAATGCATGAAAATATACATAAAACACTTAGATTGAAAAAAGTCAATGCAATGGTCAAAGGCAACAATCAATGATCAAAGTCAAAGGTCAACAGTGTTGACGTGGACGTTGCAATATGGTGATGTGGTTGTTGACAAGACTAGGGCTGACGTCAGCGATGTGATGCATGTGTGTGGTGCTTGGATGTGTAGATGCAAAGTGAGTGCAAGCTCCAGTCTGTTTGATTTTGATGCCATTGAGTCGGTCTCAATAAGATCTTCCAAATGATCAAAATAAAGCTTTAGGCACATTGGTTTTGAAATTTTATAGTAGTCGTTACAGTGATTGCAACTATTTGATGCTAGTGAGCAACACTTGAATGGCTCATCCATACAAGGCAGAATCAGTGGAAGATTCTTGGGAATGATGAAAACTACTAGTAATTAAAGGATGAGAGTAGTGGCTTTGATACCATGTTAGAATTGTATTAATTAATAGCCTTACTCAACCAAAGTGGGACTCACATAACACATATACACTAACACTCATGTACATATCATTGACCAAGATTGTTCGTAGCTCAACAATGGTTGCACAAATCTCTATGGGAACAATATCTATAATGGCAGCACGTATCTTTGTGTGTACAATTTTAGCGATGTAATCTGTACATCTAGTTGTTGTGGTCGATGTAGTAAGCCTTCTTCAAGCTTGAGTACTCATGCTCTCAGTAGGCTTTAGCCTTTGCTACCTAAGGAGCTGGCCCGCGCTTTTGCCCAAAGTAATGGTATTTAGCGACTCAATTTGTGATTGTCGACGCTCAATCGGAGTCATCTCCACTCTTGCAGACATAAGTAGTCTAAAAATCATCAACGCATACGGTAGACTACTTCCGATCAAGTACAGTGACGCAGCTTGGATTCGGGTAAGGTAATATAGGGGCAAATAAATATGGTAGCCTCTTGCCAATCATTTATCTTGTGCCCAAGTTTAAAAAATGTTCATCTCGTGCATTTCTATTATATGAAGAGAAGTGTTACAACCACAAAAGGATCTTACAAAAATAAACTCACAAATTGATATGGCTTTATATAATACTTCAAATTTACTTTACAATAAAAGTAGTTTTATAATTTAACGTAGTACATCAAACCACGTCAGTTTGTGGGTTTATTTTTATGAGATTTATTTGTGGATAAAGCATTTCTCTTATATGAATGACGCGATGCCTTTATGCCCTTTTCCATTCACAGTCCCTCACCATTTGAAAACTCCATTTTATAGTTTCCTTGCACCGACTGACAAAAAGAGAACAAAAGAAAAGAAAAGAAAAGGATAACAAAGATGGTGTGCGACTAGATTGTATTGATAGTTTGTAGTGTGTATTATTTGATGGGGTTAATAAAAAATTATTAGTTTAACCCAAAAAATTAAAAGAAACAATCGACCAACTTTTCAAAAAGTATGAGAGATTTTCTTTTACCCTCAAAACTTGTAGGGCTTTGTGTATTGGTCCATTCTCAGGCATGCAAAGGCAAAAAGATATCAATTAGAAAGGTGTCTATACCCACATAATATGTAGGGCTTTCTTTGGTCCATATGGTCCATAGCCATTAGCAAATTGAAACTCCCCTTTCATCTTTCTCTGCAAAATTCACAGTCACCAGCTCCTCTGTTTTCACCTGCATAATTTCAATGTTATAAACAAATATGTCACTCCTCATTTTCTATTGAGTATGACCCGTGACAGGGTAACCAACCTTCATCATTCTTGCTATATTTCAACACATCGAAAGTTTGATTATATTTATAAAATTTGATTAATTAATATGAGATTTGATATTCCTCCGAAGCAAGTGAGGCTATATTAATAAAACACGAGATATAATCCCTCTTTTTAAAAAAAAAATATTTAATGTGTGATTTAAAATGTTTGGTTACCTTAATAATCTACCCACTTTATATGAGTTATCCATATTTCAAAGGTGGGGATTGAGGTGATTCGTGTCAAATTTTAACACGAATCCGATACTTGAGACAAAATTACCTTACTTCGAGGGTGTGTCTATAAAGAGTACTCACCAAACTAGATGAGGATTGAGTAGGTGTTGATGGTTGTACCATTTATAAAATTGTTTAAAAAATCAGTGAGTAATAGTACTATTTGATCTTTAGCAAAATGTTTTTGAATCTCAATAATCGGATTGCTGTCGATTGCTATGAGTAAAACATTTTGATTTATTTTTTTAATTGGGCAGTGAGATAGATTAGTGAATTGGAGTGCTTTATTTTTTGACTTTGCGGAACTGAAATCTTGCTTTTGCTTTGTGATACACAGTAGGCATACAAAATTACTTAAAATATCCTACATAAATAAATGTACGTAGCTGGAAATGATACCAAAATCTAAGATGGGACGTTACAACATTTCTCTCCGGTGTATAAAATTGCTTTATTTTGGACACTCCAATGTTGTGCCATCAATTTAAGTAATTAATTATCAGGTAATTTCAGGGTATGGATATAATATGATACTCAAAATATAGTAATGTCTAATTTATTGGTTAAAATGCTATTGAGTGCCAAATATAGTCCAATCCAATATACCAAAGTGGGAAATAAAATGTCTGATACAAACTGAAGAATAGCATACTAACTTTTTCAAATAAAACTCAATTATAAAAACAAAAAGTATCTTCTATATTCTACCAAATAGGAGAAGAGTACAGCTGTCCACGTGTTTGTTAAGACTTGGATGTTAGCTTTTCCTTTAAGAAGTTGATGGCAAAGTTTGACTTGATAGCCAATCTTGACTTGAATTTTCTTGATCACAATCTTTTATCACTCTTTCGGGGGATGATAGGGGAGCTCCGGAAGGTATTTATAAGTGTTCAACTTCTCCTTCAATCATTTCTACAACTTTCTTCATAGAATGACGATTACTAGGATTCGTTTGTATACACCATAATGCGGTAATGATCATCTTCCTAACTATCTTTTTGTCCTCTTCAGCAGCACATTCCATTTCAATATCTTTCCCATCTTTGAATTGATCATACACCCAGGTAGGAAAATAAATCTGGCTTGAATGTTCGACACAGGCATTCAAGTTCTTTCTTTTGCCTACCAATTCCATCAAGAGTATTCCAAAACTATAAACATCCACCTTGTATGAAATACCTCCAATGGTTTTGTAGAACAATTCAGGAGCCATATATCCCAATGTCCCTTTTGTAGCAGTCAAAGAAATAGTATTGTCTTCTATCGAATACAATTTTGCTAAGCCAAAATCAGAGATCTTAGGGGTGAAATTCTCATAAAGTAGGATGTTATGAGGTTTGATATCGAAATATAAAATTTGCATGTCATATCCTCGATGTAAATACTCAATCCCACGAGCCACTCCTAGAGCAATATTTTATGTTTTCTCATTGTCTAGGAAGATACTTTCCTCCAACGAGAAAATGTATTTATTGAGAGATCCTTTGGGCATAAAGTCATATACAAGAGCATGCTTTGATCCATGAACGCAATAACCAATGAGTTGCACCACATTAACATGATGAATCATTCCAATAGTTTCCACCTCATTGATAAAATCTTGCCCATTTGTTTTCGCCTGGCCTAACATTTTTACTGCCATAAGACATCCAATTCGAAGTGTTCCTTTAAATACTGTGCCATATCCTCCTTCGCCCAATTTTTCCCTAAAACCTTTGGTGATCTTCTTAATTTCTGAGAAAGAGTATCTAATTGGCATGAAATTATTTTGGCTTTGTAGGAATTCTTCAAGGGCGTCGTATATGGATAAATGTCTCCTTCGCCATTTATATATAAAAAATGCAATCACAAATGAAGTGCCTAGTGCAGTGATTGCCCCATGCCATCCTAGGAAAAAAAAATCACCAAAATAATTAAGAGAAAACGATGCTAATATTGTTTCAGTACTACATATTGTCCCCATTTTGGTTTGTTTGAAAAGATAGTTAGACCTTACAACTGCATGACTTTCAAAGCTTTAATTTGTTAATTAGCATTTAGTTATTTATTAGAAATTAAACTATTTTCTTGTTTTGTTGCCTAAGGAATGATCTGTTAAAAGATGAAAGAATATAAAGAGATCAGAGAGATCATACAGATTCGTACCGATGAGCCCAAATCCAATAGAAAGAGCTGCGACACATGTTGCATGAGAAAAGAGATCAATTAATTTATATAGAAAGTCATGATTAAAGTAATCTGTATAAACAACTACTGTATTCATTTATGTTACCAATAAATATAAATAATATGTTGTATAGTTGCATCTATATATTTTTTTTTAAGTCTGGGCTCTTTCTGTAGATTGGGTTGAGCATGCATGATATATAGAATACTGAACTTTTATTATAAGGACATAAGAGGGGCTTGGAAGGAAAACGCTGACTTGGCAACGTCTGATTTAGAAACAAGTTAATTGAAAAATTCAACTCATAAGAAAACTGACGCACATATCGGCATATTAATAGATCCTGAGATGTAAAAGAGGTCATAAGAAAACTGACCCACATATCGGCATTTTGAGATCATCACTGATACGGGCACAAGGTTATAATACGACGTACCACCAATCAATGCTAGCTATATTATACATCTAACGTACATCTTATATAAATATGGAGATAGAAAACTCACCTGCACCTACCAGAAGACGTTGTAAGAAATTAAATCCTGCATGGTTTGATCCAAAAAATGGTATAACATCAGCGTCTGGAATCTTCAATTAAAAATCAGGTCATTATAATGCTAGTTAATCAGAACTGTGGAAAATGGCACTAGAATTGGTTTTTTGAGATAAAAAATTTTGTGTCAAAAAATTCGAATTTCGTCCCTAAAAGTCTCGGGAGACGAAAAATTTGTCTCTATTTTATCTCAAAAAGACAGTCTCAGAAACTTTTCAGAGATGTCTCCAAAAAGTATTTTTAGGGACAAAATTGGGCAGAACCAATCGAAACCGTTCGAAGGAGAACTTTTTTTTTAGACAAAAAAATATCGTCTCAGAATCAAGTTCGAATGACAAAATTTTTGTTCAAACAACATGAAATGTTAATTCGAACCAATAACCATATCTGACCAAGTCCGTTAGAACAAACAAGTTGGTAAGTGACTTTAGTTCGAAGAAACATATTAATTGTTCGAACAAACAATCAATTTATAGAAATCTTCTGTTTGAACGGAGTTTTAAAAATAACTTTATTCGAATGAGTATTTAATTGTTCGAACGAACGCATGGATTGTATTTCCCGATACGTTCGAATGGGTTTTTTGTTGTTCGAATGAATATGTTTTTGTTCGAATGTATGCATAAATGGTAATTTACCATTCGAACGGGTAAATTAAAGTTCGAACGGTATTGATCAAACAAAATGAAATTCATACTAATACATATTGTAATCTATATACATCAAATTATAATCTATATACATCAGTTGTTCAAATGTTTACAAACATCATAAATAAAGACAATTAAAAAAATCAAATGAATTATGATTGTGGTGGTAGTGGTGGCATAGGGTTTTGGGACATCATTGATTGAAATTGTTCAAATATTTTTTGGTTATATAATTGTAGCATCTCTTCTAATCTTGCCTCTAAATCTGCTGCTTGATCTAATCGGGTCAACAACTTTTTTTCCTTCGACCTCAATCGTTCTATCTCAAGTGCAACTTCCTCTAATTTTTTAGTCTTGTCGTCATTCGATCTGGCTTTAGAAGAGGATGAAGATGTTGAGGATGGCTTCACGCAATGTCCTAAGCCCCTCAAATATCCAGAACATGATCCAAAAACTTGAAAAAAGATTTGAGCATCATTGACAGATGATTCATCAGATGGATCCGCAGCAGTGTCTTTAAGAGATATCATCTTGTCCTAGAAAAAGAAAAACATTAAAATTAGTATATGTAAAAAAAATATATTTATACAATGGAATTAAATAAACTTAAACTTACATAATTTGCCTCTGCCTCAGGATTGCTCCAAACATCATCACGATTGTTATGTGCTTTAGCATACAATTGGGTCAGATCATAATCAGTAGGATTTTCTTCTTGCTGCAAAATGAAAATTAATATCATAATTTTTATACCAGAAAAGTGTATATATTCAGATTTAATGGAGACTAAAATAACTAACCATTTTTTTTACAAGCGATGAAAAGATCAAGAACCCGTATGATGGTGTATCGTTAAATTTGATCTATTTGCTTTGTTCACTGTACTCCGTTTCTAAAAAAAAGTATTATAATTTAATGTTTAATACATCTATTATAAATTATTAAAAAAAAGATAGTAACGAAATTACCTGATAAGCAGAATCTTCAAACAGATCACAAACTTTCTCCCATTCGTTTGGTGGCATTGCTTGGAATGGATTTTGACGCGCCTCTATTGTAGTACTGAACTTCTGATAGTGTGCATGGCATCGACCTTTGTACCTCCGGAATGCATTCAACATCAGTTCCTCAATCATTAGTCGATCCTCTCGCTGACCAAAATTTAGTTCAAACTCGTCCTTCAAAGAATTATAAACAATTAGTATAATTTCAAACATTATTTAAATAAAAATGTTATACAAAGTAACTTATATTACCAGACAACAATTTTTGATGTGGTCTTTCACATCTTGGGGAACTTTAGCCCAGGAGGATATAGCCATCGGTGCATACATGCGAGTAAGTGTACCAATATAAGAAGCAAGCCAAGCTGCTGAATCCCAGAGCTACCGGTGTGATCATCAGATATATCAACTTTAATTTTACCTACTTTCCTTACTTTCTCTATGCAGACACCCCTCGTAATGCCTCTAACTCAACGCCAGTTTACAACAACTATATATACAAAAATTAAAACATATATTTTAATTAAATTATTTTATTTGAAATATATACAGTGATTAAATACCTTGTTCTGGTTCTGTTGATGGTGGCCCACCATTGTTGGCAGGTGAAACACACGGGGAGTTAATAAGTGGTAGGAATGGCTCACGTGTTCTTTTGCGTTTAGGAGACATATCTGTTTGAAATTATAATAAATTATTATTCGAACAAGATGCATGAAATATCTTTCTAAGAATTATACCTATACAAATATTTGTTTGAAAATCATTCGGTATCAGTTTTGCTGGACCAGTCGCTCTCATCCTCAGTAGACACTTCAGTTGATTCATGTTCTTCCGACATGTCACCTTCAATTACTTTGGGTTGAACATCTTCTCTGCGCAATGGGACCATGTCATAATGGCTTAGATCAACAAATAGATTGATGCCTGATTCATTTTCTTGATATGCTTCTTCATGGTCTGGACTATCAACTTCTTCATAAGATTTGTCTGCCTTTGGAATATAATCATATACATTTCTTGACGCAAACTTCTCGACTATCCACCATGGATTTCCGAACTCCGGATCATCTAAATAAAAAACTTGATTTACTTGGCATGCAAGAACGAATGGATCGTCCTCATACCATTTGCAAGATATATTGACACTTACAAAATATTCATCCTTACGCACTCCCAACCTAGGATTTGAGACATCCCACCAATTACATTAAAATAACCCGACCATATATCCCCCCACATACTTTAATGCTATGATATCTTCTACAATTCCGTAAAAATCGATATTGGCTTCCTTCGACAACAACCCCACAATTTTGAGTTTTCCTATATCGTTCTTTGTCTGCTATGTAAAATCTATATCCACGCACCAAACATCCTGAAAATTGGATAGCCCGCTTAGATGGACCACATGCCAAAGCATATACTTCTGGTGAGATTTCACCTGAATGTTCATTATATTTTGATGCAACATACATAAATAAATTTTATTCTACTTATATCAATATCATATATAAATATGGTGACACCTACAAATTGTATAAAATTTAAAATACTTGTTCATAATTTTTTTTAATAATATTGTATGTTCAAACCATGAGGCAAATTTTTCTTCGTGCGTCTTTTCTACGTCAGTCACACCATTCGTGTAAAGTGGTTGAATATGTTCGCTGCGTATGTTAATGTGAGTTATTAATTTGTATCAATATATACTATATTATTAGAAATGCACTTAAAAATACTAGTAAATTAGATGATCATCACTAACCTCAAATAGTGTTCAATCTCTTCACAATTATTTAAGACATACCATCGAGCTCTTTCAAACTCTAGCCCACATAGGTCATAGCCCCCTTGTGCACCTATAGGACATACTTTCTGGGAAAACACAGTAAATGCTGACGAAACTCTCATTTGTCCACCTTCATAATTTTGATCTGGTCTCATAAATCTAGTATCAACCCCATGAAAATACATTGAACAAAATGTATGTCACTCATTATGAATATATGACTCTGCAATCGATCCTTTCGGGCGAGCCTTATTCCCCACAGATCGCTTAAGTTTTCCCAAAAACCGTTCAATAGGATACATCCATCTATACTGAACGGGACCAGCAACTAAAGTCTCACGAGGGAGATGCACAACCAAATGAACCATTACATTAAAGAATGAAGGCGGGTACAAACTCTCCAATTTACACAATATCAATGCAATGTCAGCTTCCATTTTTAATAAGGCATCAACTTTCAACGTTCTACTGTAAATACTTTTGAAAAATCGCTCTAATTCTGTGATAGCTGTACGAACATCTAGAGTAAGTTTTCCGCGCACACCAACTGGCAACAATCGCTGCAGAAATATATGGCAGTTGTGACTTTTTAGACCAGTTATCTTCCAATCATGAGGTCGAACACATCTTGACATGTTCGAAGCATAACCATCAGGTAATTTGATTGTCATGTACCAATCACATAATTTCTCTCTCATCAGTTGAAAGTGTATACCATCCAAGGGGCATATAAGCTGATGACCCAGTATCTTGCAAATGCAACTCCAATCTAATTCCCAACTCTTTCAAATCTTTACGAGAGTTGACCGTATCTTTTGTTTTCCCTTGTATTGACATCAGGGTACCCAAAATATTCTCACATATATTTTTTTCAATGTGCATAACGTCTAGATTGTGACGCAATGTCAAGGTAGACTAGTATGGCAACTAAAAAAAAATACTTTTTTTGGTCCAATTCAATTCCACTGCTTGTCTTTTCCTCTTTCGGCATCTTGCATTGTTTCCAAATCTGTTGTCTGAAACATCTTCCAATTAAGTGAGAATATCACTACCAGAATACTCTAGCAGTAATGACCTATGCTCAACCCTTCCATCAAACATTACTCTATTTGAACACCATCTATGATCATGAGGTAGATATTGACGGTGTCCCATGAAACATAATTTTCGGTCATTCGTTAACCACAGAAATTGTGTATCTTTTGTTACAAACAGGACAAGCCATTTTTCCTTTTGTGCTCCACCCAGAAAAGTTCCTGTATGCTGGAAAATCATTTATTGTCCAAAGTATTGCAGCATGCACCTTGAATTCACGTGAAGCGGCCGCATCATATGTATTGACACCCTGTTCCCACAACTCTTTCAACTCTGCCATCATTGGCTGCAAATATACGTCTATTTCATTTCTTGGTGACCTTGGCCCTGTGATCAATAGAGTCATCATAAAATAAGGATCATTCATACACTTCCATGGTGGCAAATTATAAGGCAATATTATGACAGGCCAGGTGCTATGAGAAGTGCTCATGTTGCCAAATGGATTAAAGCCATCAGTTGCTAAACTAAGATGTACATTGCGAGGTTCTTCGGCAAACCATGGATACTCATCATCAAATTTCTTCTATTGTAAGGAATCTGCAGGATGAGTGAGGAATTGATCATTTTGAACTCTTTTTGTATGATGCCAAGTCATATCTTTCGCAGTCATCCGGGAAGTAAATAATCTCTGAAGTCGAAGAATAAGTGGAAAATGTCTTAGCACTTTATGGGATACATTACGCTTATCTTATGTCCATCTTGACTCATGACACACCGGACATGATTCACATTCTGCATATTACTTCCAAAAGAGAACATAATCATTCTTACATGCATGAATGATATTATAATCAAATCCTAACCCTCGCTTCAATTTCTTCGCTTCATAAAAATTTTGAGGTACTATGTTATCTTCTAGCAGAGCCTCTTTAAATAATTCAAGCAGTATATCGATGGCCTTTGCAGAAATACGACAAATAGATTTAATATGGAGCAACCTGACAGTGAATGACAACTTGCTATGACGGGTGCACCCTTCATACAATTCTCGTTGTGCATCCTCCCACAGTGATCCAAAGTCTTCATTTCCCTCAAATGATTGCGTAGATGTTCCTTCTCCAACCCCGGCACCAAATATACCTGCTCCAAGATCCCCTAATATTTCAGTCATATCTTCTCCATTATCATATCTATCATCAGAAACATCAACATTTATGTCCTCCATGTCGATCTCGTTACATTCATCCATCTGATTGAGATGACTGCCAAATCTAACTCCTTGGGGAAATGGTTCTCCATGTAAAACTCAATGTGAATAT
The DNA here is from genome assembly GCA_011037825.1 of Carya cathayensis. Classification (NCBI taxonomy): domain Eukaryota; kingdom Viridiplantae; phylum Streptophyta; class Magnoliopsida; order Fagales; family Juglandaceae; genus Carya; species Carya cathayensis. The sequence continues at coordinate 146,169 of QGSO01000794.1, read as the reverse complement.
TTAGAATCAATTCCATTTACGAATAAATGATTCTCCACAGCCATCATATTATATGAACTAAGGTTTTTGTACTTCTTGCATAGGCATCTTATAAATTCTCGACCATCAACTCTCCCACAAGAAAATTCTAAGAAAGACTTCACCCCTTGTGCATATTGCTTATAGTCTCGACCAAGTCTATCTCCCAACAACATCCAACTCTTATCCATTTATAAAAAAACCCAAATCATTGGATAAACACTATCAATAAACTATTACAATACACGTGTTTAATTACCCTAAACTTTTAAGGTAGTTGGTCCTATCCCATTCGAGAGACTATCATCTATATCGCATATATACTCAGTCCAAAACTCGTATGTTAGTAAAAATTTCGGCAGCATTTCCCTACAATTCTCCAAGTATGATAGTCACGATAAGTCGTCGACCCTATTCATGGGCCAAGAAACTTATGAACTACATACTCGAAGAATGTAAGAAAATGCTAAATCAAAATTTTAATTGACTAATACAGAAGTTTTAACTAAATATATATGCCATATAGATGATAGAATCTCAAACTGTCCACTTTGGACAATTCAAGAGTTATACCCAAACATTCTTTAAGAGAATATTTGGTCACAACTCTCGAATGGGTCTAAGGTTTAACTGCATGTAAAATAACTACAAAATCCAAGCGCTCAGTAGTAAACATAACAAGCATAGATCACAAATACATGGGAAGATTATATTATAAGTATACATGATGGGCCCTTAAAGATTTTGAAATATTTAATACTTGAGTACTTAAATATTTTCAAATATTTAATTATAATTTTTTAATTAAATATCTTATTATTATATTTTGAGTATTAAGCTATTTAATTAGAGTACTTAGATATAATTAATTATAAATTAGAATTCTTTAATTAACTATTGTATAAGTATACATTATGTATTAATCATCTTAATACTTGAATACTTAAATATTTTTAAATATTTAATTATAATTTTTTAATTAAATATCTTATTATTATATTTTAAGTATTAAGCTATTTAATTAGAGTACTTAAATATAACTAATTATAAATTATAATTCTTTAATTAACTATTGTATAAGTATTCATTATGTATTAATCATCTTAATACTTGAATACTTAGAATATTTTTAAATATTTAATTATAATTTTTTAATTAAATATCTTATTATTATTTTTTAAGTATTACGCTATTTGATTAGAGTACTTAGATATAATTAATTATAAATTATAATTATTTAATTAACTATTGTATAAGTATACATTATGTATTAATCATCTTAATACTTGAATACTTAAATATTTTCAAATATTTAATTATAATTTTTTAATTAAATATCTTATTATTTTATTTTAAGTATTAAGCTATTTAATTAGAGTACTTATATTTAATTAATTATACATTATAATTCTTTAATTAAATAATGTATAAGTATATTTTAAGTATTAATCATCTTAATAGTTGAGTACTTAAATATTTTCAAATATTTAATTATAATTTTTTAATTAAATATCTTATTATTATATTTTAAGTATTAAGCTATTTAATTAGAGTACTTATACCATCAGTTGCTAATCTATTTAATTACAGGACTTAAATATTTACAATTATACATTATAATTACATTTTAGAACTACATTATAAATATGTATTTAATTGATACTGTTCGAACAAACACTCAATAAGTTCGAACGGAATTCTGGTCGAGTTAGATTCCGTTCGAACGGAGTAAAAATCAATTTGAACTGTATTCAGAGCATTCGAATGGGACCAAGCTAGAAACCAGTCACGAAACAGCAAAAAACTGAACCACAAAACACAATTTTCACATACACGATGCCATATTTCAATACAATACATTGAAAACTAAATGATTATCCATAAATATGATTATTAAACAACTTAGAAAACTAAGAAAACTTACCTCTAATTTTTGCAATCTAATAAAAATATCAATCCACAATACCTATATATATGCATAAAACACATTAACTTGCTGTTCTATCCCAACAAATAAATGCAACAAATATCAAGATACTTGTAAATGAAAATCAGAATGAAAAATAACAAAAAAAAAAACATATTACCTCTTGTCCTTGTCCTTTCTCTCTCAAGAATCTCTTCTCTCTCATTGCTTTCAAGCTCTCTCTCTCCACAACACTCTCTCAAAGCCTCTGCCACGCTCTCTCTCCCTTTCTCAAACTTCAATCTGAATGAAAATGAAGTGAAATAATCGGATTAATAATATGTGCATTTCCGTTTGAACTTATTTTTTAGAAGTTCGAACGCGAAAATAAAATAACTGCGAATTTTTCCCACATTATTTTCCCTTTCGAACTAATATTTTGGGAGTTCGAACCAGAAAAAAAGAATATTCTCCAGCATATACCGATAACATAAAAATATGAAAACTAATAGTACTGTAATACTTTATAATATAATCTAAGTACTTGGTTTATTACTAATATACAAACTAAATATATTAGAAATATGTATTTTATACTTATATTTAATGCAATGTTTTACTATATACTTAGTATATTACCTTATAATGCAATGCTTTACACAATACTATTTTATACTCATCTAATGCATAATATATATACTATTACATATATATATATATATATATACTAGTTACTTACAATATCTATAAGTAACTACTATAAAAATCTATACTATATATATAGTTATCTAATATATATATTATATATACTAGTGGGAACTTTTTTATTAGTACTAATATTAGTATTATATACTAGTATTAGTAATATAAAACGTATTGTTTTACCTCTTGTACTTATATATATATATTTTTTATGAATTATTATATAATTCATTCGAACTTATATCCTTTCCGTTCGAACGAAATTACGTTATATAAGCCGCGATATAGTTTCTTCTCCATTCATTTTGTGCATCCTCTCATTCGAACCTATGATCGAATCCTCCGCCATTTGCAGCCACAACGCTGCCACCAACTCCGACCAAGTCCTAAAATCTCCTAGAACAAGAGGTATGAGTTAAATGGGTTTTATTTTTATTGGTTTTTTCGTTAGTTTTTTGGGGGGGGGGGGTCAGATTTTGAATCAATCCAACCCCATTTTATTGTTTTGGGGCCAAATGACACAAAAATAATCGGTAGAAATGATGGGGCTTTACTCCTAAATCATTTCTACCGATTAAAATCTTGGATTATAGTGAAAAACTATTTTGTAGATTCGGGACTAAGTCGACTCAGCCATGTCTGTTTGGCTCAGTTCCGTTCGAATGACGATAAATTCCATTCGAATGAAATTCAAGGCCATTCAAATTAAATTTAGGTTCATTTGAATGGAATATAAGTTTATTCGAATGGAATTTAGGCTCATTCGAATGGAGTTATATGAGGTCATTTGAATGAATTTTATGTTCATTTGAATGACTTTAAATTCCATTCGAATGAAACTAATTTAATTCGAATGGAATTAAAGGCCATTCGAATTGAATTTTAATCATTTGAACTAAATATCACTCCTTGGCAGCCCTTATTTGAACGTATTAGAATCCATTCGAATAAGCAGTTGCCAAACATGGCAGCACAACATCATCATTCCTCTAATTCACTTTAATTAGATTACATAATTATTTTATAGATCAACAGTATGCTAATGGCAAGCAGCAGCGGAAGAAACGTTTCTGACCCCAGACAGTCGAAAGTAGTGAAGTAGCTCCTTCTCAGCCGACCCTAAGGCCTATACTAGTTGAGCGGGAGATCATTCTGGGTGATTTCCGTGACCTCACTTGGGAGGGATAGAGCATACATGACATCATCACCGATTGTGGATGGACCCCGATCTGTCGACAGAGGGGCATAACATATCATGAGATGGTCGGTGAGTTTTATCGTGCCATGGGAGAGCAGTCTGGTGATGCTCTGTACTACAACTTAGTAGTCTAGGAAGTGAGTATTATCTTCTTTCCCCGTATAATTGCTGAGTTTCTTGATCTGCAGCGTGAGCCAGGTGTATATCCTGCAGCAGCAACAGCGAGAATAGCGACTGCACCATCTGGAGAGGACACAACAGTCGCATCCTCATCGCCAGTGCCGGATGTACAGACCGTAGAGCTGGATGTTGGCTCGGATGATAGTGAGAGGGGCGATGAGGTACCTGATGATGGTCTCACAGACGATCAGGTTCGTGACCTAGTGCGAGACCCTTCGGCTCCTCCATATGATGGCAGTAAAGTGATCCGACAGGCCGACTGTATAACATTTTTCAGAATGCTTAATTTGATTGTCAGGCATAACATTGATCCAAAAAAACACAAGACTGATTTCAGGATTGAGCAGGCCAGATTTTTGTTACGGTTAGCATAGGGGGAGGCGATTGATCTGGCATTATATTTCTTCCTCCACATTTGAACAGAGTCACGCTATTCGGGTGAAGGTAGTCTACCATTTGCACTGCTAATATCTAGCCTCCTACTCCAATCAGGGGTTACAGTGACTTCGACTTAGTGGAGGTCGTCACAAATGGGGCCCGTTAACAAGATCACATTCAGCAAGAGCAAGGGTCACTTGCCGAAGACTCCTGTAGTACTACAAGATCAGCCTCCACCTACTGATCCAGCTTCTACTGCTGCTGCCCCTATTGAGAGACACCCTTCTGGGCTACTCTGGATGAAGTACGAGCTATATTGGCGGAGCACCGCGAAATTATATTGAGGGACTTTATTCAGCCATGATGGAGAAGTTTAAGGACCTAGAAGGATGCTTACAAACCTTACAGGAGGATTTTGGTTTATTTAATAAATAAATATTGTTAGTTATTATTTTACTTTTTTTATGTTGTATAGAACATCTAACTCATTTTGAGATGTAATTAATGCAGTATGGTTTTTATTTTTAGTGTTTGCTAGCCTCTTTATTGTTAATTATATTTTCTTCTCATTATACTTAATGTTCACGATAATTGAAAAAATGACACTATCTTTAAATTAATATTTAGTTAACTAAAATATTTTTAAATTAATTACATAAAATTAATTTATGAATTTATAAATATTTTAATTCATTGTAAATCATAATATATAATATATAGAACTTTTTATTTGCTTTGGAAATGATAAAAAATTAATAGAAAAAATATGCATTATTACAATTTTAACAATATATCATTTCAATTAAATAATACCGCTCGAATATGTCAATACTCATTCGAACCAATTATATTGCATTCGAATTAATTAATTATCTGTTCGAATTAAATTTTATTAGTTCGAACGGTACAGATTTTTGGAGACGATCTAATTCGTCTCAGAATCTTTTGTTCGAACTAATATGTATTAGTTCGAACAGATTTACAAGGTTATCCATGTTTTGAGTCTCTGAAAAGTATTTTTAGGATGAAATTTATTTCATTCCTAAGAAATTTCGTTCCTAAAAATTAAATTTCTTGTAGTGTGGGTTGATAATAGGTCAAAGCAATTGAGCCGACAATGGGCTACATATATGGCATTGGTCAACTATAGAATCAAAATTAATATACTAAAAATAGGATTGTGACTTCAAAGAATGCTCACAACAAACTAAAATCTAATTAAAAAAAGTTGAGAGCTAATAAAGATACTTGTATTATAGACTATAATGATATATTATAATATATAATATAGTGGTATATTATAGTATATTATAATATATAGTGATATAGTATTAGTAGAACTATTAATATGCACTATATGATATTAGTATAACTATTAATACAATAAACAAAATGATATAAGATTTTAAAATTTAATATTATATTAATTAGTAATTTATCATATAATACAAAACTATTTTATATATAATTATATATTATATATATAAATTATATATAATAGAAATTTTTTTAAAAAATATATATATAAACCGGTCTAGTCAAGACTAATCCGATTTTAAAAAAAGAAAAATTGAAACCAGACCCATTAAAAAAAAAAAACCAATACTAGACCGTTGGCCCAATTTGGGATGTTAAGGTACTTTGGTTTTAAGGTACGTTGGGATGTTTTAAATATCTTAATATTTTATGAATATTAATAAAATAATTTGAGTAAAAATATTTTATGAAAAAATATGAAAGAAAAAAAATTAAATAAAAATATTTTTTAAAATAAATATTATAATAGAGTTTGTAAAAATGAGTAAGTAAATTTAAAATGTTGTTTGTATATAATCTTTTGATATTATTTTGTTTTAAAGTTTGTACAAATTGTATTAATTTTTGTGTTTGAGTAATTATTAGATGAAAAAATTAAAAATTAAAAAAATATTTTATATTTGATAGATATTGTTTAAAAGCAAAATTATGATAAATTTTAAAAATTTTCATATTTGACAAACATGGCTTGGTCCATAGAGGCCCGGGAGGACGTGTAATCTGGGTTGAAAGAATGAGACCGCGTGATTCTTATCCAATTTCTGAACAAATTACTAGGCGTGATTCTTGATCAGATATTTTTTAATATACTTTAAAGTATTTCAAAATTTTATTTATAATAGTAAAAATTTTTCAGTAAAAATATTTTATAGAATTTTTAAAAATAAAAAAGAAAATTTTGAATGAAAACATTTTTTAAAATAAGTGTTGTATTGGAATTTGTGAAAATGAATAAATAAAATTAAGAAATTGGTTGAATATTATTTTTTAATATTATTTTTATTTTAAAATTTATAAAAGTTATATTGAATTTGGTGTTTGAGTAATAATGATTAATTAGGTAATTAATAATTAGTTAAAAATAATAAAAATTTGAAATTGAAAACTGTTTTATGTTTGAGTGATATTTGATAATGAAATTATGAAATATTTGAAAATTTTGGAAAATTTTGAGAATTTTCATAGTGGCAAACATGCCTTTTGGTCTATACGGGGGAGAGCGTGTAAACTGGGTTGAAAGTAGGGGTAAAAAATCGATGAATCGGTAAATCGGACTAGACTTTACCAAACTGGTGGGATCAGTCTGGTCTCAAGTTTGGTTCGGTTCAGTACCGATTTTATTTTTTTAAAAATCGATCAAAATCGGTCTAATTTCAATTTTTCTTTTTCTAAAACTGGACCGGTTTATATATATTTTAATTTTTTATATTGTATATAATATTTATATATAATATATAAATATATATATATATAATAGTTTTGTATTATATGATAAATTACTAATTAATATAATATTAAATTTTAAAATCTTATATCATTTTGTTTATTGTATTAATAGTTATATTAATATTATATAGTGCATATTAATAGTTATACTAATTCTATATCACTATATATTACAATATACTATAATATATCATTATATTATATATTATAATATATTATTATAGTCTATAACTGTAATATTATAATATACTACAATATATTATTACTATAGTATTATATACTATATTTTATATATATTATATAATATATAATACTGTACATTCAAACCCTAAAAACCAGACCAGAAACTTGTAAAACAGGACTGAAAACGAGTAAAATTGGAGTACCTGTTTAGGAGAGTAACCGGTACGTAATCGGTTTTGAAAAATGCAAATCGGTGCATACCGGTTCAGTTCTAAATTTTGTCTAAAACCGAACCGAATCGGACCCATTATACCCCTACCTCCAATTTTTTTTTTTTTTTTTTAAATATTGAAAGGTGATTTTATTGATGTTACAATGGTAACTTCAAGATAATAATAGTAAAATGAATTAAAAATCTTTGTATATATTAATTGATTTCTAATAATCAAACCAACTCAAATCTCTTTCGTAATAATATACTAAATAATACTCTAATTCTTCCTTAGACAATATTTATTCCACAGCTCTCTCATTTTAACCCTCTCTTGTGTCTTCTAAGCATCCTTATTGGTACACTCCTCTTTAACAACTATAAAATAAAAATTTTACATGTGAAAGGTAAGTCCACGGCTCAGTAATTAGAATTGATTAAGCTAGATGTAATATGAATCTCATTTATGATTTGAAAATTAAAAAAAAAAAAAAATCACCTAAGCAAAAATGAACTATAATTGAAATCCTAATACTACCGTAAAATAAAAGTCTTGTACCTTGTAAAGGCACTTTTGAAAATTCCTCCATAGGGAACTACCCCTTCAAGAGTAACTATCTTTTTCATAAATTTCTCTTCATTGTGATCTACACTTGTCAAAGTCCTACCGGCCCTTTACTTTTCTGTTTCTCATTAAGCCGGTCTATATATTCTTCAAGTCTTTAGGTGTAGTTATCCCTCCAAACATAATTTAGTAACGGTATCATAGTAACCTAAAATCCAAATATCAATTCACATAATTATACTATAACTAATATGAAGTTTCAAAGATAATCATTGATAAATAAGCCATACCTACTTACGTAAAAATAAAGAGCTCAGAAGGTTTTAATAAAAATGTCAGATTAATTAAACATATTTATCTGAATACACTAATTAATTACCACTTGAAAACGATAGCATTATCACCTAGAACCTAAATAAATTATGCAAACCAAACATAAACACAAACGCACCGTAAAGTCAAACCCAATGTAACACCAACCTGTAGAATAATAAGATGGAGGTAATACTGAAGTATTTTTCACTATTTGATAAACGTGTACATGGATGAGTTTATATACACTACTGGTGAAAAACAGAAAGCCTAAATTACTGCTATCGTTAGGCTATTATAAAGTATTCAAAATTCAAATACTTTTATTTACACAAGATGACTATAATACTTAAAATTCAAATGTTTGATTACAGGATCACCATATCTTACTGCTACATAATGGGAACAACTTCAACAAGTCTTGAGTCAGCATCCTTGGAGTCTGGTGAGAATTGTTCTTCAATACGCCCCCTCAATCGTAGGGGAAAATTTCGGACACTGAGATTGGAACTTAACAATTTGAAACGAGAAGCTGCTAGTGGTTTGGTAAGGAGGTCAGCGAGCTAGTCTCGGCTGTTGATGAACCAAACTAAAAGCTTGTTGTTGGCAACAAGATCACGAACAAAATGAGAATCTATTTCGATGTGCTTTGTTAGTGCGTGGAACACAGGATTGGTACTTAAATAAGTTGCCCTAATATTGTCGCAGCATAACACAGGCGAACTCTCCATGTGAATACCAAGCTCTAGCGTGAGGGATTGCAGCCATAGTAGTTCAGCTGCAGCATTTGCGAGTGATTTGTACTCTGCCTCAGTACTGCTTCGGGCCACCGTACTCTGCTGCTTGCATCTCCAAGACACTAAATTTTGGCCAAGAAATATGCAATAAGCTCCTACAGAACGTTGATCGTCACGGTCACCTTCCTAGTCGGCGTCCGAAAATGCCTGAAATTGAAGTGAGGTGTGATGTGAAATAAAAAGTCCTTGTGAAACTGTGTGCTTCAAGAACCACAGAATTCTTTTCACTGTTTGCCAATGAGACACTTTTGGATTATGCATAAACTTGCTGACCCGATGAATTGAGTAAGCGATATCAGGCCGTGTGAAGGATAAATATTGCAATCCTCCAACTATACTCCTATACAGAAACAGATCTTCAAAATCACCTTTATCAGTGACTGAGATATGTGAAGTAGTAGATGTGGGAGTGACACATGGTTTGCATTTATCCATTTTGGACCGTTTCAATCGTTCAACTATATACTTACGTTGAGTTAAGTATAGGCCATCAGTAGAATGTAAACCTCGACGCCTAGAAAAAAAGATAGCTGCCCCAGATCTTTGACTGTGAGTTCTTTGTGTAAAGTAGTGATCAAGGTGTTTATTAGTTGAGGATTGGATCCAGTAATAATTATATCATCTACGTAGATGAGGAAAAATATTATCTGAGATTGAGAGCGATAGATAAATAATGAGGAGTCAGCCTTACTGTCAACAAACCCAAGTTGTAGTAGAGCATCAGTTAGTCGAGAAAACCATTGTCTTGGAGTTTGACGTAGTCCATACAAGGAACGTTTAAGTCAACAGAGATAATGAGGATACTGCGGATGTTGAAAGCCTGGAGGTTGAACCATGAAAACATCTTCTTGTAGTGAACCGTGGAGAAAGGCATTTTGTATTACGATTGGGCGAAGGCACCAACCTCTAGAAACCGCAATAGAGAGAACAAGTCGTACAGTTGCAGGTTTAATGACAGGGATGTAAGTTTCGTGGAAATCAATACCATGTTGTTGATGATAGTCCTTGGCCACCAGCCGCGCCTTATAGCGCTCCACAGCTCCATCGGCATGTTGTTTGATCTTAAAAATCCACCTGCAGCCCACGACATTAGCATGCAGATTAGGAGGAACTAAGTCCCAAGTTTTATTTTTAAGTAAAGCATCAAACTCTAGGTTCATTGTAGCACGCCAATAACTGTGTTTTGCGGCTTCAGTGTAGCAGGAAGGCTCATTGTTATCTTCTGCAATGGCAATAAGTAAAGCTCTGGGAAGAGGGTGCATGATACTGCCATATGGTACGTGCTTAGGCTTCCGAATATTATTCTTGGATCTAGTAGTCATGGCATGTGTATTAGTAGAGTTTGGTTGGATTGCACTGGTAGTCTCGTGGTGTATTTGCTGACATGCATTCTATGGAGGAGGAAGTGGCCTGGAGGAAGGAGCCTCATCATGTGGATGATCGGATATTGATGGTGCTAAACAAATTGTTGGAGGCTGCAATGATGTTTGCAAGGTACCTGCAGATGGCAAAATAGAAAAAGACGAGAGGGGTGTGATGGAAGTGGACAGAGCAACTGTATTGGACGTGGGTGTGGACTCGATTGTAGGTAGCTGTGTATACGGGAAGGATTTTTCCTAAAAAATTACGTGACTGGAGACATATATTTTTCCACTTACGAGATCAAGACACTTGTAACCATGATGGTTGAGACTGTAACCTATGAAAACACACGTTTTTGAACGGAAATCAATTTTGTGTTTATTAAAGGGGCGTAGGTAAGGCCAGCATGCACATCCAAAAACTTTAAGAAAATGATAGTCAGGTCTAGAGTGATAAACCATTTGGTTAGGTGATTTCTTTTGTAAGATGGGAGTAGGGAGTTGATTTATCAAATAAACGGCTGTAACAAAGGCATCTTCCCAAAATTGTTGGGGTAGATGCGAATGGGAAAGAAGTGATAAATCAACCTCAACAATTTGTTTGTGATGTCGTTCAATGGCACCCATTTGTTGATGAGTATAGGGACAGGCTATTCGATGTTGAATAATAGTATTTTTGAAATGATTGGTTAATTTGCGAAACTCACTGCCCTAATTGGATTGAAGCATTTTAATTTTGCGCTAAGAAAGGCGTCCAACATAGGATCGAAACTGAATAAAAATAGACTCGACATCAATTTTTAATTTGAGTGGAAAAAGCCACAAAATTTTTGTACAATCATCTAAAAAGGAGACATAATTGTGGCAACCAAAAGTTAAAAGAATAGATGCTGGCCCCCATATATCACTATAAACCAAATCAAGAGGAAACTTGGAGGAATGATGATGTGATCGAAAGGGTAGCCAGTAGCTCTTGGCATTTTGGCAATCTGAGCACATCGAAGAGTCTTTATTGGAAAGAGGAAGAGTGAAATCTAACACAGTGTGGTTGACGACAGGAGTAGAAGCATGACCGAGACGTTGATGCCAAAACTGGTGGGAAGCACGAATGACAGAAAAACAGCGAGGGTGAAGAGAGGTCGCAGAGTGAGAGAAAGAATAGAGTCCGTCTCTAAACAGCCCTTGATGAAGAAGTCTTCCCAAGTAATCCTTAACATCAAAAAAATCATGGTGAAAAAAAAATAAACATTATTGTCTTTGCAGAATTGTTGGACTGAAACTAGATTTTTTTGAATGTCAGGAACAAGTAAAACTTGATTTAAAATGAATGGTTTAGAAGAAGTAGAAATAGAAGAGGAACCGATTTTGGAAATTTGCAAACCTGCACCATTTCCTTCATGAATTTGATCAGGACCATCATAATCTTCACTCCGTAGATTGAGAATGGCTATGTCGTTGGTGAGATGATGGGTGGCGCTAGTGTCAGGGTGCCAATCAGGTTCAGCTTGTGAAGAGCTTGAGGTTACCAAGGCTAGTGGATTGCGCTGATCAGACTTAGCAACATATGTTATGTCAAACCTGTGAAAACATTTTTTTGAGATGTGGCCGGACTTACCACAGACTTGACAGATAATAGCATCACGGGTGGATTGGCTACGACCAAAAGGAGGAAATTGTTGAGAACCCCCACGGAAACCGCGCCCCTACCTCGATATCCACCACGACCACGTGAATAATTTTGGGAATTTTGTCGTGTAGCAACATTGACAAATGCAAGTGGTAGCAATTGAGTATTATGAGACAGGCGGGATTTTGTAGTGAGGAGAAGAGAGTAAACCTCCTGCAAGGTAATAGGATTCTTGCGAGCAGAGATAGTAGTCACAAAAGGGTCGTGGTCATGTTCAAGACCGGCAAGAAGGTATGTGACAATCTCATCACATGTAAGTGAGTGCCCAGAAATGGCAAGTTCATCAGCAACACGTTTAATCTGCATAAAATAGTCAGTAGCTGAAAGAGTACCTTTGTGGGCATTAGCAAGATCCATGCGTAATTGAATTACACAGGCCCGTGATTGAGAGGAGAAGGATGTTTCAAGTGCTCGCCAGACACTAGTAGAGGTTGTGTGAGAGACAACCTGAACCAAGATGGTTTCAGTAATGGTAGTAAAGAGAACAAAGAGAATAATAGCATCTTGCTTAAGCCAGTTTTTATAGACAGGGTTCGGTACAAGAGAAATTTCATTAGAGTCAGGGTTGGTGAAATCAACGTATTTAAAAGGGGTGCGGATGGAGCCATCAATATACCTGAAGAGACCTTGGCCACGGAAGAAAGGGATAAGTTGAGCTTTCCAAACATGATAGTTATCACGGGACAACTTAGTGACATTAATAGTTGGTGGAGTGAAAAGAGGGGGAATAACAGAGGAACAAGGGTCTGACATAGTTGAGGAAGGAGAGGACATGGAGGGACGTAGGTCAAGTGGCTAAAGCTGATACCATGTAGAATAATAAGATGGAGGTAATACTGAAGTATTTTTCACTGTTTGATAAATGTGTACATGGATGAGTTTTTATACACTACTGGTGAAAAATAGATAGCCTAAATTACTGCTGTCGTTAGGCTTTATCAAGTATTCAAAATTCAAATACTTGATTTACACGAGATGACTATAATACTTAAAATTCAAATGTTTGATTATAGGATCACCATATCCTACTCCTACGTAATAGGAACAACTTCATCAAGTCTTGAGTCAGCATCCTTGGAGTATGGTGAGAGTTGTTCTTCAATACAACCAAACTTAAAAAGAAAGCCCTAAATAATACTAACTGAATGTAAAATCAAATTCTAAACATGTTCGGCCGTGACTTATAAACTAACGGCATAGATGTAATTACACTTAAAAAAAATCTATCCTACTGTAAGGATTTTTCTCCAATTTCCCTTCATTTAAACGGAATACTAGTGTCCACTATTTTGTTCTATGGGGAAAAACATGTGAAGGAGAATCGAGCAAAATTTGCACTTCAAAACAAAAAAAATAGCTCCCTTTAGAAGGAAACCGCCATTGGTGGGATTTGTTCCTATGAATTTAAACCCGCAACCCACCTACTCCCTAGTCCAAAATTTCCATGGCTGATTTTTAAAAGCTCAATGATGAATAAACTTCGCGGTCAACCCGATAATGCTATGAAATAATACAGTACATTGGTAGTGTAAAATCATACCTTTTTTCAAAATGTTAAGCTGATAAAAAAATATAAATTTTATAATTTATTTTATATCTTAACACTCTTATGTAAATGTGAGATATCTCTCTCTTAATGAATATTTCAATACAAGAAATATTTAATTAAATAGAATAAGGTATAGAGTTGGAGTTCGACTTCTATTTTGTTAGTCACCAAATTATTTATATTTTTAAAAGTCTTTGGATGCAACTGTTGACCACTTCGTCGCCCATTTAACTCTCACAAAATTGAACTTTGGTCTTGCAATTGAGTCTTTCTTGGGTATAGTCTTCATCACCATGGGTACAATTGCTTGGATCCTACCAGCAACAAATTCTATTTGTCACAAGATGTTATATTTGACGAGTTTTCTTTTCCTTTGCAGTCTTTCTCCTTGGATATATACTCACTCTATTTTACAAGATTTTAAACTTGTCTCTAATATCATGTAAAATCATCACTTATTTCAAAAGTTTAATTTGATAAAATTAGATAAATTTTATTACTTATTTTATATATTAACAGGTATAAACAATAAAGAGTACATCTCACAAAATAAATGGAAAAAAATAAATAATAAAAATAGTGAAACAACATCGTATAGTGAAGAAATTGTAGACAACAATTAAGAAGGAATTTGAAGAGTGAAATGAGATAAGAATTTTATAAATAATAATAAAATAGTTTATAAATAATAATGAGTTAATTTAAATGAAGAATAGTTTAAAGTTAAGGGTAATGATACCTTCCTACTCTCTACTATCCGTCTACTACTGACTTATTTATTTACTAAGTCAGAACAACGTGCAAAACATGTTTATTTAATTGGGTGAGATAATATTTTTAATAAAAAAGATATATAATATTTTACAAAAACAATTAATTAATGCATAATTTAATGCAAAATAAAGTAAATTTTAGAAAATATCTTTAGATAATAATAAGTTAGTAAAGTATAATATCTTTCAATAGGTATATTCTAATCAGATGTCATAATGGTTAATCTACGCTTGTTGTTAAATTATATTTTAGTTTAAAATCAAATATACAATATTATATATATACATGTAGGTACTACATATGTTTGGATTATTTTTTTTCCTCTCTACTTCTTTCTCTGGTCTGTTTGTTTGTTTTTTATTTTTATTTTTCTTTTTACAAATATATATATAAATAAAAATATCAGCTAGCACATCTTGATCATACGATATTTGTGCTTATAAATTAATTATATGCTTTGCATGCATGTCTTTTAATTAGCAATTAATACTTGTGGTATTAGAAGATCAAGGGGCAAAAACGTAAAAGTAAAAGCAGAGTTTTTTATTGGTTTAAAATTAAAAGCAACTCAGAGGCAAAAACGTAACTACACAACAAAAACAATAAAATTACTATTTATTACTATTCATATGGTATAGACACTTATTATAATAGAATATATATATTTATATATATGCTTAATCAATTTTTTTTTCTTCAAATATGCTTAATCAATTAATCATAACATTAAAGTTATCAGAAAAGATCTACTCAAAAATATAATATTATTCAACAACCCATTTCACAATCCTTCAATATGCATGATAGTTTTATTTCATAAAAGGTTATTAAGTTTTTTTAATTTAATTTTGATTTTTTTATTTAGTTAAAATTTTGAATTTCACTGTACCTTTTAACATACACTAAATTGTAAAATAGTTGTAGAAAGTATTGTGTATGTATTATTAATTTTCTTTTTCCTTTCAGGTCGAACACATTGAGTATGATCTAACCATTGTCGTACAATAAAGTAAATAGAAATGATATTTGCAGTATTGAATTGTGTAAATTTTGCATATATTTTTTTAAATATTTAGAACCCATGTACAAATATATTACTGTAAAAGAAATAATCAAGCCTTGAGAAATATTTTTAAAAGTAAAAAAAAAAATGGTAGGAATTTTGACACTCAACATGCCTATTTCTGTACTTTTTTTTGGGGAAGTTTAATATTGAAAGTTGGAAGTGGTGGGGGGAAAGAATGAGTAATGCAATTAAACTACCAAATTTCAAAGCAATGGGGTCGGATGGAATCAGTGTCGCTTAGACCCCCACCTAACTACTACGAGATATTTCTCATCTCTACACTTTGGGATTCTGTTCAATTAATCTCAATCTCAGAAACATTAAAAATAATAATAATTATTATTTAACTAAGATTAAACACAAAAATAAAAAGAAGTCTATGTAGTAGAAGATCAAGGGGCAAAAACTCTTAATTAGCAATTAATACTTGTTGTATAGATCAAGGAGCAAAAATGTAAAAGTAAAAGCAGAGTTTTTTATTGATTTAAAAGTAAAAGCAACTTAGGGGTAAAAATGTAACTACAAAAAAAAAATTATTGTTCATTACTGTTCATGTAAGATAGACACTTATTATAATACTAGTAGTAATAAAACGTTCGAGACGTTCGCCCTGTGGAGAGAGAATTTATATGTTAATTATATATATATATATATGGAAAAGTAAATTAATATACACCAAAAACCAACATTACACCCAAATTTTTTTTAAAAAAAATACGCATTATAATAATGCAATGCTGACATCTCTTTATGACCATCATGTAAATTAAATCGTGGAAGATGCATATATATTGTGATCAAACAACGTATCACAAGTACATACATATTAATTTGAACATTTCGTACCTAGAATTCATTTTTTTAATCATGTTATGTCCCTTACATTTCAATTTTTTTATGAGTTTAATTCAAAGACAACACTTCAATAATTCTAGCAATTGATTTTTGAGATCTCCTCAATGAGATTTCTGCTTTGTTCTTCTCAAGGTGGGTGTGGAGAACGTAGGGTTGCAAGCAGAACTGCTGTTGTGTATATCTCCAACTGTCTGACCGTTGTCAGCCTGTCTGTGGCAGCCCAATTTTTTCTGGTACCATTTCTCCTTCCTCAGTTGGCCGAAGGGTACCTTGCAAAATTCCATATGCCATCAGAGAGGCTAAGTCATATTCAATATAAATCCATGGATGATATGAGTTCAATTCCAATTTTTTTTATAAGATATTGATAACCATTGGGCACAAGGTTATGAACTTGAGTTAGATTAAGCACTAAATTTGAAGCAAAACTTACAGATGAAACTCAATGCAAAAAATCACCAAAAAAGAAAAAAACAAAATCAAAGTGGTAGAAGTTCTCATTCAAGTACATCAAAAGTTTTAGGTGTTTTACAATTACTTTTAGTTGTTGTTAGTTAATAATAGTTTATAGGAATTAAAATCCAAATAGCAAAAACAATGACATTTATACAAGTATCAGTTTTATACAATTGAATGACATAGAACACTTCCGGGTATAAACATGTTTTAAGTTGAAAATAAAAGAATATGAAGAAACCAAGGGAACTGGACTATCATGGTTTTATATTTCACAATATGACTCAGATATTTTATTTGATTGGAGCATCTAACGCCAAGATATACACCACTTTTTATTGGAGAAAATGCGATGCAGAAAATTATTGCAAGCACCAAGATCTAAATTTAATAGATCACTCACCATTACAAAGCCAGGTGGTTGGGATTGGTTGGGTTTTGTAAAGTTTTGAAGCAGCAGTGAAACACTTGCTCAGCATCTTTACCAGAATCAGAGAATCCAACCATAACCCATCCGTAATAACTTCCTATGTCCTCAAATATTCATTGGAAGTTTATCCAAATTAATCCTCATATTAGCAATGTGGAAAGAATACCTCTTGGTGGCCATTATGGTTCTTTATTATGTGCTCTCGATACCAATTAATTGACTCTGATCTCTACCTTTTGCCTTGCTCTCAAGGTTCTGTAACTTCTCTTCTAGCTTTCTCAAAGATTCATCTTTGGATTTGAATTACTGCCTTACTTTTTCAAGTTTTATAAAATAGAAAGAAATAAGTAAATAAATCAAAGTTGAAATATAACTTAATTATTATTACTGTAACTTAAAAAAGTGTGAATGGTATAGAAGAAATGCAGCTATTCATCTAGCTAGAGTTATCAGCCCTATGGAAGCTGTTGTTCGGTGAACTTTAAACAACAAAGTATTGTAGAAGATACAAAAAACAGAAGCAACAAAAAAACATTAATTCATCAAGCAACAGTGAATTAAGATAGGACATTTATGGTGGCATTAATTTCCAGGTGTGGTTAAGCAACAAAGAAATTGTGTTGTCTTTGAAATATCAAAGATTTTATGAAGTATCTGTTAAAAAAAGGAGAAAATAGAAATTGAACTATAGATAATGGACTATAAATAATGGAATTGAATCCAGAAGAGGGGAATTGATGCTAAAGCTAATACCAGCATGCAAAGATAACCCATGAACAATGGATAATAGAACAAATAAATTGGATAGTGTGCCACAAGAACTAACAGAGCATTGTGAATTTATAGATAAAGACACCATTTAATTTTCATTGCATAACCAATGAATCCATTTGTATTTACAACATCCAAAGTTTAGAAAGGGATTCACAAACAATAACAAGTGAACTCACCATGATGCTCCCATTTCTACTGGACAACCAAATGACCAGTTTGTATGAATACGACTGCCAAATCTATCCCTTGATTCTAGCAAGATCACATGAAAAAAAAAAATTGACAATATTAAGAAATTTCAGAAAGCAAGACAGAGTCTTGCCTACCTAATGCTTCTAGTAAAGAAAAAGAGATATACTGCATTACATATGATCACCTCAAATGATGCATCATTGAGGATATGTGCATCAGCTACACCCGATATACCACTATCAGTGATTATAACTTAACCTATTGAACCATGTTGCCTCTGAATATGGGAGGCAAATGTGCCTAGTCATCATACACATG
The DNA here is from genome assembly GCA_011037825.1 of Carya cathayensis. NCBI lineage: Eukaryota > Viridiplantae > Streptophyta > Magnoliopsida > Fagales > Juglandaceae > Carya > Carya cathayensis. The sequence continues at coordinate 127,494 of QGSO01000794.1, read as the reverse complement.
CATATCAGCGTGGGAACAACTTTCTCAAGCACATATAAACTTAATACAACATGAAAAGAGACATCCCTGACTTAATTAGTTCAGTTAATCGCTCCATCTTTTTCTTCACAAGAATTAAAATTAAATAAATAAAGAAACAACTGTTAATATTGCAACTTGCTTAAGCAAGAAAAACCAATCTAGATTTTTTTTTTTTTTACATTCAAATATACAATTGGCACCCAGAGACAAATCACATTAAATAAAAGAACAATGTTATATTTTTCATCGCAATAATGCCAATTTAAAAATTAAAAAAAAAAAAACCAATTTAATCATGACTGATCTCTACTCCTGAGTAAAAGCTCATCTTGACTGCAACAAATAATAAATCGTGTTTATATTTGACACTAAAAGAGTAACTTGATTTAAACTATTGTAGACAGCACAATGTTTGGCCATCAAATTACATCTGTGAACAAAATAGCGTAGAAAGGAACAAGTTGTCAACACTTTATTGAAAGGTTCATTTCCTTGAAGAACACTTTCCAGCTGCTCAAGGAATAACCTCTTTTTTTTTATTTTTTATAAGAGGAATAACTGAGAATTTGTTTTTCACATGGGATAGATACAAAGCGTGTTAAAAATACGAGAGTATTAAAACTTCCATCATAAAACTACAGACCACTGGTCAGCATTTTATCATTTAAAACATCATAATTTTTTTTTTTTTAAAATACAGTTTTTATAAGTAAAGATTAAAAAACATAAGAAATAAACCCAAACAACAACATATCTATTCTTCCTGCAATATACACGTGGAAAATTAAATTTTGAAAAAGGCCCACGCAAATGATTGCCCGATATTTATGACCCGCTCATGGTCTACATAATACATGTCCTAAGCACTCTAACCAAGTTTCGAAGCAGCTTATGTTCTTGGATAATAAAATCAATCATTTCCAAAACCAAGGAGATGTCATTTATTCCCATAGTCAATTCATACAAGAAAAAAATAAATAAATAAAGGCTTTATGTCATTGTCTACCCAAGGCTTCATGACCCAACAATACTTATAAAAAAATTCTCATTGAAAATTAAAATTAAAAGAAACTAAGAAAATGAGAGTCTTAAGAGGAAAATACTTGTGTGAAGATAAACCCAATGCTGTAGAAAACTATGACATGCAAAGAAAAAAAAAATCTAAATCTATTTATTAAACTGCTGCATGACATGCTTTCTAATTGTGTCGTGATCCAAAGCATTTATAATTAAATAAGGCGTTTTTATAACCTAGATTCAACACGATATATATTCACAACCAGATTCGCAGCATTAGCCCCTATACGCAATAAAAATATATGAAATAAATCTCTAGGTTAGGGCATTGTAAGATTTATAGAGCAACTGGTGATGGAGTAGTAATATCCATGATACTTATAGAGCAACCAGTGACGGAGATCTACTGCAATGGCGATTGATGGAGGGTTTCCTTCGTGTCCCTCTCGTAGACACTCTGAAAATTAAAATTATAAGAAACTAAGAAAATGAGCGTCTTAGAGGGAAATATTTGTGTAAAGATAAACCCAACACTGCAAAAAACAACGACATACAAGGAAAAAAAAATCTACACCCATTTATTAAACTACTTTTAGTGGGAATCAGCGTGTAACTTTGCACTGATCAAAAAAATTCTCACTGAGCAGACGATTCAGCCATCAGGGCCTCCAACATCCTATTCAAGAAAAACACCCTATGCTTTTCCTTCTTCTTCAAACAAAAATAAAAGATCATTAAATCCATAAACAAAATAATACATAAATTCAAAAATGTGGAGAGAGAGAGAGAGAGAGAGTAGATCGACATGATGGGGAGAGAGAGAAGGGCTCTGGCTTCGAGGAAAAACATAGGCGGCTTATAGAGGAGAAAATCTGGAGAGAAGATCAGAATCTTGGATGATCTATTGCTGCATGCAAAGAAAAAAAAATATCTATTTTGTTTCAGAAATATGAAGAGAATGTGTACAGAAGAGAGACGAAGAAAAGAAGAATCGAGAAAAAGTAACTTTCAGAGAGAGAAGAAGAGGCAAAAAATGAAAAGAAGAGAGAATAGGTTAAGAGTAAAAGGAGTGAAAGAAAAAAAGTAAAGTTTCGGAGAGAGGACAAAAAATGAAGAGGAGAGAGAAGTAGAAAAAGTAAAAAGGTTGAAAGGAAAAAATAACCGCTAATCTGACACAGTTACATTAAAAATATGAAAACATCTTTGTTTAATTTTAAAATTACTATATTTTTGTACGGACAGTAAATGGAATAGTTTTAAAATTAAATATACAAAACTAATACGGAAATATAATGAGAATATACTGTTTATTTTTGTAAAAGTGGGATAGTTGTTTATTATTATAAAAAGTGTTATAAACATGTTATAAATATTTGTATGACCAATCTTTAACCACTAATTAAGACCATTGAGCCATTAATTTAGACCTATTTTTAGCCCTATCTTTAGCCATTAATTTAGACCTACCCCCATTGAGCCATTTGTATCATTCCCTTGTATATGCATCAAGTTTTGCATTGAAGAACAACTCTTTCTCTTACAATATTCTCTCTCTCTTTTGCTCTCTCTTTTCATTAGTTTGATAACACATTATCAGCACGAAGGTTCTAACGATTTTGAAACTAATAGGCTTATACTTCAAGTAAGTTTTTCAATATATTATTTGCAGTTCCCAAAATGAATATGAAAAGTTATATTACTTATTATTACTTGATGAAACTCTATATTTATTCTCATGATTTTGTGAATATATTTCTTATTTACAAATATAAGCAAACTTATGTTCCTGATTTATATATGTAGAAAATGTCAAATCTTACCAAATTGGAATTCGTTGCTCTTGACATTTCTGGAAAAAATTATTTATCTTGGATACTTGATGCTAAGATCCATCTGGAAGCAATGAACCTGGGAGATACAATTAAAGAAGGAAATCAAGGGTCCCGGTAGGACCGTGCTGAGGCAATTATTTTCCTTCGGCACCATCTTCATGAAGAATTAAAAACTGAGTATCTCACGATGAAAGATCCCCTTATTTTGTGGAATGATTTAAGGGAGAGATATGAGCACCAGAAAACTGTAATCCTCCCAAAAGCTCGTCATGATTGGATGCACCTGAGGTTGTAAGATTTCAGGAGTGTTAGTGAGTATAACTCTACACTCTTTAAAATTAGCTCACTATTGAAATTATGTGGTGAAAAAGTCATTGATGATGATTTGTTAGAGAAGACATATACTACTTTTCATGCATCGAATGTGCTCCTGCAGCAGCAGTATCGAGAGCGAAAGTTCAAAAAATATTTTTAACATATATCTTGTCTTCTAGTAGCTGAGCAAAATAATGAGTTTTTGTTAAGAAATCATCAGTCACGTCCTACTGGTTCTATATCATTCCCTGAAGTGAATGGTACTAGATTTACACCATTCCCAGAAGCGAATGGTGCATCTTTTCAAAGAAACCGAGGGCGTGGACGTGGTTGAAAAAATTATAGAAGTGGAGATCCTAGAAGCGACCACACTAAAAGGGATAATAGTAGATATACACCGTACCACCAGAAATGGTTCAACTCAGAGAAGGGTAAAGATCTTCAAAACAAATTTTTAAAGAAAGATGAAGATGAATGCCATAGATGTGGTATAACTGGACATTGGCTTCGTGCCTGTCGTACAGCTAAGCACTTAGTTGACCTATACCAAACTTCTATAAAAGAAAAAACAAAAAAGTTTGAAACAAATTTTGCTGAACCATCAAATACTTTAGCTTCTAGAGATGGAGAAGATATTACAAGCCTTGATGTTTCTAATTTCTTTGAAAATTCTAGTGGTAGAATTGATCATTTGATTGGTGATGGAAATGTTCCTTTTTAATTAATGTATTTTCTTTATCTTATTGTAATTTCTTTTATATTTTGGAATGTTTTGTAGTAATGAAAGTTTTATATATTTTGTAGAATCATGAGTCTTACTGATGAACTTTTTATCTCTGAGATGAATAATAGAGATGTATGTTTGGCTAACAGTGCTATAACTCACACAATTCTTAAGGATAAAAAATAATTTCAAAATCTAACATTGAGTAAAGCCTACGTTCATACCATATCTGGTTCATTGAATCTAATTGAAGGCTCCGGAAGAGCTTATATTGTGTTGCCCAATGGCACCAAATTTTGTATTGATGATGCTCTATTTTTTTCACGATCCACAAGAAATTTATTGAGTTTTAAAGATATACATCGTAATGGTTGTCATATTGAAATCACCAATGAAGACAATAAAGAGCATCTTCTCATTATTAGAAAAACTGTCTGCTCTCTCATATGGACTGTATTATACAGAAATGAGAACGATCGAATCACATGTGGTAATGCACCAGAAGTGCATTGACCCCAAAGTATTTATGACTTGGCATGATCGCCTTGGACATCCAGGATCAATAATGATGAGACGAATAATTGATAATTCGTATGGGCATCCCCTAAAGAATCAGAAGGTTATCTTACCTAATGAATATCCATGCTCTGCATGTTCTCAGGGTAAATTGATTATCAAACCATCTATCTCAAAGGTTGTTTTTGAATCACCGTCATTTTACAAAGGATTCATGGGGATATATGTGAGCCTATTCAACCATCAAGTGGCCCATTCAGATACTTTATGGTTTTAATTGATGCATCAAGTCGATGGTCACATGTTTGTCTACTTTCCACTAGAAATATTGCATTTGCTAAATTTCTTGCCCAAATAATTAAACTACGAGCACAATTTCCCGACTATCCAATTAAAACTATTCGATTGGATAATGCAGGTGAATTTACATCTCAAGCTTTTGATAACTATTGCATGTCAATAGGAATAGAAGTTGAACATCCAGTTGCCCACACACACACTCAAAATGGTTTAGTTGAATCATTGATTAAAAGGCTTCAGTTAATCGCTAGACCTTTGCTTTTGAAATCAAAACTTCCTATTTCTGCCTGGGGACATACTATACTTCATGCAGCATCATTGATTCGAGTTAGACCATCAGCATATCACAAATATTCTCCATTACAACTTACATTTGGTCAACAACCAAATATTACTCATCTTCATATTTTTGGATGTACGGTATATGTTCCAATTGCACCTCCACAACGTACAAAGATGGGTCCTCAACGTAGACTTGGGATATATGTTGGGTTTGATTCTCCATCTATTATCAGATACCTTGAGCCTCTTACAGGGGATATGTTTAAGGCACGTTTTGAGGATTGTCATTTTGATGAATCCATTTTTCCTACATTGGGTAATGAGAAGTCGGTGCCTGAAGCACAACAGGAAATTACTTGGGAAAATAAAACCCTTTCCCAATTTGATACTCGTACAAATGAATGTAAACTAGAGGTTCAAAAGATTATTCATTTGCAAAGTGTTGCAAATCAATTACCGGATGTATTTACTGACACTAAAGGTGTGGTAAAATCATATATTCCTACTGTTAATGTTCCAACAAGGATTGCTGTCCCTGAAGGAAAAGTTGCCAAAACAGCAATAGGTGAGTCTAACATACGCCTTAGGCGTGGACGACCTATTGGTGCAAAGGACAAAATTCCTCGGAAGAGAAAAATACAAAATGAATTTGGTACTCCTGAAGAGTCCATACCCACAACATTGGCCATAAGAGTAATTGATACTCCTGAAGAAACTAAATCTCCTGAAAAAGAACCTCCTGAAGAGGTATTTAATGAAATTTCTTCCCTTGAAGAGGGACAGATACCTGAAAATAACGAGATCTCGATACATTTCATGAGTACTGAAGAAATTTTGGATAGAAATAAAACTGTTGTCGACAACATATTTTCATATAAAATGGCCATTGACATTACCAGAAGTAATGAAGAAATTGAGCCAAGAACTGTCGAAGAATGTCGATGTAGAAATGACTGGCCAAAATGGAAATCAGCTATTGAAGCTGAATTAAACTCGCTAGCAAAGCGAGAGGTCTTTAGACCAATTGTACAAACACCAAAGGGAGTAATGCCTGTTGGATATAAATGGGTATTTATACGTAAGCGTAATGAGAACAATGAAATTGTGTAATATAAAGCACGACTTGTTGCACAAGGTTTCCTGCAGAAACCAGGGATTGATTGTGAGAAAACATACTCTCCTGTTATGGATGCAATCACATTCAGATTTTTGATTAGTTTGGTAGTTACAAAAATATTGGATATGCAGTTGATGGATGTGGTTACTGCATATTTATATAGATCATTGGATCATGACATATATATGAAAATCCCTGAAGGATATAAAATGCCTGAAGCTTCTCATCTGAGTACATCTAGAAATATGTATTCTATTAAACTTCAAAGATCTTTATATGGGTTAAAACAATCCGGACGCATGTGGTATAAACGCCTTAGCGAATATTTATTGAAAAAAGGATTTGAAAATAATCCAATATGCCCATGTGTTTTTATTAAGAAATCAGATTCCGGATTTGTTATTATTGCGGTTTATGTTGATGATCTAAATCTTGTTGGAACTCCTGAAGAGATCAGAAGAACTGCTACATATTTAAAGAATGAATTTGAAATGAAAGACCTTGGCAAAACGAAATTTTGTCTCGGCCTGCAACTTGAGCATTTGCAAAATGGAATTCTTATTCATCAGTCAAATTATACAGAGAAAGTCTTGAAGCACTTTTACATGGACAAAGCTCATCCCCTGAGTACTCCAATGGTTGTTCGATCACTTGATGTGCAGAAAGATCAATTTCGTCCTTGTGAAGACGATGAAGAAATTCTTGGTCCTGAAATACCTTATCTCAGTGCAATTGGAGCCCTGATGTATCTTGCAAATTGCACTCGGCCTGATATTGCATTTTCAGTTAATTTACTTGCAAGATATAGTTCCGCACCAACTCGAAGACATTGGAATGGCATTAAACATGTGCTTCGATACCTCCGAGGTACGGTTGATATGGGATTATTTTATCAACATGGATCAAGTCCACAATTAGTTGGATATGCGAATGCAGGTTATCTTTCAGATCCACACAGAGATAGATCTCAAACTGGATATGTATTTACTTATGGAAATTCTGTTATATCATGGAGATCTGTCAAGCAAACACTATATGCTACCTCTTCAAATCACTCAGAGATCATTGCAATTCATGAGGCAAGTCGAGAATGTATTTGGCTAAGATCAGTGATTCAACATATTCAAGAAAAGTGTGGTTTTCGAGTGATTAATGATAGTCCAACAATTTTATACGAAGATAATACTGCTTGTATTACTCAAATTGGAGAAGGATATATCAAAGGTGATACAACCAAACATATTTCGCCTAAATTCTTTTATACCCATGAACTTCATGAGAAAGGTGAAATTAATGTCAAGCAGATACGATCAAGTGATAATCTGGTAGATTTATTCACTAAAGCATTACCAACTGCAACATTTAAGAAGCTTGTGCAGAATATTGGAATGCGAAGACTTGAAGACCTATTATCATGCACTTTTCAGGGGGAGTAAATGTCTTGAAGACTTGTGCTGATTGTACTCTTTTTCCTTCGCTAAGGTTTTATCCCACTGGGTTTTCCTTTGCAAGGTTTTAATGAGGCAATCTTAAAGCACTTGGCAGTACACATGAATGTTGTACTCTTTTTTTTCGCCATTGGTTTTTTCCCACTGGGTTTTTCCTTGGCAAGATCTTAACGATGCATATTCTTTATGTATGATCATCCAATGGGGGAGTGTTATAAACATGTTATAAACATTTGTATGACCAATCTTTAGCCACTAATTAAGACCATTGAGCCATTAATTTAGATCTATCTTTAGCCATCAATGGTGACTTAAGGTACACTTACCTCCCTTTGTACTCCTATAAATATGGGTATCATTCCCTTGTATATGCATCAAGTTTTGCATTGAAGAACAACTCTTTCTCTTGCAATATTCTCTCTCTCTTTTGCTCTCTCTTTTCATTAGTTTCATAACAAAAAGATATATATATATATATATATATATATATATAATAGATAGATTTATTTTCTTATTCTGGCTTCTAGCTCGAGAAAGGTCAGACCCAATATTTTCACTTCCTTGCGCCCAACCCTCTCGCTCTCCCAATCTACGCCCAAGCTCTTCCCCCCACACCCAAAAGCCACTGTCAACGGTGACGGTCCAATACAGGTTACTCTCTCTCTCTCTCTCTCTCTCTCTCTCTCTCTCTCTCTCTCTCTCTCTCCAGAAGCCCCCCTCGGGTCGAGCCCAAGCAGAATGTCTGCCCCCCTTGGTGTCGTGCCTCCTGCGTTGTGGCCACCGTTCAACGGCGCCGTCTCAGGAGAGGATCCCTCTACTTCGCTTTTCTCTCTGTCTCTCTGTGTCTTTCGTTTTGGCAATTGGGCAAATAACAGCATCAAGCGGCTTTGTCTCCAGGTAAGCCTCAAGATATTCGAAACCTGGTTGCTGCTCTTGTTAGACGAATGCAATTTGTTCAAATAGTGGGATTGAGAAGTTCATTGCTACTGTTTTTTTAGATTAGTAATATCCTTTATCTTTTAGCTTCATTATGAGTTAACTAATTTATTTTGACAACCTTTTTTAGCTTTATCTGCTGATGTTGCTTAGAATGACCCAACTTTGTAACTATTTTCTTTTTGAATTGTTTGACACATTTATTATTCTCTGGTAGTTGCATGTATAGCTCAAAGCCCGTTGGAGGGGAAAAAAAAAACAATTTTCATGAGGAAAATTCTGAAAGTGAAATTCCTTGCTATTTGCATCCATTCTTTGATGTACTGGTTTTTTAAGTTGCTAAATGTGGCTCCACTCTTATATTTTGAGGTTTGTACCTTATCATCGGTGGAGTTGCTTGTCAAATTTCCTGAGCATTGCCTGATTACTGGTGTAGTTGAGAAGTTAGGTTCCCCCTCATATTTTCTATGTATTGAGTCTGGAATATTTCTTCCTTTAAAATTCAGGTTCATATGAGCTCCCCTAATGTTGAGCAATTAATGATTTTCTGGTCATCATTTCAGCTGAAGGCTATAATAATTCCTTTGCTTATGTAATGTCAGAATGGACGGAGCAGCAAGGTAAGTAGACCTTATGCCCTATTTTTTTTTTTTTTCAGCAAGGTATACAAATGAATTCAAGCGACACTGAGTAATCACGTATACAATGAGGCTTTGATGATGAATGTGTGATTCATAATGGTTTTCATAATGCTTTTTTTTAGTAAAACGGTTGACCCGCTAGCGAAAGGTGACTATTTTGCATTTTCAAGATCTGACTTTTTTTTGTGCATTTCTGTTGTGCATTCAAAATTGGAGTGGCCGGAGTTAATGACTGTTTCAGAATCTGACTATTTTTAAATTCAAGGACTGTTTTTTGTGCATTCAGGTTGTGCATTTTTGTTGGTTTAATATTTAACGTTGATTTTCAATTCTATGTGAGAAATTGGACATGGCTTTTAAGAAGTCAATACAAGATTCTTATCAACTGTTTTTATATAATATTTTGTGGTTTACTTGTTATTTGTTTTACAAATCCACAGATATTAGTAATTGGAATTTATGTGCTCCTTTACGGGTTGCTCTACCGTGTTCTTAGAGGACCGGAGAAAGCCTTTCTTCTTGAGGCTAGAGTGTGAAACCTACAATCCTTAGATAGTAGGTGATTGGAAAGATTGGAACAAAAGGATTAGGCAGTAGGGTGGTGGCATAGGAGTTCACCAGGATAAAAGTTGACAATCATGGTGGGATGATGAGCAATGACGAGACTTGTTCATAATTAGAATATTGCCTTGTGCATAATTAGAATCTTGTTTATCAAGAAAATGGGACTACTTAAATCATACTAAGTGGGAAGTTTACGTACCAAGTGGATGAAATTATATAAATTTTGTTTGTTCATCAATGAAATTATAGAAAAGTTTATTTCAGGTTTCTCCATCAGTGATATTTTCAAGTGGTTTGCGTGTGGTTTATGATTTTTTCTCTTTTTTAATTTCTGGTCCCAATTGTTGTGCAACGTTTGGTAACAGGATTATGATTTGCTTCAACTATAATGATGAGAAAACGACCCACCTTTTAATATATCAAAGTTTTATATTATCTGTAATTCAGATTTTTATAACCGCCTGCCATTTAAAATAGACTTGTGAAAACAGTTGCAAAAATAGTTGTGTTATTAGTCATAATGAATGCTACATGCCATTATTGTTACGAGAAAATTACGGAGAGGACTTTATAGGATTAGTTTGGTAATATTAGGCTGGAAAATGTGGTTGTAAATTAGGTAGAATTAGGCATCGACTGTTGTACATAGTTGACATTCATACTTCTTATGTAAATATATTTTCTATATAAATGAAACAAATGGGAGAGAAATGGCATTCAGACCAAAAACTGACATGGTATCAGAGCCCCTCTGATTTTCGTTGTTTTGGTCTTAATCACTGTGGGGTCAAGCCTTGTGGGTTTGAGTTTTTTTTTTAGGCTGTCGGCATCATCTGGGTTGTTTCTGGTGGCCATAAAACATACGGGTGGTCTTCTTTAGTTGCCAATAGATAGTTTCTGTGGAGGAGTGCGTGGATTCTTGGCAGTGGAGTGGTGGCTGCATCTCTTTGAAGCTGTCGGCAATTTCTGGGTGGTCTTTTGTCGAGATCTTGTCCTGGGCAGTGTAGTTTGGTGAATATCGGCAACTTTTGTGGAAGTTTCTGTGGCAGTCCGAAAATTTCTGGGTGATTGTCGGCAGTTTCTAAGGAATTTCTGGTGCTCCCCGTGCTCTTGCAAGAGCTAGACAGGTCTCTTTATTTTTTCTCACAAATTCCTCTTTTACCGTGGGATTTTAATGATCTATCGTGGGATTTGGGGCTTATTTGAGGGACTTAGCTCTTTCTTTATTTCTGGGCTACTTTGTTAATTGGGCTATTTGAGTAAGGGCTGTTATTTTTGGCATTAATTGGGCTTATTCTTGCTGTTTTAAACTTGGGCAATCCGTTTCTCTTTGCCTTGTTTTAATTGATTGGATTTGCTACTTGGGCTTATTTCTTTCAAGTATTTTTTATCATGTCTATTGAAAACACTATTGTTCGCTTTACTGGAAAGAATTTTCTACGTGGGAATTTCAATTTAAGATGTTTTTAAAAGGAAAAGAATTATTCAATCACATTGATAATTCTGCTAAGGTTCCCAATGATGAAAAAGAATTTGCTCAATGGGAGGTCAAGGATGCCAAGGTAATCTCTTGGCTATTGGGGAGCATTGAGTCTCACCTTGTGACCAATCTTCACTATTTTACTACTGCTTAGGCTATGTGGGATTATCTTCACCGTATTTACCACCAAGATCATAGCGCTCGAAAGTTCCAATTAGAGTTACAAATTAGTAATATAGTCGAGGCAATTTACCTATCGCACAATTTTATTCTGGTTTTATTAACTTTTGGAGCAGTATTCCGCCATTACTCATGTTAAGGTTCCCACTGCGGCCCTCGTGGCTCTTCAAGCAGTTCATGCTGAGAGTCAACGCGATCAGTTCTTAATGAAACTTCGACCCGAATTTGAGCCCGTTCGAGCTGGTTTATTGAACCGTGACCCGGTTCCTTCTTTGGACATTTGTTTGGGAGATTTGTTGCAAGAAGAACAACTGTTATCCACTCAAATGAGTATGACATCTGAGAAGGTCTTTTCTGAGACTATGAATGTAGCCTATGCAGCATAAGGGAGAGGGAGGAATAAGTTGCAGTGTTTCAATTGCAAATAATTTGGTCATATTGCTTGCAACTGTCCTAAGAGAATTTGTAACTACTGCAAGAAAGATGGTCATATCATCAAAGACTGTCGAATACGGCCTCAGAATCGCCAATACCAAGCTTTTCAAGCTGATGTTCAGTCCTCTGCTTCTTCTTCTGTGCCACCTACTGTAAGCTCTGATTCATATGTTCTCACACCAGCAATGGTCCAACAGACGATTGTGTATGCTTTTATAGCCTTAGGCCTGCAAGGTACGAGTACTAACTCAACCTCTTGGATTGTTGATTCGGGCGCTTCTAATCATATGACTGGTAATATGACGAGTCTTCATGGTGTTCGTAAGTATAGAGGCACGCAAAATATTCAGATCGCTGATAGTGGTACTCTTCCTATTACTGCTGTTGGTAATTTGGGCTTTTCATTCCGCAATGTTTTTGTCTCTCCTGGCTTATCTACCAATCTAATCTTTGTTGGAAAATTGGTAGATAATAATTGTGATGTTCACTTTTCTCGTGGTGGTTGTCTTGTGCAGGATCAGGTGTCAGGGACGGTGATCGCTAAGGGGCCTAAAGTAGGACGTTTGTTTCCCTTACAATTTTCTATTCCTAATGTTGTTGCTCTTGCTTGTACGGCTACTGCCAATATTAATGAAGTTTGGCATAAGAAATTAGGTCATCCTAATTCCGTTGTCTTGAGTCATCTTATGAAATATGGTTTTTAGGACAATAAAGACTCATTTTCTTCTTCTCCTGTATATTTTGATTGTGCTACTTGTTGTCTTGGTAAAAGTAAAACTTTACCTTTTCCTACTCATGGTAGTCGTGCTTCTCACTGTTTTGAGATTGTGCATACTGATGTTTGGGTTGTGAGTCCTGTTATTTCTCATGGTCAATATCGTTATTTTGTTACGTTTATCGATGATTATAGTCGATTTACCTGGATATATTTTCTTCGTTCTAAAGCTGACGTATTTTCTATCTTTCAAAAATTTGTTGTGCTTGTTGAGACACAGTTCAGTACGTGTATCAAAACTTTACGCTCCGACTCAGGAAGGGAGTACATGTCTTTTTCTTTCCAAACTTTTCTTCAGACAAAAGGGATCATTTCTTAACGCTCTTGTCCTTATACTCCTTAACAAAATGGAGTCACTGAACGTAAGAATCGTCATCTTTTAGATATTCGTACTTTGTTAATTGATTCTTCTGTACCTTTCGAGTTCTGGGTAGAAGCTATATCTACTGCTGTCTATTTGATTAATCGTTTGCCTACTACCACTCTAGATTTTGATTCACCCTATTTTCGCTTATTTGGCATATCTCCTGAGTATCAATCCTTTCATACTTTTGGGTGTGTTTGTTTTGTTCATTTGCCACCTGTTGAGCATCACAAACTTGCTGTACAGTCTGTCATGTGTGCCTTTATGGGATATAGTCCTACTCAAAAAGGATTTGTTTGTTATGATGCTCATGCAAACAAATTCCGCATCTCACGAAATGTGATTTTCTTTGAGAACCAATATTTCTTTTAGTTTTAGATTATTTCTGATCCTACTATCACTCTTCTTCCTGCTTTTGATGATGTGTCTTCTTCTATTAAGCGATTTAAACCAGGTTTGGTATACCATCGACGTCCTTCTCCTATTTCAACGCCCCTTTTAGATACTGGTCCGTCATCTGATTCTGCAACTTCTATACCCAGGCGCTCCACCCGAGATACACTTGCACTGGATAGGTATGGTTTTTCTCATACTTCGCTTACTGTCACTCTTGACACTATTTCTGTTCCTTACTCATATACCCAGGTAGCCACCCAAGCATGTTGGCAACAGGCCATGCAAGAAGAAATTCAAGCTCTTCAAGAAAATCACACTTGGGATCTTGTGATTTGTCCATCTGGTGTCAAACCTATTAGTTGTAAGTGGGTGTACTCAGTCAAGTTTTGGTCTGATGGGTCACTAGACAGATATAAGGCCCGTCTTGTGGTTCTTGGGAATCGACAAGACTATGGTATTGATTATGAAGAGACCTTTGCACCTGTTGCCAAAATGACTACTGTGAGAACTATTTTGGCACTTGCTGCGTCGTAGGGATGGTCTCTTCAGCAGATGGATGTAAAGAATGTTTTTCTACATGGGGACTTGAAGGAAGAAATCTATATGTCTCCACCTCCTGGCATGTTTGCTAAACCTTCCTTAGAGGTTTGTCGGCTACGTCGATCCTTGTATGGACTGAAACAGGCTCCACGTGCATGGTTTGATAAATTTCGTTCTACCCTGCTTGCTTTTCATTTTACTCAGAGTCAGTTTGATTCCTCTCTCTTGCTGCGCAAGACATTTGCAGGAATTGTATTACTTCTGGTATATGTTGATCACATTGTGATTACCGGCTCTGATAATGAGTTAATTGAGCAATTACAACAGCATCTTCATGCCTCTTTTCACATGAAAGATCTTGGTCCTCTACGGTACTTTCTTGGTCTTGAGGTGCAGCCTATTCCGACTGGTATGTTGTTACACCAGCACAAATACACAGAGGAAGTAATTTCACTAGCTGGTCTTCAATCGGGTAACTCTGTTCTTACTCCCATGGAAGTCAATCTTAAGTTTCATAAGGAGGAAAGCGAACTCTTACCAGATCCATCCTTATATCGACAACTTGTTGGAAGTTTGAACTACTTGACGATTACTCGTCCTGACATTTCTTTTGCTGTACAGCAAGGTAGTCAATTTATGCAGGCTCCACGACACCATCATTTAGCTGCTGTCCGCCGTATTATCCGCTATCTGAAGGGCACCTCTACAAGCGGGTTGTTCTTTCCTAAAGATTCTCCCTTACAGTTAGTAGGGTATAGTGATGCTGATTGGGCCGACTGTGCGGATACTCGTCACTCTGTTACTGGCTAGTGCATGTTCTTAGGCAATGCACTCATTTCTTGGAAGAGTAAGAAGCAAGACAGAGTTTCCAAGTCCTCCACTGAATCAGAATATCATGCTATGTCTTCAGCATGCTCGGAGATCACTTGGCTGCGTGGGTTATTGGGAGAACTTGGTTTTCCACAATTACATTCCACTCATCTTCATGTTGATAATACCAGTGCTATTCAAATTGCTGCTAATCCTATATTCCATGAATGTACAAAACATATTGAAGTCGATTGTCATTCCATACGTGAATCATTTGACAAACATGTGATTACTCTTCCTCACATCTCCATTGAATGTCAAACTGTAGACATATTTACGAAAGCTCTTTCTCAGCACTGAAATCAGTTCTTGGTTGACAAATTGATGATGGTAGATCACCAAGCATCAATTTGAGGGGGGGTGTTACGAGAAAATTACAGAGGACTTTATGGGATTAGTTTGGTAATATTAGGCTGAAAATGTGGTTGTAAATTAGGTAGAATTAGGCACCGACTGCTGTACATAGTTGACATTCATACCTTCCTATGTAAATATATTTTCTATATAAATGAAACAAATGGGAGAGAAAGGGCATTCAGACCAAAAACTGACAATTATAACATCGGTATGATTATTCACATGAGCACTGAAGCCGAACACCTCTTTACATGCCTTGTCAAAATCAATCATAAGCCCACCAAAAATAAAAACTAATTCTCTTTGAAATGCTATAACAATGTAGAAATGGTTCAACATATAATAGCAAAGCTTGAGCCATTTTTAGGCTCCTAACACAAGTGATTATGTATAAATTATCGCATCTGTCTGGTTTTTTAAAAATCATTTTAGTCTTTAGATTATCCTGTAATGTTAGAATATTCTAGATAGAGCTGTTTTGTAATTTCAAGATATTCAATGATATAAATGCGCATATATTACAATTAACTCTTCTAATCTACCACCACCTTCTTAAATACACCACCGGACTTTAGACTGCTGCTGAAGTACTGAAGTTTCAATTTAAACTTCTTTGTCTAAACCGACAATTAAGTCGGAACCACATAGGAAAACTCACATGATTTCATCCCTAGTGCACCTTACACTCCACCACAACACACATAAAGCAAAAACCAAAATCATATCCCTCAAGTTACATTTATATTGCAACTCAACTAAAACATAAAAGCTTTCAGATGCAGATAAAGCTAGTTTACAAGGTTCGGACATTCTAAACAACATCAGCAGGTAAAGGTAAAAAAAGCTTGCCAAAATAAAATAGTTAACTCATAATAAAGCTAAACGATAAAGGACATTACTAATCTAAAAAAATGAAGTACCAATGAACTTCTCAATCCCACTATTTGAACAGATTGCATTGTTTTTTATTTAAAAGTTTGGAAAAGTTGTAATGATTAATTTGAAAGTATATATTTGTGTTTGATAAATGTTTGGGAATGAGATGAGGATTTTGAGTTAAATTTTTTCAGAGAACAAGATAAACTAAAGATAAGGAAAATGGACTCACGGAAATCTTTCCGGTTGCACAACAAAAATCAGAGAAGGATTTTGAGAAGGAGAGATGATAAAATTCGAAATTGAGTTAGGGTGCATTAGAGAGCTTCAAAGTGGGGGTATTTATAGGGGAAATACCAAATGACCAACGTTACTCGGCAATGTGCAAAATCCAAAGGGTTGGCGGAGAACTACTTGGTACCATGAGATGTAACATCTTTATGGAGATTTAAGAGAGAGGGAGAGAGACGTGGCTCGGTGGCTGTAATGTACAGGGTAATAAAATAGAGGAAGAAGAAGATTTAGAATGGTTACGGCTGCTCTTTTGTTCAAAGAAATGAAACTAAACTCATCTCAACTTATTTCAAATTAATCATTGATGGATCTACTATTTTTTTAACTATTAAAAAAAAAACTTATCTTAACATATTTCATACATTTCAACTTAAAAAATTAAACTCATTTCAACTTAAAAAAGTTAAATCTATCTTAATAGAACTCACAAAATATTAATATCCAAACGTAGCCGCACTAGCTGCTAATAATCTCTTTTCCTCATAAAACTAGCTAGTATTAAAACGAGTTTGGGCTTGTGCTTAGGTCCTGGTATTACATATATAGATTGAAATGATAAATTAAACTAGCTAGAAGATATACTTGACTACTCAAAATTTCAAACTTATATCTTTGATATATATATATATATATTATATAGTTTCTTAAGCTAATTTAGGTCGTTGTGGCCAAGGTGGCCCACGTAGAGGAGTGAACAATATAATATGAAGAAACAAATTTTCGAATCGAAAAATTTCGTCCTAAAAGGCAATTTTGTTGTAGTGGCTCTGGCCAAACAGTCTATGCGGTGGGTAATACATCTCTCACAATAAGGCTTATGCTTCTTCAAGGCAAAAAGTTATCCTTGTGTGATTTCCTTTCCAGAATGGCATGAGCCTATCTGTCTATTAGGCATTCCATTTCTGATTGCATTTTTTATGTATAAATGGTGAAGGAGACACTTCTCCATGTACGACACCGTTGAAGAATTTCTACAAAGCCAATCTAACCTCATGTCAATAAGGTACTTTTTCTTGAAATTAAAAGGATGACCAAAGGTTTTAGAAAAAAATTGGGTGACGAAGGCTATATATGGCATAGTATTAATTAAAGGAACACTTTGAAGTAGACATCTTGTGACAGTAAAGATGTTAGTCCAGTTCAAAGCAAATGGATAAAATTTTTATCAATAAAGTAACAACTATTGGGAGGATTCATCACATGAACGAAGTGCAACTCCTCGGTTTTTGTATTCATTGTTCAAAGCATACCCTTATATATGTTCATGCCCAAGCGATCATGTCAATCTTAACAAACACATTTTTTCATCAAAGGCAAATATCCTTAACTATGAAAAAATATATGATATTGCTATAGGAGTAGCTCGCAGGATTGTGTATTTATATTGAGGATGTGACATGTAAATTTTACATTTTAATATTAAACCTCACAACATTCTTTACGACGAGAATTTGGCATCCAAGATTTTGGATTTTGGATTTTGGCTTAGCAAAATTATACTTGTGGAAGATAGTATTGTTCATTTGACTCGTGCAAGAGGAACCTTTGGATACACGGCTCTGTAAATGCTTTACAAAAATATTAGAGGCATTTCATATAAAGCTAATGTTTATAGCTTTGGACTGCTATTCATAGAAATGGTGAGCAGAAGAAAGAGCTTGAATGCATTTATAGAACATTCAAGCCAAATTTACTTCCCCACTTGGATATATGATCAATTTCATGATGGAAAGGACATAGAAATACAAGATGCTATAGAGGATGAAAGGAGAATATGTAAAAAGATGATGATAATCGCATTATGGTGCATACAATTAAAGCCTATCGATCGTCCATCAATGAACAAAGTTGTCAAAATGCTTGAAGGAGAACTTGAATACTTACAAGTTCCTCTCAAGCCTCTCCTACCATCACCAAAAAGAGAGATTAAGGGTGCCAGAGACAATCCAAATCAAGTTTCATCATCAATTCAATCCCCTGAATCAAGCCACTTAACATAATTTTAAAAAAGCTTTATATCTTATTTAATTTTTACCGTATATCCATCAATTCTTAAATCTTAATTATTTTCCTTATAAGTTGTTTTTTTTTTTTTTTAATCTCAGCTTCCTTATAAGTTGTTCACTTATGGACGATCGCTAGGCTTGAACTATATGCACCATAATGCTATTCATTATATCTTAATCAAGTCCTAAGATATTATTTTATATAAATATCTTGTGTGATTCACTATCATGACCTTCATAGCATGGGAGGTTGGGCCCTTTGAGTTATATTAATTTTTATTTGGAAACTAGTAAAATTTGGACCCCAATTTGTTTCCCACGACATTTCTGCTTTCCACCACCATTATTATTTGAGTCGCACTAGACCCATCGAGTGTTAAGGACCTCGGTCTAGTCCCTAAACACTATGTTCATTTAGATCCGCTTCTTCCAACTATGACCGAAGAGCCTATTCCTCTTGCTTGCCCTTACTTGAGTCCTTAAACTTGAGTAGTGAGATTTGATGAATATGGATGATTTGTGTTGTGGTTGTGAGTTGGGATCTTGATGGAATGAATTTGGTGTATGAAATTATGGTGGCCGAATGGTGGGATCTCACTATATGGTTGGCGCCACTTGAAGAATAATTAGGGCTACGGTGTTTATGGAAGGCGCCCCTTGAGTGAAGCTAGAGTTTAGGGTTTCCTAAAATGTAGGAAATCCTTATGGATCTAGGGTTTTGGGTAGGAATTATGGAGGCACTAGATCTAAGTTAGATTTAGGGTTTTATGATGAAGGGAATTAGATCTAGGATGAATTATAGATGAATGGAGGCCAATTTAGTGTTTGGATGGTAGGAAAGTGAAGGGAAATTGTATGGAAAAGGCCAACAAAGCTACATCTTCTTGGAAAAGTAGATCTAGTGTGTTGGATTGGTAAATCAACCAAGGGAATCAATGGAGACATGATGTATAATGGAATATGCAATGAAAATAATGCAAACAAAAGCAAACAACAAGATTGCAACTCAATAATGAAAAAGAGAAACAAACTTGCTCATAAGATTGATAAACGAATCAACACCCGTCCACGAACGTCAAGATGTTGAATCTCTATTTGGGATTCACACAGGTTACACCCAAATAGCCCAAGTTCCAAGCACCGAAGGAGATCTCAAGAACAAATAATCCGTCTACAAAGGAATTTGCCAAAAGATGTAAAAAATAAAGCTAAGGGTCCTATTTATAGGCTTACAAGATGGAAACCCTAAATAGGTCCTAATAATAATAAAATGTTTAAAATAAGGAAATAAAATAAAATAATTAAATCTAGCTGTGGCCTTGGTGTTGGCTACGTGCTGAAATGGCCCATGGCATGGGCCATGGGCGTTGGCTGGCTAAGCTGTTGGGCATGTTGGCCATGCGAGTGGTCTGCATGTTGGGCGTGCTGGCCAGCTTGCACATGCGTGTGTGCTGGGCAAGCCTGGCTGGCCTGCGTGCGCACGCTGGTTGACCTGGCCTGGCAGGCCGGCCCACTAACCTCACTAGCGTGCTGATGCATGCTGTGCGGGACGCAGGCTAGGCCAACAGCCTCGTTAGCATGCTGGCCGTGCTATTGGCTGGCTAGCTGCGGCATGAGCATGCCATGGCATGCTGATGGCTCGTCAGTGGTGTTGATAAGGCATGTCACTGGATGTGTCGAGGCTCGGCCCGGGGCCACTTTCCTAGAGGTTCTGACATTCCCCCTCCCTTCAAGCACATCCTTGCCCTCAAGGATAAATTGTGGAAACCTCGACTCCACATCCTCATAGTCTTCCTAAGTGGCTTCTTCTCTCGGCACTCCACCTTGTTGGATTAATATTTGCCACACTTTGTTCCTCTTTCTTCCTCGTGTTATCACTCTATAGTCAAGTGCCTCCTTTGGTTGCAAAAGTATCCTCCCCTCTTCATCAAATGTCAGCAACTCCTCCACAATGAGCTTCGGGTCACCTACTCTCTTTTTCAACACAGTTACATGGAAAACCGGTTGTAGTTTTCTTGGACAACTTCAAATTAAGCTTCTTCCTCAATGTTATTTGTCCATAAGGTTGTAGCTTCAAGTACTCATAATCCCCTACATCAAAGACAACCACACGCCTTTCTTTATCATAATACTTTTTCATTCTATCTTGAGCTCTCTTGAGCTCCTTTTTTACCTTCACTAGGATCTCATCCCTAGTGATCAATTCCCTCTCCACCTCATCATTCTTGGCCATGCCTCTCTCATAATTCACCAAGATAGGTGGCGGTCTTCTATACACCACTTCAAAAGGACTTCTTTGGATGGAAGCATGAAATGTCATGTTATACCAATACTCGGCCCATGACAAGTAATCTCCCCACCTCCTTTGTTCTTAATGGCAAAAACACCTAAAATATTGCTCAAGTGTTCTATTCACCACTTCGGTTTGCCTATCGGTTTGAGGATGGTAAGATGAACTTGCCTTCAACTTGCTCCCTTGGAACTCAAAGAGTTCCTTCCAAAAGGTGCTCATAAACACCCTATCTCTATCGGTCACAATACTCTTTGGAAAACCATGGAGTTTCACAACATTATCCACAAAAGCTTTGGCCACACTCTTGGCCGTGTAAGGGTGAGTAAGTGGAATAAAGTGACCATATTTGCTAAGGCGATCCACTACCACGAATATCACCTCAAATCCACTACTAATGGGTAGCCCCTTGACTCACTCAAAAATGAGTAACACTAAGGCTATCCCAAGTGCAGGAGTATGTCGTGTAATAATTAGGAATAAATTCCTAGATCGTCTCCTCAGGGAAAGTTACTTAAAAATCAAACTCGTTGAAAAAGGTGAAAAACTTCACAAAGAGAAAATAAGAGGATGGTATGTGCAATGGATGGAAAAGGTTACTAGTCATGGACTAGATTCATATTTTTAGATTTTGATTGTCGGATTGGAATGTAAAGGACTAATAGATTAAATTCAGAAATTAATAAAACTAAATTAAGAATTAAACTAGATTAGAAAGTAATTGACAAAACATGCACTGAAAATTTAAAAGCCCCAAAATCAATTTTCTAGGGTTCATCATTGTATCCAAATCTCAAATTCTCAAATTAAACCATAACAATTGTAATCACTATTAAAATGAAAGCTTAATGAAACAATAAAAATAAATAACATGAACTAAATGAATAACAGAAAAATCGTTCAAACTTCTAAGCCAAAAATCTCCAAAATAATGCAGAAACTTAAAACTGAAATGAAATAGCAAGTAAGGAATGAAATGATTAGGCCAATTGAATGGAGATGAAGATTCGAGGTGGTGGAGGAGGATGAGCTGCAGTAGCAATTGGACTCCTCAAGGAGTTCTTCAATGTGCTGCAGTTTGAGTGAATGATCCAGTGGAAAATGTGTAGTTGCTTGAATGATCGCTTGTATGAAGCCTCTTCTCCGAATCTGAATGAAAATCAGTGGAAAAAATGAATTCTAAGTGTTTCTCTACTCAAAACCAGAGTTTTCCCAGCCAAGAGTCGCGGCCATAAGATGTGAAAAAGCATATATATAGTCTGAAGGCGGAATAAACCCTAATATGTAAAATACGATATTCGCTCGAGCGGAGTGTCGAGCGTTCGACTCTGCCTAAGTTCGCTCGAGTGGCCAAATGCCTCCGCTCGAGCGATCTCCTTTCCCGCACACCCGCTCGAGCTCATTGTCGAGCGGCAGTCGAGCATTTAAATCTGCCTGAATTCGCTCAAGCGGCCAAAAGCCGCCGCTCGAGCGATATGGACCAGAATGCACAGTAATCAACAGTAGGTAGAATTCAAGCAGAAATTCATGTTTTTAATCAATTAAAATCACAACTTTGATTTATTCATTTTTCCATATAAAACCAATGATAAAGTAATGAAAGAATTAAGATATATTGGTTCTAAAAGAATTAAGAATACAATAATTCAGCTTAATCACCCCTCCACAAAGTCCATTGACAAGTCCTCCCAAATCAAGTTTGGAATTGGCAATGGTTGCAAGTGCCTGGATGGGGGTCTTGTCTCATACTTATTCTTTTGGCATACATCACACTTGGCTACTAAAGTTTTCACTGCCTTCTTGAACCCTTCCCAATAAAAGAAGTGCTTCACTCTTATGTATGTTCTCAACCAACTCGAGTGCCCCCATTCCTTACTATTGTGAAAGTGATCAAGGATCTCTTTTCTCAAATTAGGAACATTTGGCACATACACATTCTTCTTGTAGTAGATAAGGCCATCTCTTACCTTGAAGTTCACAACCCCCTCCTTTTGTGCTTCTAAAAGCTTAATAATCTCTAGGGATTGTGCATCTATCCGTGTCGCCTCACAGATCTTGTCCCATATCCTCCACTCGGCCCCACTCAAGGCCAACATAGAGGACTCATCCTCCTCATGTACAATCCATAAGATAGAACTCCCCTCTCTTCTACTCAAGGTATCGTCTACCTTGTTCTCTTTACTCGGTTGGTACATAGTATCATACTCAAACCCAAGTAGCTTGGCAAGAAACTTTTATTGCTCGGGAGTGACTATCTTTTGTTGAAGTAGGTGCCTCAAAGCTTGTTGATCCATTACTATGGTGAACTTTCGGCCCAATAGGTAAGGCCTCCACATCTTCACAGCATGGACTACTGCTAGCATCTCTCTTGCATATGTATTCCAAGCCTTTTTCATTGGCCCAAGTGCTTTGGAAATAAAGGCCAAAGGCCTATTCTCTTGCACCAACACAGCCCCTATTCCTTCACCACTTGCATCTGTGTATACTTCAAATGGTTTCTCAAAGTTAGACAAAGCTAACACAGGTGTGTTTGTCATGACCCTCTTCAACTCTTCAAATGCATCCCTTGCCTCTTGTGTCCATTCAAAATTGTCTTTTTTCAACAAAGAGGTGAGTGGCTTAGCAATAAGCCCATAATTTTTCACAAACCGTCTATAGTAGCCAGTTAGTCCCAAGAAACCCCTTAAGGCCGAAACATCCTTGGGTAGTGGTCAATCAACCATGACCTCAATCTTCCGTTGGTCCACCTTTACCCCATTACCTAAGATATAGTAACCCAAGTACTCCAACTCCTTCTCCATAAAGGCACGTTTGGAAGCCTTTATGAAAAAGTGATGCTCATCCAAAATCTTCAATACAATCCTCAAGTGCTCCTTGTGCTCTTCAATGGTCTTGGAATAAACCAAGATATCATCAAAGAAAACCAAGACGAATCTTCTCAATATTGGCTTGAAGATAGTGTTCATGGCAGCGTGGAAAGTGGATGGAGAGTTGCACAACCCAAAAGGTATTAGAAGATACTCAAAGTGCCCAGAATGGGTTCTAAAAGCAGTCTTGTGAACATCTTCTTCCTTCATCCTTATTTGGTGATATCCGGCTCTCAAGTCATGTTTGGAGAAGAATCTTGCCCCATGTAGCTTGTCAAACATTTCATCCACCGTTGGGATAGGAAATCTATCCTTCACCGTGGCCTCATTCAAGGCCCTATAATCCGTGCAAAACCTCCAAGATCCATCATTCTTCTTCACAAGCAATACCGGAGAAGAGAATGGGTTGGTGCTTGGTCTTATCAACCCATTCTTCAACATCTCATCCACTTGTCTCTCTATTTCCCCCTTTTGAAAGTGGGCATAACGGTAGGGATGAACATTTACCGGCTTCTTTTCATCAACAAGCACAATTCGATGATCAAAGATCCTAGAAGGTGGTAATGAAGTGGGCACCTCTAGGACCCCTCTATGGTCCTCCAAGACTTCTCTAACCTCCATGGGCAGCCCCATCAAATCATCTTTGTTGCCCTCTTCCTCACCTTTTTTTCATCTTTGAAGTAAAGTCATCCTTGGCCACAACAATAGCAAAGCAATGGGCTCCACCCTTGCACAACTTCTCAAACATGATGGTCTCACAAGACTTGACCTCCTTTGATGTCAATGATGTCCATACCCTTTTCTTGGACCCGATCTTAAATTCCATGGTCATGTTGTGGTAATCATGAATCACTCTTCCAAGGCCCTTGAGCCAAGCATTGCCCAATACCACATCAAGACCCACGAGTGCCAAAACATGAAGATCGGCTACAATCCTCACACCTTGTATGTTCATCTTCACTTCTTTGACAAGCCCTTCACATCTCAACTTGTCCCCATTGGCTACCTTCACCTTAAATGGATCTATGGCACACGACTTCAACCCAATCTTGGTGACAATGTTGGCATCGATGAAGTTATGAGTGGATCCACTATCCGCCAAAAGAGTCACCTCAAATTTTCCAATCCATGCCCTAACCCTTATAGATGTAGGTCATTGAACACTCGAGATGGCATTCAAAGACAACTCGGTCTCCTTTAGTGATTCACTAGATTCGGCCTCCTCTTGATCGGATTCCTCATGAGATGGTTCTTCAAAGTGATCAACTTCATCTTCTTTCTCTTCATCTTCAATCAAGACATAAGCTTGTCCGGATCTACACGTGTGCTCTTTGCTCCACTTTTCTCCACATTTAAAGCATAAACTCTTCTTGATTCTCTCTTGCACGTCCTCACGAGACAACTTCTTTACTTCGAATGTCTTAGTCTTCAAAGCTCCACCATCATTCTTACCCTTCCAATGAATTTTGGTTTGCAATGGTTTAGAGAATTTGCTCCCCACATCCTTGAATTGGCGTTTCTCCATGCGTGTGCTTTCTTCTAAAATCTCCGCCATCCTCATTACTTCTTGAAGCCTTGTAGGTTGCTTCAATTTAATCTCTTTAGGGAACCATGGCTTCAACCCATCCACGAAAGTGCCGTTCAATGCCTCTTTCGACCAATCCCTCACCAAGGTTTGGAGTTGTCGGAACTCCTCGATGTAGTGGTGCACTTTTCCTTCTTGCTTCAATTTAGCAAGTTATCCATGATGGTTGATGATGGGCGATGGACCAAATTGCAACAAAAATTCTCTTTCAAAAGTCGTCCATCCCAATCTCTTCCTCTCTTTCTCATATTGATCCCGGATCCAACGCCACCACTTACTTACTCTTCCTTCTAAATAAAAACAAGTCGTAGATACCCTCTCATCTCTAGGTACCTCATAGGAACGGATGTAATGATCTACCTTGTCCAACCATTCATAAGGATCTCCCCCATTACACTTGGGAAAGTCCACCTTTGGCCTCTTTGGTCCCCGGTCATAAGCACTATGATGACTTCTTCTCTCATAATGATCTCCATGGCCATAAGGCCTCTCTCCTTCATGAGCATAATCGGCCTCATGGTCATCTTCTCTTTGTGGCCCTTGAAATCTCACATATTGTGGTTCTTCTCTCACACTAGGAGATCTAGTGCATTGATCCAGATTTCGGATCCATATTTCAACCGCTACTCGGTCATTTTTAACACGACCGCCTCTTCTCAACTCACCTCCTTGTGGCTCATGCATAGACTTGGTGACACTTGTCTCAACCCCATCAACAAAGGCATCGTGACTTGGTTCATTGGGATTAGGTTGTGGTTTTTTGCCACACCCTTCGGTGAATCTTCTTTCGAATCTTTCCATGTCTTCATGCCTTTCTCTCCTCAAACTTTCAATGGCCCTTCTATTTTCTTCATTGTTTCGGTTGCTAACATTCATGGTCATCCTTAATTCAGCCAAGGTCATCATGACCTCATCAAAGACGCTATGAATCCGTGTATTTTGTCCTTCAAGCAACTCAATTCGGTCCCTATGGGAACCAATTGGCCTTTAGGGCCCCGATGTCCCCTCTTGCATGGTTCTTCAACTCTTTGGTTCTGTTAGGTTTGCAAACTGAGCCTGCAAATTGTTTGGAGAAGCTTGGACAGTAACTTGAACTTTCTTGGCCAATGGATCTTGCATCAAAAGTCCAACCTTGAGTTGTCCACCTTTGTGGGTGGGCAAACCCTCTTGCACAAGCTTAGTCTAACCTCGGGTCCTCCATCTTCAAGAGTGGTTGACCCTTTCACCTATCTACTTTGTCCTTCTCCTCAAACCCTGAACTACAATTTCATAACCCAACAACAATAAATCAAAAAAGAGTTTGAGTTATCGCATTGTTTACCTCGAAGAGAAGTGAGGACTTCTCTAGATCTCCGAGCAAAGCAATGCTCTCAATGAAACTACCAATTAATGTTAGGGACCTCGATCTAGTCCCTAAACACTATGGTCCTCCAGATCCGTTTCTTCCAACTATGACCAAAGAGCCTATTCCTTTTGCTTGCCCTTACTTAAGTCCTTGAACTTGAGTAGTGAGATTTGATGAATATGAATGGTTTGTGTTGTTGTTGTGAGTTGGGATCTTGATGGAATGAATTTAGTGTATGGAATTATGATGGCCGAATGGTGGGATCTCACTATATGGTTGGCGCCACTTGAAGAATAATTAGGGCTAGGGTTTATGGGAGGCGCCCCTTGGGTGGTATTTTTGTACATATGGGAGTGAGACTAGGGTTTAGGGTTTACTAAAATGTAGGAAATCCTTATGGATCTAGGGTTTTGGGTAGGAATTATGGAGGCACTAGATGTAAGTTAGATCTAGGGTTTTATGATGAGGGGAATTAGATCTAGGATGAATTATGGATGAATGGAGGCCAATTTAGTATTTGGATGGTAGGAAAGTGAAGGGAAAGTGTATGGAAAAGGCCAACAAAGCTAGATCTTCTTGGAAAAGTAGATTTAGTGTGTTGGATTGGTAAATCAACCAACGGAATGAATGAAGGCGTGATGTATAATGAAATATGCAATGAAAATAATGCAAACAAAAGTAAACAACAAGATTGCAACTCAATAATGGAAAAGAGAAACAAACTTGCTCAATAGATTGATAAACGAATCAACACCCGTCCACAAACGTCAATGTGTTAAATCTCTATTCGGGATTCACATAGGTTGCACCCAAATAGCCCAAGTGCCAAGTACAAAAGGAGATCTCAAGAACAAATAATCCGCCCACAAAAGAATTTGCCAAAAGATGTAAAAAATAAAGCTAAGGGTCCTATTTATGAGCTTACAAGGTGGAAACCCTAAATAGGTCCCAATAATAATAAAATGCTTAAAATAAGGAAATTAAATAAAATAATTAAATCTGGCCATGGCACCCATGGGTCCCATGACTTGCCTTGGTGCTGGCCACATGCTGAAATAGCCCATGGCATGGGCCATGGGCGTTGGCTGGTGGGTAGCACGCATAGCCTGGCATGGCCTTCGTGTTGGCCAAGCTGCTGGGCATGCGAGTGGTCTGCATGTTGGGCGTGCTGGCTAGGCCTAGCATGGCCTACGCGCTATGCAGGCTAACTTGGACATGCACGCTTGTTGGGCAGGCCTGGCAGGCCGGCCCACTAACCTTGCCATCTTGCTGATGCATATTGTGTGGCACGCGGGCTAGGCCAACAGCCTCGCTGGCATGCAAGCCGTGCTGTTGGCTGGCTGCTGCATGCTGGTTGGCTGTGGCATGGGATGGGCCATGGCATGCTGGTGGCTCGTCAATGGTGCTGACAAGGTATGTCAGTGGACGTGTCGAGGCTCGGCCTGGGGCTACTTTCTTGGAGGTTCTGACAGTGTAGCCCAAGTATCGGTCCCGATAAGGCCTTTTAACTTTTTGTTTTTAATTTTTATTTTTTTCTTTCATTTTTTTATACCCTTAAATATTTTAAAATAAATTTACAATATTATTAAAAAAGACTTCTTTAATGACTAGATAAAAAAGAAAAAAAAAAGTATCAGGACCCATCCTCAGTGGCTTTTGCTTTTTCCTTATTATTATGTATAGAAAATGTAAAATGCAGTAAGCAAATTGGACCTTAATTAGAGGGGCCTACGTTTGAGTAATTAGTTAGTAAATCATCAGCATAATAGGAGATCGAACAGCTAGCTTTAGTAACTAAAAATAAAGAAGCCCTACAAATTAACTACTGTGTAAAGACTAACGCTTGATATAACCATTCCTGATCATCCACTCCAAACTCCAATGGTCGTTCATGTTTCTAAGTGTCCAGTAAGCCCACCCAAATGTTGCTTGTCGATAAACGTCAAGTTGGGTGTGACGCCCCCAAATTCCGCTTGGGATTGAACGGACATTTGAAGCGTCGAGACATGCAACACAAGGTTACCTGCCCCCGTTCATGACATATAAGATGCAATGTTCCTAACATGCATCTAGCATTATGCAATATTCGCAGCGGATATTTTTTTTTTTTCTTTAGCAATACTATGCACCAAACTAAAAATATCCCAAATACTTGAAACATATTTCATACATAAAAACATACTAAAAAGCCGTGATCACTACACTAGTCCAAAATGGTTGTGATCAAAAGAATACTTGAGATACAACTCCAAAAGTACAAGCATTAACCTAAGTTAAATACTATACCATCATCAACATCGCACCGTAGCCTAGATGACCGTATTCAGATGGTCAGATTCCAATTCTTCTTTGGGTCCTGTAACAAGATCTACCATTCGGGGGGAATGGTAGTTGGGACTACCACAGTGAGATTTGATTACAAATCTCAGTAAGTTAACATAAAACTCACACACAGGTTAAAGATGCATGCATGGCAGTAAAAGCATAAATGCATAAGTAAAGTCGTACATAAGCATAGCATAACTTGACATATAACATGACATAACCAGAACTTAAACGTGAACTGAACTTGACTTAACATGACATGAACTTGAGTTTAAAACATAACATGGACTTGAAATGTAGCATGAACGTAAACATGCATAACATAAATATGAACTTGAAAATAACATAAACTTGAACATATCATGACATAAACGTGAACTTGAGACATACTGTAAACGTGAACTTAACATGATGTGAACATGAACTTGGAACATAACTTGATCATGAACATAACATGTACGTGTACATAACAAAACATGAACTTGATCTGAAACTTGACTTATCATGCACTTGATCTGAAACTTGACTTAATACGTACTCCACAGTTGTTGTGGCCCCACGTATTCTACGTGTCACAATTGCTGTGTCTCACGTAGTGTATGCTCCACAGTTGTTGTGGCCCCATACTTCATGCTCCACAGTTGTTGTGGCCCCATGAATACACGTAACATAAAATATAATACGTACTCCACAGTTGTTGTGGCCCCACGTATACACGTAACATAAAATATAATACGTACTCCACAGTTGTTGTGGCCCCACGTATACACGTAACATAAAATATAATACGTACTCCACAGTTGTTGTGGCCCCACGTATACACGTAACATAAAATATAATACGTACTCCACAGTTGTTGTGGCCCCACGTATACACGTAACATAAAATATAATACGTACTCCACAGTTGTTGTGGCCCCACGTATACACGTAACATAAAATATAATACGTACTCCACAGTTGTTGTGGCCCCACGTATACACGTAACATAAAATATAATACGTACTCCACAGTTGTTGTGGCCCCACGTATACACGTAACATAAAATATAATACGTACTCCACAGTTGTTGTGGCCCCACGTATACACGTAACATAAAATATAATACGTACTCCACAGTTGTTGTGGCCCCACGTATACACGTAACATAAAAAATAATACGTACTCCACAGTTGTTGTGGCCCCACGTATACACGTAACATAAAAATATAATACGTACTCCACAGTTGTTGTGGCCCCACGTATATACGTAACATTAAATATAATACGTACTCCACAGTTGTTGTGGCCCCACGTATTCACGTAACATAAAATATAATACGTACTCCACAGTTGTTGTGGCCCCACGTATTATACGTAACATAACATGTCTTATCTTTCTTAATGCATGAGATATTAATTAATATCATATACTTTTCTAACATGGCGTATACTTGTAAATGGCACAATATGATTTAATCATAACATTTCATGGCATACTTAACATGGCATACTTATAACATACATCATTGTATGACAGAAAAGATTATGTAACAGATAATTATTCATGAGAGATTAAATCATACGTAGCAGATAAACATGTAATGACATAGCATGACATGGCATATACGATAACATACATACATAAATTGTAGTTCTCTTACCCATCACACATACACAATAAACTGATAGTAAGTTAGAGGCTAACTTACCTCGATCGTCGCGTTCTATGAGAATAGAGCGCGAGACACGAGGAACTGCACAACAGCTGGAAGAGGAACACTCAAGTCCTTAAGATTTTCACTTCTGAACTCAATTGCCATATTGTAAGCACTTGCAACACCACGGCCAACTTGAGGTTTCACTATACTCGGAAGAGATAAATTGACTTCAGAAAGCCTTTGCACTAAAACAAGTTCATTAAAATTATCAATAACAACCAAACAAACAACTCATTTCTCAATCCATATACTCTTAGCCATAGTCAACCACAAGATGACACCAGTCATCCCGGACTATAATCCATATCATCACTGCTTCGGGACACTGTCATACAGTTTCCCAACATTACACCATACGCTCCACACTTCTCTGCTACGCCATCCAACCCTTCGTGACACGCCATCCGGTGTATCACGACTTAGTACAGAGTACACTCACGTGAACTCTCTTCCATTCACACTACAAAACCCATCACTGCGATACACGTCTCACGGTGCATCGCTACGCGACACGGAGTACGCGCTACGCGTACTTCCTTCGCTACAACACTCATCAACACGATGCACATCACACGATGCATCGCCATACCACACGGAGTACACTACATGCGTACTCCCTTCCTTCTACGACCCACATCACTACAGCGCACGTCGCGCGGCGCGTCGCTGCATTACACAGAATACGCTACACGCGTATTCTCTTCACACAACCCGCCGTATCACATCTACGGCATCCATCTCACGCCTATACTTCACAGCACAGTCCACAAAACTACAAAATCAAGCCTAACACTTCACAACCACACTTCGTTTCACAACTACGCAGCGAACTCCACAAACACTAACTACACAGTCTACAGCCAACCAAATCAACTATGTTAAACATAAATAACTAAAGATAGAGGGTTATACCATCGACGGGATAACCCGTGCGTCGCTCGCTGCTCGTCACGAACATGCGTCGGAGGAGCATACGTGGCGGTACGGTGTCTGTCCACCACATAAAGTGGTAGTTTGGGCTTGAGAAAGGCTAGGCGTGGTCTTGGAAGACTCACGGTCGCCTTGTGATGGTCAAAGGTGGCGGAGCACGGCGGCATCACGCCGTGAACAGTAACTCCGAACGGTGAGCGGAGGAGACGCGAGGTAGCGAAAAGCCATAGAACTTCATGGAAAGCTAGGGAAAGGTAGAGGAACATGTGGTGGAGCTGTGGTGGCGAGGTGGTGGTCGGACGGTGGCTAACGGCGGCAGATCGGCCGTTTGAAACC
This sequence comes from Carya cathayensis, assembly GCA_011037825.1. NCBI lineage: Eukaryota > Viridiplantae > Streptophyta > Magnoliopsida > Fagales > Juglandaceae > Carya > Carya cathayensis. The sequence continues at coordinate 95,831 of QGSO01000794.1, read as the reverse complement.
ATTTTTGGCCTTGGAGAGTGCGGGAGAGTGTGAGCTCTACGAAGCTCCGTTGGCCATGAAATTTCTTGGAGAGGTTCATGAGGATGAGAGGAACAAGATGGTGGTGGTGAAACACCACGGGTGGCCGTGTACGGCGGCGCACGGTGGTGCAACCGAACGGGTGTTTTGAGAAACCCATATGAGAAAAAGTGAGAGTTTGGGAAAAAGAAAGACATGGGGAGGAAGCCCTTGATGTGGTGAATCCAATGGTGGTGCTTGGTGGCTGATTTGGCCGTGTATGGTGGTCCAAAATGGTGAAAAGCCTTAAAAACCCATTTGTTTGGAGGCGAGAGTGGCGGCTAACCGTGGCTCGGATGGAGGTGAAACTTGGAGGGGATGTTCACCGGTGAGAGGGGAAGAAATCTGGGTGGGTGGTGTAGTCCACGCCGCCGGCGAGCGGCGGTTCTGGGCGGAGAAAGAAATCGGCAACAGGGGAGAAAACAGGGCAGGGGCAGCAACTTCCGGGGGCTCTCGGCGACTAACGGCTGGTCCGATGGCTCTGAAAATTGGTGTGTATGAACTATGGTGAAAGGGGAAGAGAATGGCGGGGGTGGTGTACGACACCTCCACCGGACGGCGGAGAAACGGGCGGTCAAAGGGGCGGCGACGGTAATGAGACAAGAAGGAAGAGCACGGGAAGAGAGAGAGAATTGGTGGCCGGCGTTGCACACCTCCGGTGCAGATGTGTTCGCCGGTGAGGGAGGGACATGCCGGAGGTGGAGGTGAGGCACGGCGGCCGGAGGTGGCGCCGGTAGGAAGCTAGAACCGATCAGCTATGGTGGAAGGGTGTAAGTCGACCATGGAGAGAAGGAGAGGAAAGAGAAGAAAAAAAAAGAAAAAAGGAAAAATGAAGGAAAAAGGGTAGGAGCCTAGGTAATAAACTTCAATCCTACGTTTTGGGATCCTCAAATAATTCAACGGTGAATTAAAACACTGATTAAAAACGCGTAAATGTTTTATTTTAAATAAAACACTTTAAATAAAACACCACGATGAATTAAGGTAGAATATTATTTTATAAACTAAAATTTATAAAATAATATTTCCTCATCATTATATAAAATGATAAAGTACCGTTAATTAATCGAAGATGATAAAACCAATTAATTTAAATAAGAGTTTTCAACGTAAAATTAAACATCTTAATATCTTAAAACAACTAAAATATTTAATCTAAGTAATTATCCACAATTATAATATTTTCAGAGCTCATTAAATTATTATAATTATGCTACTTTAAAAACATGCTTATCTAATACTTTGAAATTCGATGGATAAGATCCGGGAAAACGCCATCGAGGTACAACGCTTAAGATAAAACTGTTCATGATTTTACAGCTGTCGGTGAAGAACAAATTACGTGATTTACAGAAAAGATAATCTATACGCGTGATTCCAGATGAGGGTAAAGACGAGAGAGATGTGATTGCTGTCGGGAAAGAATCCAAAACTGATAATTTTAGCGGGCTGTTACATTGGGCCTTGGCAAATATTTGGTATTCCTCTTTTGATGCTCCTCAAACTTGCCACTCAGCTATCCATTTGCCTGGAACTTAACAACAACCAAGTCTTAGTTAATATATCTATGTTTACATTTGATTTATTTATGTGCAACATATTATTTGCATTTGCTTGGTTTGAGTATTTGTAGACCAACAAAACATGGCATCCTAATAAAGGAAAAGGGTTTTGTAAGTTGGGGAGTATGGGAGACATTTGAACATCATATACCTACAAAAGTAGGGTGGCCGTTGGAGGTTGTGACATGATTCAATTGCTGGGTTCTGTTGGTGTTGATGAAATCAATGTTCGTTACTGGAGAAAATGTTATAACAATGGATATCATAACAGATCCCATTAGCCAAAGGGAAGAGCTCTCTCGGGTCACTTGGTCCTAGCCGGTTAGACAGAACCCACATAAGCCTTGGAAGAGTGCTTGCGGACTGCATCATGACCAGCCTCCTAGTACTTGTTTAGGCTCTCTAGATCAGATTCTTATGTGCCAGAGGCTCATTAATTAGTTCAACTACATAAAGGCTCAGGCTCCAGCTTGCACACCTATAAATGTGGAAGTCACCAGATAAAAATATAAACAAAGTCAAATAGTGGAAGTTTGATAAATAATGTCACATTATGAGTCGAATAGGAATAATGTCAATATCTAAACACCACTAAAATATACACTTTTTAATTTTAAATTTTCAACTTTTTTTATCTAATCATTACAAAATTTTCAAACTTCAAAACAAAAAACAAAAAATAATTCAACTTTTTCAAACCTCAAAATAAAAATAATATTAGAAAATAATATTTTAACTTTATAATATTTTTATTCAAATTCTTCTTCCTTATTTCTCAAGACCTCATAAAATATCATAATTCAAATAATTTTACTACTATTTAAAAATTATTTTACTACTATTTACAAATTTTTTTATCTTATCTCATTCTCTAAACATCTAGTGATCAACATGTGAGGCTCATGGACCTTACTAATATATTCAAAGCATTAGCTATATCGGTAATTAATACTAATGGCTATATGGTGCTCCCCCAATTAAGCCATCTAGATAATGACGACCAAATTAATTAATATAAAGGAAAACACTACTATGCCCTCTCCCCATGCTCTCTCAAAGTGATTGCTGGTCACAAAAATTTATTTATTTATTTATTTATTTTACTTAGTAATTAAAAAAATGATTTTAAATATTTTGATGTATTTTTTTATTTTTTAAAATATTTAAATATATTAAAAAATGTGAAAAAAAATGAAAAAAAAAACCAAAAACTGAATGTGGTCAAAATGAGAGGTGCACTTTGAGCGGCAGAATAGCACCGTCCTAATATAAATAGCAACCACTTCAAACTTACGAGGCCTGCTCAGGACTAGGACGTCTCTTCCAAGTTTACCGCTTCATTTTTTTTTTTTTTGTTACAGATGAGATGAGATGAGATAAAAATTAAAAATTAAATAAAATATTATTAATATATAATTTTTTAATATAATTTTATTGTAAAATTTAAAAAAATTAAATTATTTATCATATTTTATATTTTATATGAAAATTTAAAAAAGTTATTAATGATTACATGAGAAACCAAACAAGCCTCGGACTTTGGAATCCAGGCATGTGAACAGGCTTACAGCTTGAAGATGAGATGTCTATTATATATGGCTGCAAGTTGTTTCTTCTCAATAATTTGCCGAGAAAACGTTAAGCAAAGTGGTTGCTTAGGAGCTTAGAATAGCTAGCTGGCTAGCTACGTACACATTCACATTCAAAATGACATATATATATATATATATATATATATATATATTTATACATACAAGTTGCGCGCTTCTCCTACAATGACCCGTGAGACCAAGCCATATGTATATGCGTGCAGTACCTACTAATCACAACCATATGTATATGCATGTCTACCTTAATTTGTTGATAGTTGGGCACCCATCTAGCAATCCAAGCATATTATATTAATATATTTTGTTTAAGAAACTAGCATAACAATATCTTCAATGCTTACACTATTGGGTTTGATTTTTAGATGGATATAAAATACTAATTTCTTATATGCATCTGATCTCCAATTTTACAGGATGGTTGCTGGTTTTTTCTCATGCTGAAAACATGTATGATCCAAACTACAGGCCTAAAATTCAGGCATGATAATCTGTTTCCTAGGCTGATCTTTTGAATTCCTTCGGGTCTGTATATCTTATATATATGTTGGCCGGAGATTCTGCAAATATTTTTGGCTGTCTCTAGGATTTGTACGTGTGCAATGTTAAAGTGAGGAAAATAAGATGCACAGATTTTTGTTGCAAATGTTCCCGCACTACATGAAAATTGCCCTGGCCAGTTATTTCATGTAAAAATGACTATTTTCTGCAAATAATTATTTTTGCACATCTTTTGATCAATTAATACATATACTCGGAGACAGATGAACACACTGGCACTTATTGCAGCAAAAGGCTATATCATTGTTTGTCAGTTTTTCCAGCAAAATGCTTCTGATGATCATGTGAAGAAGTCTTCAATATCGAACTTGGCCTTGAAAAGAAACACTAAAAAGAAGGAAATAATGGTGTAAAGTAAATAAAATATTGCAAGTTTGGTTTCAGTTGCGATCTCATTATGTCAATCATGACGAGTAATATTGAGAAAGAGAGGAATTTTAGTTGTAATTTCTTGTGCAAGCATTGATGTTTCCCACCAACATGATCATGGCCAAAACTTTTATGATGTCCTCAAAAAGGATATACGACCACTTCATTTTCTATCAACTACACTTGGTTTGTTGCTGAAGTACTATGATCTATGAGTGGGGTAAATGGTAGGTGCGGACAGCAAGCGCATCATTGAAAGCAGCTAAAAGCTTCTCTCGTCATGTGTGATTCACTATCATGACCTTCAAAGTATGGGGGCCTGGCCCTTTTAAATTATATTAATTTTTGTTTGAAAACTAGTAAAATTTGGACCCCAAATCGTTTCCCACGTAATTTCTGCTTTCCTCAAGCTACCATTATTATTATGTATACAAAATGTCAAATGCTGTAAGCAAATTGGACCTTAATTAGAGGGGCCTACGTTTGAGTAATTAGTGAGTAAATCATCAGCATAATAGGAGATCAACAGCTAGCTTTAGTTACTAAAATTAAAGAAAGCCCTACAAATTAACGAGTGTGTAAACTAGTACTAACGCTTGATATAACCATCTCTGATTATTGAATTATGGAGAACAATGCACAGCAAGTGTTCGAGACAAGTCTGCCAAGAATACCTCTCTTACTATTGATAGCAGAATGAATACATGGAAAAGCCTTTGTTTAAAGAGTATATATAAGGAAAGTTTACACCAACTGTTTTCCTTAAGAAACGGATCTGTTGCCAAGTGTCGCTTCCAGATTGTTGCTGGAATATTCTTCACTATCATGACGTATGCTTCTAGAATGTTCAGAGTTCGCTATGGTCCTTCTGCTGTGTATTTCCACTCTGTTGCGTTGCTTCTCTGGTATAGCAGGATTCTTCAATGGAGCAGCTGTATCCTTAACACTGATCATCCACTTCGAACTCCAATGGTTGTTCACGTTTCTAAGGATCCAGTAAGCCAACCCAAATGTTGCTTGTCGATAAACACCAAGTTGTGCCTTGGAAAATCTTTGGTATTCCTCTTTTGATGCTCCTCTGGCCCACTCAGCTACATACCCATTCACCTGTAATTTAACAACAGCCAAGTCATAGTTAATATATCTATGTTTACTTTTGATTTATTTATGTGCAACATATTATTTGCATTGGCTTGGTTAGAGTATTGTACACTAAGAAAACATGGCATCCTAATAAAGGAATATGGTTTTGTACGCTAGGGGAGTATGGGAGACATTTGGACGTCATACCTACAAAAGTAAAGTGGTTGTGAGGGGGTTCCCCCTCGGATCGGCCTGGTCCCAACACTATTGGGCCATGAATACCAGAAGGCTAGAGGCCCAATGGGCAAGAGACGAATTGCACCAGAGGCCCAAATCAAGAAGCTTGAGTGTTGAGCCCATGACACGCCAACCCATTTGGAGAGATCAGAGAGCCCAACCAGACCCACGACAAGGACCGTCTAACACTAAAAGTGGATGACACAGTCCTCCGGATAAGGACAAGACTGATACCTACCCTAGAGCCCTGGTGGCTGGACACGTCTAGGGATGGATGCACCTGACCAAATATGTGCTGCATTAAATGCAGTGCGAGGGAGGACACGCCACCTTCAAGAACCACACTGCACTTGATACGCAACCCCCCGGGGGGGGGGGGGGGGGGTCGAACACGTAACGATGTGCTCCCAGGGGTGTCATAGGTTGGCACAACCTTGACGTGATAGAGGCGCTCGCTGCAGGTCTGGCTCGAGTATGACTTGACACCCCATGATCTCCTTCGGTAGCCGAACTCGAGTCAAGTATAAATACACTCGCAACATCAAGGAAAGAGGTATGATCTCTTCTTCTTCTCTACTTTCTTATTTCTCCATATCCCATATAGAAAGAACTCATCTGACTTTGGTATCGGAGGGCTTACTGGAGCCCATTCTTCTTCTTTGTTGTAGGCTCTTGTGTTGGGCCTCTGTGGAATTGTCCAGGCAGCGAAACACGGCGTCAACAACGGCCATTAGAGGTTGTGAACTGGTGACATGATTCAACTGTTGGGTCCTATTGGTGTTGCTGAAATCAATGTTTGTTACTGGAGAAAAGGTTAAAAGGGAAGAGCTCTCTTGGGTCACTTGGTCCTAGCTAGTTAGACAGAACCACATAAGCCTTGGAAGAGTGCTTGCAGACTGCATCATGACCAGCCTTGTAGTACTTGTTTAGGCTCTCTAGATCAGATGCTTCTAGTGCCAGAGGCTCATTAATAAGTTCAACGCATAAAGGCTCGGGCTCCTTGTGTACCTATATATATGGAAGTCATCACGACATGCAACTATAAACAAAGTCAAATAGTGGAATGTTGATATATAATGCAACATTATCACAGTCGAATAGGAATAAGATGATGGTGTAATATATATATAACATTTTTCTTTAAATATATACCTAGCAGTTAGGATGTCTATGATGACGACTGTGAATGTCTTCCAATGCTCCTGAGATCCAATATCATCGACTTGGCAAACGATTCTAAATAACATGATATTTTATGAAAGTTCGTATGTGTAGCATAACTTGTGTGAATCTTAAAAGGCACACTCTACTCAAGGTATATCATCTACCTTATGTAGCATAATGACTTGAATGAAAAATTGGTTAAAATATATCGATCACATCAATCGTGTGACTAGAGATGAATTAATGATGGAGAAAAACATCTCTCAATTTTCAATCATTAACATAAAGAAAATGGATCAAAATTTCTCATAATTCTCAATATATGATACTATCTAAAAATTCTTGGAGAATGATGAGTAAAAAAATGGTAAAAATAGCACTTTTCTTCACACAAATCTTTGTTCAAATCTTATCTCCAAACTCTGTCAAGTGGACTCACTCCAGAAAAATATCACAAGTGATCAAAAAGAGAACAAAAAGAAAAGAAAATAAAAGAAAAGGATAACAAAGATGGTGTGTGACTAGATTGTATTGATGGTTTGTAGTGCGTATTATTTGATGGGGTTAATAAAAAAATTATTAGTTTAACCCAAACAATTAAAATAAACAGTCTAACTTTTCAAAAAGTATGAGAGACAAAAGGAGTAATTTTTAAACATCTTTTACCCTCATAATTTGTAGGGCTTTGTGTATTGGTCCATTCTCATGCACGCGAAGGCAAAAAGGTATCAATTAGAAATTTGTGATCCTTTACCCACATAATATGTAGGGCTTTCTTTGGTCCATAGCCATTAGTGACTTGAAACTCCCCTTGCATCATTCCCTGCAAAATCCGTAGTCACCAGCTCCTCTGTCTTCATTTGCACAATTTCAATGTTATATAGAAAATATGTCACTCCTCATTTTCTATTGAGTATGACCCATGACAAGGCAACCAACCTTCAACATTCTTGCTATATCTTAACACATCAAAAGTTTGCTCATATTTATAAAGTTCGATTTCATTGACTAATTAATGTGAGATTTGGTATTTCTCCAACGCAAGTGAGACTGTATTAATAAAATACGAGATAAAATCATTTTTGTTTTTGTTTTTAAATAGTCAGTGTGTGATTTAAAATCTTTGATTACCTTTATAATCTAACCTCTTTATATGAGTTATCCATATACCCACTTTAGCAAAATGCTGTGATCAATCTCAATAATCGGATTGCTGTCGATTGCTAGCTATGAGTAAAACATTTTGATTTATTTTTTGAATTGGGCAGTGAGATAGATTATTGAATTGGAGTGCTTTATATTTTGACTTTGCAGAACTAAATTCTCACTTTTGCTTTGTGATACACAGTAGGCATACAAAATTACTTCAAATATACCATATATATAAATGTATGTAGCTGGAAATGATACCAAAATCTAAGACGGGACGTTACAACATTTCTCTTCGGTATATAAAATTGCTTTGTTTTGGACACTACAATGTTGTGCCATCAATTTAAGTAATTATCAAGTAATTTTAGGGTATGGATATAATACATTACTCGAAATATAATGTCTAATTTATTGGTTAAAATGCTATTGAGTGCCAAATATAGTCCAATCCAATATACCAAAGTGGGAAAAAATGTCCGATACAAACTGAAGAATAGCATCCTAACTTTTTCAAATAAAATTCAATTATAAAAACAAAAAGTATCTTCTATATTCTACCAAATAGGAGAAGAGTACAATTGTCCACATGCCTGTCAAGACTTGGATGCTAGCTTTTCCTTTAAGAAGTTGATGGCAGAGTTTGACTTGATAACCAATCTTGACTTGAATTTTCTTGATCACAATCTTTTATCACTCTTTCTGGGGATGATAAGGGAGCTTTGGAAGGTATTTGTAAGTTTTCAACTTCTCCTTCAAGCATTTCTACAACTTTGTTCATAGAAGGACGATTACTAGGATTCATTTGTATACACCATAATGCGACAATGATCATCTTCTTAACAATCTCTTTTTCCTCTTCAGTGACACATTCTATTTCAATATCTTTCCCATTGTTGAATTGATCATACACCCAGGTAGGAAAGTAAATCTGGCTTGAATGTTCTAAAAAAGCATTTAAGTTCTTTCTTTTGCCCACCATTTCCATCAACAGCATTCCAAAACTATAAATATCAGCCTTGTATGAAACACCTCCAATGTTTTTGTAGAATAATTCAGGAGCCATGTATCCCAATGTTCCTCTTGCAGTAGTCAAACAAATAGTATTTTCTTCTATCGGATACAGTTTTGCTAAGCCAAAGTCAGAAACCTTTGGGGTAAAATTCTCATCAAGAAGGATGTTGTGAGGTTTGATATCGAAATGCAAAATTTGCATGTCACATCCTCGATGTAAATACTCAATCCCACGAGCCACTCCTAGAGCAATATTATATGTTTTCTCATTGTCTAGGAAGATACTTTCCTCCGAAGAAAAAATGTATTTATCTAGAGATCCTTTGGGCATGAAGTCATATACAAGAGCACGCTTTGATCCATGAACGCAATAACCAATGAGTTGCACCACATTAACATGATGAATCCTTCCAATAGTTGCCACCTCATTGATAAAATCTTGCCCATTTGTTTTGGACTGGCCTAACATTTTTACTGCCACAAGACATCCACTTCGAAGTGTTCCTTTAAATACTGTGCCATATCCTCCTTCACCCAATTTTTCCCTAAAACCTTTGGTCATCTTCTTAATTTCTGAGAATGAGTAACTTATTGGCATGAGGTTATTTTGGCCTTGTAAAAATTCTTCAACAGCGTTGTACACAGATAAGTGCCTTCTTTGCCATTTATATATCAAAAATGCAGTCACAAATGGAGTGCCTAACACAGTAAAAGGCACACGCCATTCTGGAAAGGAAGTCACAAAAGTAATTATAAGAAAGGAATCTTATAGTTGCAATACCAATACTCTACCTGTTGTCACCATTGTGTTATATTTAATCAGGAGTGCCTAACACCCTTTTAAATTCTTGTGATTAGGAACAATACTATTTCTGTTTAATGTTAATTTAATATTATGTCCGACTATTTTCTTGTTTCGTAGTTTAAGGAATGATTTACTAAAACAATTAAAAGAGATAAAAAAAAAAAAAAAAAAAGCAAGAGATAAAGATTCTTACCGAGTATGAATCCAATTATTACTTCTATTACAACTGCAAATGTTATAAAAATTATTAATCTCTATTAAAATTTAGCCAAGAACTGAAGTGAAAGAATTAAATGTGCAAACATGCAAGCTTAGAAGCTAGGTATAATATTAATCCAATAGTTTGATCAAATCCACCAAGCGAAACGCATCCAATTATACATGCATTACATATCATATCTTTTTGAGATAGAAAACTCACCAAAAAATGGTGGCTCTGCTGAGTCTGGACTGCCTGGTTTGGACCAACCTGGTTTGACAAAAAGAAGAAGAAGAAGAAGAAGAAAAAAAAAAATCAGTATGTTAGCATCTGAAATCAACAATTAACAATCAGGCCATAATGAGATATTATGTCGGATATTCACTAAGAATTAAGTTTCTTGATCTTAAAGATAAGTTCAACATTAACCCTCAGAAGATCAATAATGGTACTACGTAGAGGAATGTACATAGGTTGGAAAATAGGAAAAGATTAAAAGGATAAATTACAGTATGTACAATCATGCATCTTAATTAAACTCTGATATAATGTGAAATAACCAATTGTGTATTTTAACAAGTTAAACTGATAAGAAGATATAGATTTAATTATTTCTATTCATTATAATATTTAGTTTGACATTTGAGACATGTCGTCTTCATATTCATTAATTGATCATTGATGAGATGATGAAGAAAATGGCGTTGGTGATGAAGTGATTAGTAGCCAAAACATCAAATCTGAAGCTATGATCAACAATGAGTTGTTAATAGGTCAAAGCCAACAAAGGTCTAGTAATAGGCCGAAAGATTGAACCGACAATAGGCTACATATGGCATTGGTCGACTATAGGATCAAAATTAAAAGACTAAAAATGGAACTGTGACTTCAAAGAATGCTCACAATAGGCTAAAATCTAATATAAAAAGTGTCCAAAGCTAATAAAGATACTTCAAACGCATGAATTTGAAATGAAACCTAGTTGAATGGAGATGAAAATCTTGTAAGAGGCAAAGCTGACGGAAGAACTTTGAGTTTTGTCTTCTTCAAACTTTTTTTTTCTTGGCTAAAATTTGAGTTCTTTCAATTATGGAGCTAAGAGGAATAAGTACTAGAGAGGCCAGTAGAACACTTCTAAAAGACTAAAATGGTGACAAGTTATGTTCGATTTGAATGCATGATGAGTTATAGACATGAGAAAATGTAGGGTGATTTTAATAATGTTATATTATTTCAAATTTCTTTTTCTTGAAACGAGTGCCCAAAGTAATAATTAATAACCTGTCCATTAGTTTATTCCATCAAGAGAATTACTCTAGCCAGAAATACTTTCATTAATATTGGTACGTTTCTTCATTTTGAGATCACAAACCATGAGTGGAGAACACGGACGCAAAACAACGTGTTGGCGGTAGTGAGCATAAAATCTATATAGATTTCATTAGGTTGGAATGCTGATGATTATTGGTGAGCTTGTATTTTTATTTTTGGGGCGCTATGTGTGTGTATATATAAATATATGTATGGTCCCTTACATTTCGAGGCACAAATTGTATTCTTAATCAAATGTGAGCACACGTTATAATTTCTTGTTGAATCGTGACCCGACTTGTTAGAATATTGCCATATTTATGTACATGAGAAATATACGTTGTTCTCTCTTAATTCCTTTTTAACTTCTTATTTATCGTAGTATTACAGCCACCAATTTCAAAGTGTCTTTAGCAATGTTTCTCCTTGTTTTGTGATAAATCTCATACTCAATGTGTAATTTGATAATCTTTTCCATTCACTACACATTCTCAAAGGGTTTTCTAAGAATTTAACGGATTGTTGCCCTCCTTCTCATCACCAATCACATCCATCAGTTTGCACTCATGCACTGTGGGACTTGTATAATCGTCGTATTTTCATAAATTGCCACCTCAGATTGATTCCTTGAACTCATGTTGATCTTTTGGTGCAAAAGTCACTCCATTCTATCCAAACATGCGCCCTCACGTGTTGTCACAAGTTCCAATGCCCTTCGAACACCTCTCCTCTCTCTCTCTGTCTCTCTCTCACAACTTGGTTCACTCTCAATCTCTCTTCTCTCTCTTTCCCTCTCTCTCACTTTGCTCTTTGTCTTCTCCTCGTCCTGTCGCAACTTGTCATGCATAGCCTCTGCCAAGGCCTTGCTCCATAGGCTGCTAGCTTACCGCCACTGTGATCAGTAGAGGTCACTGCACCACATGCACAACCGCTCCGCACCACATGCACAACCGCTCCACACCACTCCATTCTTGTTGCACTTTCCAATCACCAAATCCAACCGATCATTGTCGCATGGTCAGTAATACACTCTCTTTCTTTATATGTTAACATAGTGACCGACTTGTTTTGTGGAGTGATTGGACAATTCTAGGAATTTTGTGGAGTTTGAATTGTGTTGGTGGGTGGATTAATGGTTTGGTTGTTATAATGTTTCAAAGTGGATGGATGAGACTTGGTTGTTGACTTGGAGTTGGAAGAAAGCGGGTCAAGATGAAGTATTAGTTAACTCAATTAGAGTACTTGTAAGTCGATCGGTATATAAAAACGTGGTTTTGAAATTTGGTTGGTTATGTGTTATTGTTGCCAAATTGTGAAAACGGATTTTTCTATTGGAAGGTTTCACCCGCTCTATGTCCCGCCGCCGGGGGGGGGGGGGGGGGGGG